>CM061228.1:132463821-132936425 GCA_030844895.1 Ambrosia x helenae | reverse complement strand
GTTCAAGCAGTCAACGGAGTCTCTCAACCGGAAGTGGACGGACTTGCAAAACAAGTGCCGTCTCTTCGAGGGTTTTTATCAAACCGCTATCCGTGAAACTCCCACAAGACACTGCGGACCATGAAAAACTTGAACATGCCAAGATTGAGCACGAGTTTTCGGGCCGACCACCCTTTACTCATTTGTCGGCGTGGCAGATGATTCGTGATGTCGCCGGGGCTTTGGATTAGTTTTTTTTTTCTTACTTTTAATGCTCCTTTTATTTTAAGTCATAATAAAAAAAATGTTTATTTTAAGTTTATATTGTTTAAAGGGAGTGTTTTGTTTAACACCAAAAAGTAAGAACACATGACCTTAAACAAACTTAACATAAACAAATAATAATAGGAATCCAATAAAAATACAACTAAAGTATTAAAACAATTACAATATACAAACAATTATAATTCACGAAGTGGTTCAACACGTCAAACACCGAGACATTTCCGTTGCTTGGAACGCCAAGATATATTTTCGCAGTGTACTTTATACCCACTGTCCAGTTTCATCTTCATCACCCTAAATACGTACATAAATATATGTACGGACAGATGCTTACCAACGGCCCGGACAAGTCAAAGAACAAACTCTCCTAAATATCACATCCGGCCGTCTTGTACATGTAAAAGACGGATGATCCAGAAGAACATGATAGAGATTTAGGAAAAGGATGAACTTGCCAACAAAGTAGACTACAACATCGTCGATGCAAATTACACGGGTTAACCCACGTGTAGATGCAACAACAATCCAAGTAGTATTATGTAGATGTAACAGCAATCCAACTGAAGCATTTTTCGCTTTACTTCTCACTAACTCCGACCGAAACCTATCCATCACTTCAACCTTTCGCTCCAAATGTATTACCAAGTGGTTGGAGGTCAACTTGAGGCTAAAGAAAATGGGTGAAAGGATTTTTAAGGCCAAAGAAAATGGGTGAAAAACTTCGGATCAGAAGCTTTCCATAGAATGGGATTAGATAAATCCCAAATGCTTAGGTTTAAAAAGTGCAATAATTTTAACCGAAAAAATATTCGGCTATTCTGAAACTCAAAAACACGTCGATTAATCAAACTAAATTTGAAAAAAACATTTGAGAAGATTTTGTTTGATTTGGTAAAATATTTTGGCTTGGTAAAATATCTAAACGGGCTTGAAACAAACATTTGAGAAGATTTGGTTTGATTTAGATGTGTTTTTTTTTTCAACCAAACCCACATATTTATACCCAAACAAAATTTGAAAAAAAATAAATAAATTAATTAATGGGGCTGAAGACGGTTCAGCCAAAAGGGATTCGGCTAAGCCGAGCCGAAGACGGCTTAACTTGAGCCGTTGATGAACCGTCTCAGGGACCCCACCGGAGACGGCTTTACGGCGCTGACACGTCTCAAGCCGCCACGGGAGCCGGGTGGCAGACATCGGGATCGTAACCGCCACGTGTTGGGTTGCTACTGGTTGGAATCCAAAGGATCTCGGGAGACGGTTCAGCCCTTTTGGAAACCGTGTCCCGTCTCTCCAAAGACGGTGGAGGGGGCCATTTACGCAAAACGCTCGGTCAAGGGGCTATTTTGGCCATTTTAACCATACCATACCAGTAGCAATCGAAGCTTACAAACTGGCTGGTTCAAGTCTTTATCCGTGTAGGTTCCACGAGTGTCCATCCGATAGGCCTAGCTGTCGTCAAAAGATGGCACCTACTTGGGCTAGGTACAAGGTTTTAGACCTCCCTGTGTGGTCCTAAAACTATGCTCTTCAGGCTTGTACATGACCTTTTTGTTATATTATATCAATAATTTTGCAAGCTTCATATCAATTACACCACCCGAAATACAATGGCTCATGAATAGACCTGAAAGCCACCTTTATCAAGGTTGTAATCGAGTTGATTTTGATTCTTCTAAGTTCGAGCTCGGTTCGTTTTTACCTCTCTAAATATAACGTTTGAGTTTGTTACGTGAGTAATTTTTTACTTGACGCGTTTATTATTAATTATTTTATCTTTATATATTTAAATTGGAAATTATATATTCATAATTATATATTATATATAACATAATCTATGTTATTTAGTTAATAAACTTCAAGTTTTTATGTAACGATATAACTAGTATATAACTAAAAGTTATTTAATAACACACATTTTAGGCTTGTTAGCCTAATCAAGCTTGATAAACCGTGGCGGACCCAAGAATTTTTTTCGTGGGGTGCGGAATCTCTAAGCCCCTGGTTCGTTTATCCATCAGTAGGGTTGCAAACGAACTGAACTTTCAGCGAACAGTTCATGAACCGTTCGGCGTGAAGTTCGTTTGTGTTCGTTTGTTTAATAAATGAACGAACACGAACAAAAAATTTTGTTCGTTTATTTAAACGAACGAACATGAACAGAGGCCACGTTCGTTCGTTTATGTTCGTGAACGTTCGGTAACGTGTTCGTTTATGTTCGATAGTTTAATAGGGTTTAGAGTTTTATAATTTTTTATTTTCTTTTATTTACCCAAATAAATAATATATGTGAAGTATATATGTTTGGATAATTTAGTTATATTTTGGGTGGATCTAGCTGATGTCTTAATAATTATATCTTATTCCAAAGTTAATATATGTTCGTTTGTGTTTGTTTCTGTTCATGAACATTTCTTTGTGATCTTTTGTGTTCATGAACACTTGTTTGTGCTCATTAATGTCCGTTTGTGTTCGTGTGCGTTCATGAACAAAATTAACCAACGAACACGAACACAAGTGTTTTCTTAACGAACGAACACGAACAAAAAATCTTGTTTGACAAGTGTTCATGAACTGTTCGTGAACACGTGATTTTCTTAACAAACGAACACGAACAAGGCCTTGTTCGTGTTCGTTCGGTTCGTTTGCAGCCCTATCCATCAGGTGGCCCGGGTCGGGTTGACTCGTATACCCAAAATAATAATAATAATACTAAAATTATATAATCAACAAAAGGAAACAAAAAGCCAAAAGTAATTTAAACGTCGTTACATATGCATAACAAAAGTCCTAAATCTAAAGTTGTGGATACATCTTGGCTAATCGTAGTAGTTTTGGAAAATCAAACGCCTCAAAATTATCACAAGGACTCAAGCTATTAATAAAAACAAGTAACTAAGATGTTACCTCATTAAAACGGTTTTCAAATTCTTGGATTTACGTATCTAGAATCAAATTGAATAGTTAGATTCATTTGAATTATGTACATTAGACTATAGTCTCATATCTACTTGGAATCTTATTAAACCTTATAAAAAATAATAGACAATAAACTAAATGAAAAGAAAAGTAAAATAAAGTAAAAAAGATAAATAAAAAGAAAAGCATATTAAAAGTTAACGTGACTTTGCCTGTCACCGTATTTTTACATATTTTAAGTTCTTGCACTTAAAAAACAAATAACTCATCTTTTTTACATCAAATTAAGAGAGACCTGCAATCTTTCCACCATGTCTTTGCTCGCCGAAAAAACCAGGGAAAAATATATACACATCAACATTTCTACCAAGCGTATGGTTCGCGGATTTAGCTTCAAGGCTTATAAAAGGGGAGAGGGGGGCTTGTTTCCTTGATTTCAAAACTCCAAAGGGTGCGATTGAAAATTTTTATGGGGTGCGGACGTGATAAACGCGTATATATAAACACTAAAAAATATTTTTTTCAAGGTGGGCGTCCGCACCTTTTGGACCGTGTGAGGGTCCGCCAATGTCGATAAGTGAAGTTTGGGCTTTGACTTATCTATCGGTTGGCTCCAAATCCAATGCATGTTCGAACTTATTTAAGCTCGTCTTGATTCGAGCTTTTAACGAGACAATCCCAAGTAACTTACGAGCAACTCAGATCATTTACACCCACTACATCTTAAGTCCTAGTGATTTGAGTGGTTTTTTTCAATTACAAGAAGAAGGGTACATATATAAGTTTGAGACTCCTTTCTCCATTATCACTGTTACTCATACTTTTTTAAACCGAGAAAATATAAGTTTTTACTTTTTACACAAATTAACGTTTGAGTTTTAAAGATTTAAAATAAAAACTTTATTTATATAAATAGTAGTACCCGTTGGTTATGTTATAGGTACACAAGTTTGTAATTCAATGGATATGGTTGAAGTCGCCACACCAGTTGTAAGCTGATACAAAGTGGGGCACAAATGCTCCACAACTACATTCATAATTGTTCAATTGTTTAAAATAAAATAAATAAAAAAATATAATTGGACAAAAGTCTCAATGGGGACATGTGGAGATAGTTACGTGGTGACAGGGTGGACTGCATTTACTGATGTGGCATGGGTATGTGGGCCACCTCTCACGAGAATGTATGAACCCTCTTTAACCTTTAATTTCCTTTTTTTTTAATTGGTTCCTTTACTTTTCTCTACTCATCTCTTCTCAACATCACATCTATTATCTATTAATATATATAAAAGAAAATGGTTTTGCTGACGTGGCGTCCATTGGAGGCCTCATCCTCCACTTTTTTGTGCCAAGTGGATTAATAATAGAGCTTTTTTGAGGTTTTTGGAGTGTTTCCCTTTTTAACTAAAAAAGAAATTGAAAACCGCACGCGCAAACCTAACAATCCTAAAAAGTTGCATCCGCCTCTTTTCCTAATAATCGGCTCATTTACTCATAACAAAAACCCTAAAATTTTTTCCTCTGAAAATCTTCTCTCTGAAAAGCACAATCTATCAAGAACGTCATTAACAAAAGTTTAGTCTCTCACTTCTTCAATACTCTGTAAGTTATAACTAACGTTTGTTTCATCTAATTTTTAGGTTGATTTATCCCTGTTTTGATTATTTTCATATGTCGATTGTTTTTCAGAGTTATCCCTACTATCATCATCAAGCGTTTAATCGTTAGTAAGTATTTGATATTCAGATGTATGATTTAGATCTGTAATAATGTTAATTTTTAAATAATTTTTTAATAACAATGTTCTTGGTAGAAGGGATTTCATACTCAGATCTATAATGAATAGTTTGTTTGTTTTTGATTTAGATCTGTAATATTTGTTTAATATGTAGTAAGAATTTTCATATTCAGATCTATGATGAATTATTCAGATATATGATTAATTGTTTGGTTTTTATTTAGATCTGTAAGAATGTTGATTAATTATTTAGATCTATTAAAATTTTGTTATTTTAAAATTTTTGTTTTATTTAATTTTCTAATAAGAATGCTGTTTGTTTGTTATTTTATGAATTTTGCAGATTTGAATAAAACTATTGTTAGATCTGCATATAAATGTTAGATATTAATACCTGTTAGAGTAAATTGAATGAAGAAGAATGATTTTGTTAGATATTAATACCTGTTAGATTAAATTGAATGAAGAAGAATGATTTTGTTTAAGTAATGCGTTAGAGTAAATTGGATGAAGCAGATGTTAGAGTAAATTGAATGAAGCAGATGTTAGAGTAAATTGAATGAAGAAGAATGCTTTTGTTTAAGTAATATGTTAGAGTAGTTGAATGAAGCAGATGTTAGAGTAAATAGAATTTAGCAGAATGTTTTTGTTTAAGTATTTATAGATTTGCTGAGTTATTGAAGGAGAGTAAATTGGTTGAAGTCTTCTTTAAGTATTTATACTTTTGTCAAAGGTCAGTTAATGTATTTTAGGTCACATATATACATGTATGGTAGTAAATTTAAGGAGGTTAGTTGAGCTGTTAGACAGAATTTTTTAAGACAAGATGATTATATGTTGAAGTAGGTTAGTTGAGCTGTTAACGTCAATTCAATGAATTAGAATGATTTTGTTTAAGTATTTATAGAATCGAAGGTCACTTAATGTATTTTAGGTCACATATATACATATAAGTTACTATGTTTAAGTTTGATTGTTTTCTGTACGAATTTGTAGATTTAATAAGTTGAGATAATGGAATTAGTATGTGTTAGGTTGATTTTAATATTGTGTTATAAATTTTGTCAGTTTAGTGAAGGTTTATGTGAAGTTTTTGTTGTTATGATCCAATTACTACAATTTTTGTCATATTAGTTAAGATTAACTTGAAAGTTATATTCTGGAAATATGACTTTAAGTTAGTTGAATTGTTAGTTTAAATAAATTTATCATTAATATTAATATTTTAGTTGAAAAAGTTTTGTTATCTTGCAGAAACATTGAAATGGCTCCATCATTTATCAAGTTAATAATTCACTATGAGTATACAAATCAGGTATGGTTAAAAATACTATATTTACTTTATCTGTTTCATGGCAAGAAAAATAGTTGTTTATAACATTTTAATTGTATTTTTTGGTAGGAACTTCCAACATGTTATCATGTTTTGCATACAAAGGAGAACTTTCCAATCGGTTCTGTAATTGTAAGGCATAAAAATGGCATGATTTGGGATGCAGAAATAGTTGAAGACTCAAAATCTAAATCATACACAATATGTAATGGATGGAAAAGTATTGTGGATTATTTGTATATTGATGAAGACGACTTTGTTATCTTTGAATTGATTGGGAAAAATGTATTCAACTTGATACATTTAACTGCAAAGGATGTAAGTAAAGGCTTCTATTATTGGTTTCTTACCCCAGCGACGAAAAAAATGGTATGAAGTTTCATCTTGTCTTAAAAAATTGAATAATTGAAGTTTATATTATATAATTTCTAAATTTGTAAAAATTGTTTTAATATGTTTTTAAAAATTTCAGGAAGTTCCAACTGAATATGTTAAACAGCATTTTGAAGTGAAAGAATTTGGGAAATTGAAATTCAAATTGCGATTTGGATTTGCTCACAATTGGGAAGTTGTCATTGAAAAGAGAGATAAAGGGTACTATTTTACTGATGGTTGGAAAAACGTATTCAAAGATCTTAGTTTGTGTATTGGTGATG
Organism: Ambrosia x helenae; assembly: GCA_030844895.1. Classification (NCBI taxonomy): domain Eukaryota; kingdom Viridiplantae; phylum Streptophyta; class Magnoliopsida; order Asterales; family Asteraceae; genus Ambrosia; species Ambrosia x helenae. Next base: position 132,929,512 of record CM061228.1, on the reverse strand, counting down.
TCTTGATTTTTGAAAAAGCTGGGAGTCAAGGATTTAACGTGCGGCTTTTTGTTTACACCGGCTTAGAAGTGAAGCCATTGCAAAAAGAGGCCAGAGTGGTAATGTTTTAGCTTGATTGTTACATAGTGTAAAATAATTTATACTGAACCTAATTTTGTTTATGATACAGGTATGGGAAGAAAGAATTAAAAACGTTACAGGACTAAAAGTGAAGGTAAATTTGTAAAAAATTTGGTTACATATTAATTTTGTTGTCTTTAATAAAGAAGTAATTTTAACTTATTTTGTTAATCTTTAGGGACTTGATGAGATTACAGATAAATCTTTAAAAAGTTCAGATGGTACAAGAGTGTGTAAAGATTTTGTTAAAATGACAAAAACTTGGTTGGATAAAATAAAGGTAAATTTTTGAATCAGTAATATATGTAATATTACGTTTTAAAGTTATTATTTACCATAATTTTGGCCAATGTTTGATATTTGTATTACTATTATATTATGTTACAGAGATTAAGTGATTCAGAAAATCTTAATGTTGATACTAATAGAAGGGAAACAGCATCATTTGTTTCGTACGCATTGGCATTTCCGGATAAGTTTGATGTGGTTGTTGACACATATGATGTATGAGAATTTGTTTATCATATTTACATATATGTATATAGATGCATATGAGTTATCCAGTTATTAATACTTGATAGTTGTTAATATTGTTCAGGTTATGAGAAGTGGAGTTCCTAACTATTGCGCCGTTGCTTTAGCACTCAATGAAATGGGGTACGTGTAATAAATAATTTAATTCATTAAAAAGTAAATGACAATAATTTAAATTTTAATGTAAATTTATGTTTATTTGGAGCAGGTATAAAGCAAGAGGTATCACACTTGAAAGTGGTGACTTTGCATCTGTATGGTGTCAAAGTAGGAAGTTTTTTCAGATTATTGAAAAACAATTTGGTATATCTGGATTTGCATTGGTTCAAGTTAGTGTCAGAAATTTTAAAAATGATGATATGTTAGAAGCTTCAAAGAAACAAGTGAGTTGAAAAAGTATTTTGTTACTAATATATTTTTAGAAAGATAAATCGATATATAAGTGTAAATGTTAAAGTGTTAGTTTGTAACAAGGCGTTAATTCGTTATTGTAGACGTACAATATGGTTCCTGATTCAAGTTCTAAAGAAGTCGAAGGCAGTATTGATGAATCAGTTAAGAAAAAGAGAAGGGTTGAAGTGAAGTCAATCAATGTCGATTTGGTGGAAGTGATTAACATTCCAAGTGATGATGAACAGAAACCTGAAGTTAAAAAGATGAAAGTAGAACTTGTGAAGAAAATCACTCACCGATTTGTTAAGTTTATTTAATTTAATAACATATTTATATTTAAGTTAACATAATTTGCACTAATAATTTCTTTATATTTTGCAGCGTTTACCTGCTGATTTGAGTAGGGAATTATACTCTCATAATGTTAACGAGTTGAAGATCAGATTTGAAAATGGTGATCCTATAAAGAAAAGTTTGAGAGTTGAGAGATCCGGGAAAGATATTCGTATTGCTATCAGTAAATGGGAAAAATGTATGGCAATACTTGGATTGAAGAATGGAGGAAATTATCGTTTGACATATTTGAAAGTAGAAGGTATGTTGGTCTTTTCGAATCCGTAGGATAAAAGTACGAAAGTTGTTCAGTAAGAAACGGTAAGTAGTATAAAAGTACGAAAGTTGTTCAGTAAGAAACGGTAAAATGGTGATGTGTTGATAGGTATGGTTGACAAAAAACATGGTGCTTTAGTATGAAATATTTTGCGATGTTATTAGAATTGGATATAATTAGTTAGTATTACGTTTTGGAATCTATTACTATAATGTGAATGCATGTATTACCCATGATTATGAATTTTCAAAGATAGATGATAAGTTTGTTACTACTAGAAATTTTTGTTTGATGTTAATGTTATTAAAAATTATGAATTTTCAATATGTGTCACAACACAATGTAGAAACAAATAATATTTTGGTTTTAACAGTAAACATTCATAATATTTGCCTATGATAAATTGAAAAACTTAATTGACTTTTACAAATTATTTGCATATCATTCTAGAGTTTAATAAATGTACAAAAAATATATTATAAAATGTTGATTTAATGATTAGGTTATTGATGTGTTTGAATCTTAAATTTAGAATTAACAAACTTTTTTAACAAAAAATAATATCACACATTATTTCAAAATTAGGCTGAATACAATACTTAATTTTATAATAAATAAGAATATGATATATGTTGACATGTTAAAAGATAATTTTTTAATACAAATTATCATGACAAGTTATTTGTAAATTACCCTGAATATAATACTAAATTTGATAATAAATAAGATTATGTTATATGTTGACATGTCAAAATGTTGTTTATTAATAATTTTAAAAACTTTCAAACCGTTCCATGCAAAATTAAAATGAATATTTTAAAATTTGTCAATGTTTACAACTATTATGAAAATTTAGTTTTATAACATTTATTGAATGGAAAAAAACTTTTCAAATAATATATTAACAATACGAAAATTTAATTTAATGTTTTAAAATTAGAATATGAAATTGAAATTTAAATATTTGAAATTAATAGATAAAAAGATGTACTCCTTATTACGAAAATATTTTGAAAAGATATATTATATTTAAAATTAATAGATAACAACGAATACAAATAAAAGATATGTAGCCGTGTTATTATGTCAATAAATGGTAGAACATTCTGGAAGACTTTAATAAACATGGATAATTTAAAAGGTAAAGATATCCATATCTTATAAATTTAAATTGTAGATAGAGTTTCCATTTTAAATTACATACCTTAATTGAAAACCTATTATAAATACATGTTATTGTTTTCATTGAGTCATTCAGAATCAGTTAGTTTTCATCTACTTCTTTGATAATCAGGTTAGTCAATATAATAAATCGTATTTTCATGTTTTGTTAAATAATTTGTACTCAATGTATTATTAATATATTCTTTTCATTGGAAAAGGTAAACAACTTTGAAATAAGCATTAAGTGATGCTTTTTTCAATGCAGTAAAGTTAGAAAAGCTGGATTTGATATAAAATTCCTTCTTATTGGTTTTTTTTTTTTTTCAACAGGAAATCATGGCAAGCAATCAAATTGTTTTGGTCAAAGATGTTAAACCAAGGAAAAAGAACACAAGGCTTCGAGTTAAAATAGCAACTTTGTGGCGAAAAAAGATGAATGGGTGTGAGAATAAAACATATCGTGTAGATATGATTTTGATGGACGAGATGGTAACTTAATTTTTGCAATTTTTACAAATTTTAATGTACTACAATTATGATATGACTAAATTTTGTTTTGTATTTATTGTAGGGCGATTTAATTTATGCAAATTGTATGCACACAATGTTGGAAAGATTTGATAGTATGCTAAATGTTGATGAGAAAATTTACTTAAACAATCCTTTAATTTCAAAGGATGATGCTAAGCAACATATTGATAATGATAAAAAACTTTCGTTTAATGATAAAACAACCATAATGAAATGCCTAAATTGGGAAGGCCCTAATTTTGCTTTCAATTTTGTAAGTTTCAAGACAATTCTTCAGGAAAAATTGAAACATAATACAAAACTTGGTATGTATATTTTTCCCTTTTTAATTAATTTTTTTAATATCAAGTTTACGTTAATTAAAGAACACCGTTACATATTATTTTTTTTTTTTTTGTGCAGACTTTTTAGGGTATGTTAAGGTATGTTATAACTTAGCATACGTTGACAAGAAAAATGGTTTAAAGAGTCCTAAAATTAACTTCAAGCTACGTGACCTTGAGTAAGTTTTTTTTAAATATAATTTACGAATTAAAAATCTAAAAATATATTATATAACCTATTTGATGTAACATATTTTAAAAATAATAGTGGAATTGAGATCGATGCAAGTTTGTGGGAAGACAAGGCAATAGCACTATCAAGTTTCATGTCTAATCCGGAACGTGATCGGCATGTTTTCCTTTTGGTACAATTTGGTCAAGTTAACAATTATCAAGGTATTTAATGTTTTATAACTTTTAATAAACTATATTTTATGTTGTATATTAATTTACAAAATTTATATTTTTTAGGGAAAATGAGTGTGACAAACAGTTATGAGGCTGCAAGAGTTTTCATAAATGAAGATATTGAAGAATTAACAGCTTTCAAAAATGCGTAAGATATATATAATTTATTATTTTCATTCATGCATAAAATATTAATTTATATACTTTAATTTTAAACTGTAGGTACCTTGAAAAATTTGTTGAAAAGCAATCTTCACAATCATCAAATACCTCAGTTGGAACGTACATGATTTCAAATGTCGAAGATGAATTTCTAAACAATTCACGTTTTATAGTTACTGCTTTTATTCCAACTATTAAAACAGTAAGTTTTGTTAACCTTACAATTAATTTAAAATAAAATAACTTAACTAATAATTTAAATGAGATTTGCAGGAATCAAGAGTCATTATAGTTGGGAAAATTAGCGAAATTGGAACAGATCTTCAATGGTACTATAGAGGTTGCAATTATTGCAAAGCAAAAGTTGAGCAGAAATTTGTTTCTTATGAAAGAGATGATGGAACCATTGGAGGAAAAGAAGTTTTTAAATGCTCAAGTCTTAAGTGTGAAGATCTTGAGATTAAAGAAGTCATAAGGTACACTCATATTTAAAATTTTAAAGTTATTTACAAAATTTGTACAGTTATGAATAACAATTTATCGGCAACAGGTACAGGATCTCATTAAAGGTAGATGACGGTTGTGGAAGTATCAAAATGACACTTTTTGATTACGAAGCGTGTAAGATATTTGGGAAGCCTGCAAGGTATTTTGTTGAACAAGAAGAAGAGGTAAATTTCATGAAGTTTCTTATTTTGATAATTACTTAAATGGTTACATATTTATATTGCCTTTTATAATATGTAGATGATAAACAATGATCAAGTTCCACCATCATATCCAAAAGAGTTTGAGGAAATTGTTGGTAAAAAGTACGCTTTCATAATCAAAGTAACTCCATACAACATTGATCATCCCGACTCTCAGTATGGAATATCAATGCTTACAAAAGATGAAGGCTTACTAGCAGCAATTTCAAAAAAGTGGAAGGTTGAAGAGGTAATTATTTTTACTTTTAAATTATTTACATCTACATTATATGTTTTTAAATAATCTTACCGTTTTGTATTTTTTTAAAGGTCCAAGCAAGATACTCAGTTGATGAAAACAAAATTGTTGACTTAGAAGATGATAATGAAGAGGTTAATAATAATTTAATAACAACCGTATTTATATGTTAAAATAAACTTTACATGTATCATTTAGCTAACTCTTAAATGTTATGTTTTTGCAGGATAGACTATCTTCAACTAATGCAAATGAAAGTCAAATCTCTACAAGAAACAAAATTGCTGATGAAGATGGTCCTTCTACAAAACGTACTGTTGAAGATGTTTATGAAGTTGAAGAGCCATCAAAAACTTCAATTTCCAAAAGAAAGAAGCTCATTCTTGAAGATGATTGAACGAAGAATGCTGATTCCATAATCTATGAATAATTATTAACTATTTTAATTTTTGTTTCTTTACTTGCAGTTTATGTTAAAAACATTTGGTGACTTATGTTGGTTTTTGTTTATGATCTGAACTTCAAATTATTCATTGTTTTATTTAGAGAATTTTATTGTTTGATAATTAAGATTTGTCATTAATTTATTTACATTGTATACATCCATTACTGAACTATTTAGACAAAACAAAAATGTTTCAAAATTAAATAATTATTTACATTTACTCATTGTATTTAGGGCCAAAATTAATTTGAAGCCCAATAAATAAAAACTAAAGTCGGCCCATGACATAAAGTATTAGAACGATTACTTTCAGGTTGTATTAAATGAATCAAACTTTTTGTATTCTCTCTCTACTTGCACTTTTCACTTTACCAATTCTCACTTTACCATCTTCAACAATAATCAATCTGATTTTCATCCATCATAAAGAAGTTTGGTATGTTAACTTATAAACTATTCTCATCTTTACGTTTATATTATAAACTAATTTTTAATCTCTTATGATGTTTAATTGTATGATTCGACGATTTTGATTTTATCTTTTCATAAAAAAAAAAAATATATATACTTTAGAATAATAATTGATTATTATCGTTTTATTATTCAAATAACATGCATTTTGGAAATTAGTATATCACATGATTTGTCTTTAATATTACATTCTACATATTAAACAAATATAACATAATATAGTAAAAATCAAAAATTTAAAATTTACATTTTTTTGCTTAATATAAAATTGATGTTTTCTGGATCTGTAATTTTGATAATTTGTAATTATTTTTACTCACTTTCAGAAAACTCATTGCAGATTAAACCAAAAGTTAAAATGGTGAAGTCTTTTTTCAAAGTAATCGAGTACAACAATTCAGAGTACATGGTAATGTTAAAGTTAATATACTTTCAAAATATGTTTATACTTATTCTTTACATACTTTATTTGAAATATATTAATTTTTGTTAGACACTTCCGAGATGTTACAAGGAGCTACGTGAGAACCATAACTTTCCTATTGGACAAGTTGTTATAAGTAAAGATTATGACAAAATGTGGGGTGTAACAATTGAGAACAATGTTTACTCTTTTGAAATAACAACTGGATGGAACAAAGTGGTCAAAGATCTTGACTTAAACATAGGGAATTTCCTTGTGTTTGAGTTGTTAGACCATCTTACATTAAAGTTGACGGTTTTAAAAGCAACTGAAAAGAACGATATACCCAACATGTTTCCATTTTGGTTTGTAATACCACCAAGTACAATGCTGGTAAAACTTTAACTTGCATTCTTTTTGTTTATATATTTAGTAATTTATATGTTGTCTTTAAATAATATTTTTTTATGTAGCATTTGCCTTATGCTTTTATGACTCACCATTTGAAAGGAAAACCTCTTCCACATGAAGTTATGTTACAATTTGGTGATATATATGAATGGAAAGTAGAGATTAACTTTTTTGATGTTGCCTTCTATTTCACCAATGGTTGGAACAACGTTATTGGACATCTTAAAGTGCGTATAGGAGATTTCATGATGTTTACAAAAATTGACGACTATAAATTCAATTTAAAGTTATTTCGAGAGGGTGGAATGGAAGTTGATGAACAACAAGTACAGAATGAAATAGTCCCTCCTGAAATTATTCAAGTCTCAAGCGAGTTATCTGACTCCAATTATAACGACACTATTGATGAAGATGAATTCAGTTTTTCTGAAAGTGAGATGTATCCTGCAATTGAAGTGGACTATGAAGATGTTCCTCCTACTCATGAGATAATCACAAAAGTCACTTACCGATTTGTAAGGATTTTATACAACTTTATTACTTTACTTTATTATGTAAAATGTCTTTGTAAAGTAATACAAAACGTTTATCAAATGTCTTATCAGCGATTCCCAATACCTTTTGGACGGAATTGTGAGTTTCACAATGTTGGAAGCTTGAGACTCCAATCTGAGAATGGAATGTATTTTATTAAGCATATTCGTTTTGAAGGAGCCGGCAGAAAAAGAAGGTACGCTATCGGTGAATGGAAGTCTTGTATGAAGAAGCTTGGTTTAAAAAATGGCCGTCGGTATCGTATCACTTATGTGAAAAAGGAATGCTTGGTCGTCTTTTCCCTTCATTAGGAATAACCTAGATAAATTATAATTACTTTATCGTACTAGCGATTACATTATGCTTATCAACTTTTGGAGTACCCATATTTTGTTTGTTTAATAGTTGCTAATGCTATCGTAATAGTGTTTAAGTAGGACTTTATTCATATGAAAATTAATGTACTCCAATTTTGTGTTTTAAAACTATGTATACGTGGCATGCGGTGTAATATGTCATTAATTAACATCTATGTTAAGAAGATAATATGTATCTTGAATGGAATTTTTTTGTTTGTCAACAAAGTATTTAATGCTATAATTAAATGTATCCATAAATATTCATCTTCAATATGATGGGACATTATTTAGTGCAATTATTAATCAGCCGCCAATTGTATTAAATAAATAAAGAGATATTATATCTATTAAGAATTCCATATGTAATATTTAAATTTTTACAGATTTATAGATAAACATTAATTTAATATTTGATTTCATAATAATGATAAAATATTTTCCATTTATACTTTATCATTATAAAAAGAATTGTCTCATTCAATATACACATCCAACTCTCAAGTATAACCTTGAAATCTGCAAAAGTTTTCTAACCAAGTCTTCACATGTTCTTGAAACAATCAATTGTTGGCAGATTTTGTGAAGTTTCGTAAAGGTAATTGATTAATTAAATTGTTTTACACTTTAATATTATTAAAGATACTTTACACGTTTTATGATAAACTTTTTGCATGTTCATTACTTGTCTCCAATCATCAAAACTTTGGAAGCTTTTTAAAGTTTTATCACAGTAATCAAGGTATTGTTTAATTATTCATCACCTTTATATTCATATTACTATAACTCAGAGCATAAACGTCAAACTCTGACTTTTAAACTTCAAAAGTACAAAAATCTGACTACAAAGTTGTCGCATAAAAACAAAAAACAAAAACCGAATATCCAGAAAATTTTTGCTTCAATCCCAATACTTGCATGTTCTATATCTAATTCTCAAATTTTCGCAAAAAACACAAAAAGCAAAACGGAATATCAACCAAATTTTTTCTTTATTCTTAAATAATTGCATGTTGTCGGTCAATCACTTTCTTATTTTTTATGTAAAAATTTTGTTTTCTATATACACAAACATATGTGTTTTATTCTTTACTACAAAGTTTTTGAATATTTCTTTAAAAAATTATTATACATTATCAATTTTTTTTTTATTTATAATAAATTGTATAAATCGTACACATATTTATTATATTTTATAATTTTATAATTCTAAAATTTTTAACTATTATATATTATTCAAGAAAACTTATTTTTATTGGTTTTATAATACATGTTATTATATGTCTACATTATTAATTATTGGAAGTCTTTTGATCTATGCAAACAATATTAATATTCTTTTCAGTTTTATATTAATTATGTTAAAGATTCTTATATTCTTTTAATGATATATTGATGTGTCTCACATAAATAAGATTTTCCTAATTTAAAAAATTCAACAATTACGTTTTTCAAACTTATGTCATACATGATTTAAAATTTATTTGTAATTAATCGTAAAAACCATAATAGTGGTTACATTATTAAAGTCAAGGCCTTTTTTTACCTAAATATAAAATTATAAATGTTTCCTTCTATATACTTATAAATTTAGTAAACTTTAAAAAAAAATTCTAAGTTTTATTAATGAAAACAGGGAATGACTAAACGAAGAGAAAATCGAATTTCAATTGCTAATGAAGCAACAGGACAATCAAATTCATTAGAAGGTACTCTACTACCTCTTATTAAAAGATTAACCTTTTCGCATAACAAAATTACTAATTTTATTACTAACAAACTTTTTTTCCAGCTACAATTGCCGCTGCAAGAGGTAATCAAACACTGTTTCAGTACTAATATGTTCAATAAAACTTTTTAACATTTCATTTACATTACTAAATTTAACATGTATGTTAACATCAATTTTCAACTTTAATTCCAGAGGCACTTCAAAGACGTATCAATGCAACTCAAAGACGTCAACTTAGGAAGAGAATTATTGATAATAAGAAAAGAAGACGACTACTACAAAATAATTTACATCCCTCTTCATTGATTTCTCAAGAAAACAGCTCATCAATAGTTGTTGATGCCATTCCATTAACAACAATTTTACCAGGTAAAATATGTACTATGTCTATTGGAACAATTCATTATTTTTATTACATTTATTACTTATATCTTTAAATATGTACATTATCAGTTACAACTCCAGCTCAAAGGCGTCATCTTAGAAAGACAATAATTAACAATAAGAAACAACAACGATTGTTAAAAAGCTCCACCCATACATCGTCTTCGGTTTCTCTACAAAACAACACACCAATGGTTAATCATTCAAATGTATTACCATCAAATGTACCTGGTAATTTTTTATTGTAAACAAATTTTTTTAAATTTTTTTTTCAACACATAACATATTTTGTTTGTTAATACAGTTAATGAGGCTACTTATAGGCGTCAAATGAGAAAACAAATTATGGATATTAAAAAAAGGAAGCGACTAATTCAAGAAAATCCACAAGTTCCTTCTTCAAGTCACACAGCTCAAGGTATTGTGCATTAGGTTCACATATTACTTTTTAGTAAATTCTTTAAATTTGTAATTAAATTTTGTTGTTTACTAAAGTAATTCATATAGATGTAAATTCGGCTGCTTACAAACGTAGACAAAGAAAGATTACTCTTGATAATAGAAGGAAAAATAAAGGACTTAATCATAATACTCAACAACAAGCAGAACAACGTATAAAAGGAATATCTCGTGGTACGTACTAATTTATTCTTAAGTTCAAGTTATTTTTTTTTATAGCAAATATAAAATACTGTAATAATGTATTGTAAATTTAAACAGCGTATTTAGACCATGGAGATCAAATTATTACATGTCAACTGTGTCATGCCAAGTTGTGGAAAAAAGAGGCAGATAGGACAAGAGAAACCATGGACCAACAAACATATTCAATGTGTTGTGGTTATGGTAAAGTTGAGCTACCTGTTTTAAAAGACGCAAGGGAAGATTATCAATCATTATTTAAAGGCTTAGATTCAAAAAGCAAATACTTCATAAATAACATAAGACGTTTCAACTCGATGTTCTCTTTCACATCAATGGGTGGAAAAGTTGACGAGAACCTTAATAACGGAAAGGCACCATGCATTTACAGATTAAGTGGTCAAAATTGTCACAGTATTGGCAGTTTACTTCTGAAGGATGGAACAACTCCTAAGTTCTCTCAACTTTACATTTACGATACTGAAAATGAAATTACTAACAGGGAGCAAATATTCAAGTATAAATTTTATTTTATACAACAATTTTTTTTCATAATTATATAATATATTTTTTAAAATTCTTATATTTTTTAAACTATTTCTTAGGAACCAAAAGAAGAAGCCAACAATAGTTGAGAAAAGGTTAAATTGTGAACTTATACAATTTTTCAAGACAGTTTTAGATGCTGAAAATGAGTTGGTGAAAACCTACAGAATGGTCCGTGATCACATTCACCAAAATCCCGAAGTGTCTTTAAAACTTCGACTAATATGTGATAGAGAAAAAGATGGTAGAACGTATAACTTGCCTACTTCGTCTGAAGTTGCTGCTTTGATAGTAGGAGACATCACAGATGCTGCTCAAAACCGAGACATTATTGTTGAAACTCACTCTGAAGGTTTGCAAAGAATAAGCGAATTACATCCTTCATACCTTGCATTACAGTATCCGATTTTATTTCCTTATGGAGATGATGGATATAGAATTGACATACCCCATAGAGATGGGATTGTTACAACAAAGAAAATACCTCCGAAATGTACAATGAGGGAATTCTTTGCATATAGGATCCAGGACCGTAACGAAGGTTATTCTTTAATTCTTAATGCAAGAAGGTTGTTTCAACAGTTTTTGGTTGATGCATACACCATGATAGAAAGTGAAAGGCTGGTATACATTCTTTCTAAACAAAAACATCTAAGATGTGATTCATATGAAAATTTGTACAATAAGGCAAGAAATGGTGATGGTGATTTAAGCCAAAGTGGAAAACGAATCGTCTTACCCTCCTCATTTACAGGCGGGGCACGTTACATGCAGCAAAATTATTTAGACGCTATGTCGTTGTGTAAATGGTACGGCTATCCAGATTTCTTCATCACCATAACCTGTAACCCAAAATGGCCTGAGGTTAAAAGATTTTTACAAGACAAGACCATTCAGCCACAAGATAGACCAGATATCTTGTCCCGAATCTTTAAACTTAAACTAAATGCTATTATCAAAGATTTAAAAGATAAGCGTTATTTCGGATCTATAAATGCAGGTATTTACAATTGATTTTCAAAGTTCTTTCGTTTTTTTTTTAATTTATTATACTAATAATAATTTTGTATAATTGTAGTTGTTTACACTGTGGAGTTTCAAAAGCGTGGCTTACCCCACGCACACATTTGTTTATTTTTAAAAGCAAATGATAAAGTCATAACTCCAGCTCAGATAGATTCTTTTATTTCTGCCGAAATACCATGTAAAATCCAAGATCCTGAGCTATATGAATTGGTCGCTGAATTTATGATCCATGGACCTTGTGGAAGTGTCAACTTGAAATCACCTTGCATGATTGATAAAAAGTGTTCAAAAGACTTTCCAAAGAAGTTACAACCAGAAACAACTGTTGATGAGAATGGTTTTCCTGTTTATAGAAGACGTGATGATGGCTTCACTGTATCAAAGTCAGGGGTTGATTTAGATAACAGATATGTTGTGCCATACAATAAAAAACTTCTCAAACGTTATCAAGCTCACATTAATGTAGAGTGGTGCAACCAAGGTGCTTCCATAAAGTATTTGTTTAAATATATAAACAAAGGACCAGATCGGGCCTCTCTAGCATTTACAACAGAGGAAGGCGATGCACAGCAGACCCAACAGCGTAATGAAATAAAAGAGTACTATGATTGCAGGTAAATATTCATTAACACCTATACCTTTTAAATAATAAAATTTTATATTTCTTCTCTTTTTCTTCACTAAACTTTTAATAATAACATAAAATTATATTTATTTTATCACTTTTTTTATTCACTAAAAACTAAATATTACATAATATTTTTTTATCATAGTTTGATTAACAACTATCTTTTTATTTGAGGTATGTATCGGCATGTGAGGCATCTTGGAGAATACTGTCTTTCGAGGTCCATTATAGGTATCCATCTGTTATGAGACTTCCTTTTCATCTTCAAAATCAGCAAAAAATAGTTTTTGGTGCAAATGAGGATATTGACAATGTCTTAAGTAAGCGTAGTGTTGCTTCTTCAATTTTCTTACAATGGATGGTTATGAACCAAAAAAGTTCTCTTGCACGTACATTGACTTATGGTGAGTTTCCTACAAAATTCACATGGAAGATTAAAGAACGATGTTGGAAAGAAAGAAAGAAGTCTTTCTCTACAATTGGTAGAGTTTATTCGGTGCCTCCTTCTTTGGGTGAACCTTACTTCCTACGTATATTGTTAAACATTGTGAAAGGGCCAAAATCATTTGAAGACATCCGAACTGTAAACGGTCAAGTATATACCACTTTCAGGGATGCATGCTATGCAAGAGGACTTTTAGATGATGATTCTGAATATGTCGAAGCAATTATAGAGGCCAGTTTTTCAGCTGTTCCTTCATATCTTCGATATTTATTTGGAACACTTCTTACATCCGAAACTCTTTCAAGGCCTGATTTTGTATGGGAGCAAACATGGCAGTTACTTTCTGAAGATATCTTATATGAGAGACAAAAAAGATTTCCAGGTTAATAATTTTTTAACCATTTACTAAATACTATAACTAATATAAAATGTTTAACAATTACTCATTAAAAAAATTAACAAAATTCATTTATTTACCTTTAAATAATATTTATTTTAATTTCTTCTCAGGTAGAGTCATTCCAGAAGAGGTGATAAAAAATTTAACTCTTTTGGAAATAGAGACTTTCCTTCGTAGAAATAACTCTTCATTAAAAAGGTACAAAACAATGCCTTTTCCAAACACGGCTTCATTGTCAGATATTGACAACAGATTAATCAATGATGAGTTATCATTTAACCAAGAAGAAGTACTTAAAGAGTTCAATAGCCTAAAACAGTCTTTAACTTCTGAACAACAAAGCATCTTCGAAAAAATTACCAATGCAGTGGATAATGATACCGGTGGAGTTTTCTTTGTTTACGGATTTGGTGGAACTGGAAAGACATTCTTATGGAAAACACTTGCTTCATCACTTCGAAGCAAAGGGGAAATTGTGCTGAATGTTGCTTCAAGTGGAATTGCGTCATTGTTAATGTCACGAGGTAGAACCGCACATTCAAGATTTCAAATCCCTATTAATGTAAATGAAGACAGCCTTTGCAGTATTACACCAAATACTGATGAAGCAAATCTTTTAAAGAAAACTAAGTTAATAATTTGGGATGAAGCACCAATGATACATAGGCATGCTATTGAAGCCCTTGATCGAACAATGAAAGACATTTTGACACCAATGAACGATACAAGATCACAGCCCCCTTTTGGTGGTAAGGTCGTTGTATTTGGAGGGGATTTCAGACAAATTTTACCTGTTGTTCCAAATGGCAGTAGGCAAGACATTGTCAGTGCAACTTTAACATCATCATCTTTATGGTCACAATGCAAGCTGTTGACATTAACAAGAAATATGAGACTGACAACCGGTTCACAAACAGCAAATCTTCAAGAGACAGAAGAATTTGCTAAATGGATTCTAAAAGTTGGTGAAGGAAGAGTTGGCGATCCAAACGATGGAGAAGCAAACATTAAGATTCCTAATGATTTGCTTATTTCTAATACATCTGATCCTATTCAAAGTTTAATTGACTTTGTTTATCCATCACTTCTTCAACAACACAACAATGAATCATATTTCTCTGAAAGAGCAATCCTTGCTCCAAAAAATGAAACTGTTCATGATATTAACGATAGATTGACAGCTTTGTTCCCAGGAGAAGAAAGAGAATATCTTAGTTCAGACACTATTTGTCCATCGGAGGTTCTAAACCCATTTCAACAACTATTGTATTCTCCTGACGTTCTTAATAATCTTCAAATATCAGGTTTCAAAAACTATTTACTTTATCCTAATTATTTTTTTTTATCATATATTTAATATTTTTTTTCTCAGGTTTGCCTAACCACAAACTGGTTCTCAAAGTTGGTCTACCGGTAATGCTCTTACGTAACCTTGACCAACAACAAGGACTGTGTAACGGCACAAGATTAAAGATAACAAAACTTGGAAAAAGGGTTCTTGAAGCTAAGATAATATCTGGTAGCAATGTTGGATTGAAATTTTTTATTCCAAGAATAAACATGATACCAAGTGACAACAAAATTCCTTTCAAATTCCAACGAAGGCAGTTTCCAATATCAGTGTGTTTTGCCATGACGATCAATAAAAGTCAAGGACAATCGTTGTCAAGAGTTGGCGTTTACTTAAAAGAACCAGTTTTCACACATGGTCAACTTTATGTTGCGTTATCAAGAGTTAAAAGTAAAGATGGCCTAAGGTTGTTGATTCTTAACAAAGATGGCGAACCACAATCAGAAACCAAGAACGTCGTCTACAAAGAAGTTTTTTCATATTTGTAATAGACATCTATATTTCTAATAATTTTTTAAAGTTCTTAATGTTTCTTTATATTACATCTTTTTGTATGTCCATTTTATTAAATATTAAATCCTACATTATTTTTTCTCTTTATAATATGTTTATTTTATATTTTTTTTAAACCGGCTTCTTTTATTCACATCAAAACTTTCCCTCTTTCCAATGAAAACCCTTTACAATATCCTCCTTGCTAACCGTTCCATTCCTTTCATCTTCAAAAGTTGATCTTCTCCCCTTCCCAAGAAATTTACTTTACCAATATCTTTTCATCCATCCCTTAAACCTAATCAACAACAACTTAACCATCATCTTTCTCAATATTATTAACAATCGATCATTCTGATCAACCTTACAGCCTCAACAAGGTATATTTCAAGTATTTTTCTTACTCAATAATCTTTACATACTTCTTTATCATTACAAACAGATATTGGAATGCCATTAATATGTTTCTTCTTTCTATTCTTAGGGTTTCAACTTATTGGTTTTTTTAACCCTTTTTGTATACTGTACTTATAATCTGATTTTGTTAACCACACAAGTAGTTCGAAGTTTCAATTATTTGTCAACTTGATGAATGTTTTATCTTTATCATAGTGTAAACATTGTATTTGCTTATGGTTCTTTATGTTTCATTGATCTTCTATGCATGCTGTTGTGTTACGAAAACTGTTGATAGGCTTCTTTAAGTCTTCTATAAAACAACTATTATGTTATTGTTCTTTAACTTTGTGTTTTTTAGGTTTTTAATTCATTGTAATTCTTTTCCCCTTTTCTATATTGTAGTTATAATCTGCTTTTCTTCATGAAGAAAATCATTCAAAATATGAATTATTTCTTTAATTATTGAATGTTTAATGTTTAAGATAGCAAATAGCAAATTACAATTACATTATTTTAGTCATGGTTCTTTATGTTTCATTGTTCTTCTTTGCGTGTTTTTGTTTTCTGAAAACCATGTTATAGACATCTTTAAATTTTATATATAACAATTATTATGTTATTGGTGTTTAACTTTGGTTTTTCTCATTTATGTGAAAACTTTTCTTTCTTTAATCATGTCTTCATTCTTTCTCATAACTAAGTTTATCAAAAAATATACTTCTTTCTTATCAATGTTCTTCATAATAAACTATAATCTTTTCTTCTATTCATAATTTAATATAGATTTTACAGGATTCTCACATTAAAAACTATAAAATGGTCTGCACTTTCATAGTACCTGTTGTCGGAAACTACGAAACAGTTCTGGTAAAATTTTTATTTCCATTTATGATTTTAACATTTAATAATTTTTATTTACCATTGTTTCTTACTTCTAATTAGCAATTACCTTTTTCAGACTCTTCCGCCATGTTATGAACTGTTACGCCAAAAACATAACTTACCTGGTCGCATTGCTTACTTAAGCAAGATTGGTAGTCGTGGTTGGTGGGTTGACATTGTTAAAGAAGGTAATACGTACTCCATTACAGGAGGTTGGAAATACGCTGCACCTGCTTTAAACCTTACACTTGGAGATTTGATAATTTTCAAGTTTGTTGACGCTATTGAATTCAATATGGAAATTATAAGACTACACATAGGTCAAGACAATTCAGAAGCGTTCAACATCTCCTTCACAACTGATACACAATGCAAGGTATAAAATTATATATACTTACTTATATAAGTAATTTACATGTTTTAATACATTACTTTTCACATCATTTTTGTAATATACAATTATATATACTTACTTATATAAATAATTTACATGTTTTACTACATTAATTTTCACATCATTTTTATAATTAATTATAAATTATATTTGCAGATCTTGTCATCTGAACACCTTACACACCACTTTGAAAATAAGAATCTTGATAAACCGTTTACTCTCCGGTTTGGAACTGCTAAATGGTTAGTCCGAGTTGAAAAGCGATCTGATGTTTTCTATTTGACTGACGGATGGGAGAAAGTATTTGAAGATTTAAAATTGCAAGTTGGAGATTCTTTAGTTTTTACCAAGGTTAACCAAACTACCTTCACTATACAAATGTTCCTTCAAGATGGCACAGGTGTTCAACCTAACGACAACGACTCAAACAACCAAGGTACCATTCAATTAACAATCTTTTTTTGTAATTTAATATTATGATTTATATGCCAAGGTTATTCCTAAGCAAAAAAAGAATGTGTTAAATTTAGGGCATAGGATTATAGTAGTTAACATAGGTTGTTTATTAATTTTGGGAAAATCCTATATATATAAATATAACATTTTCTTCATAATGTAGCTAAATATTCTTTTTATTAGAATCCTATATAGATTTGACATTAACTTGGAATTATACACTTGCGGGAAACGTCCGGTAGCCTACATATAGGATATCTAAATCTAACCTAAATAGATAATATTTGTGTATCATTAAAATGTGTTGTGTTACACAGTATTTAATGAACAAATTCACAAAAACCTCAATTTCATCTTTCATAAAACAAAATAATAATATATTGTTATACATTCATTAATGATAAATTTAATAACTCTTAATAACAAAAAATATTTTCACATATATGATATTAACAATTTTTTTACACTTTCTTTCACTACTGCAGATGAATTAATCTACATTTACAGTGATGAATCTGATACTGGTGATCATTTACCAATCAATAATTCTGCTGTTGAAACATCTGATGATCCAATTGAACAACATCACCAACTTCTCCATCAAAATGAACCTCAAAATGCTGCTACTGATTCAGATGATGACATTCCAGTAAATGAATCTTCAGTTGATCCAAATATCCCTCCTTTGAATGTTACTGCTAATAAAGATCCAACCATTGTCAGACAACTTACTCATAAATTTGTAAAGTTCAATCATTTTTATTCTTTAAAGATTTTTCTTTTACTTCATTCATACAACTTTATCTTCTAATGTCCAATTTTACTTTATACTTATGGCAGCGATTTCCTACATGCTTTTCACAAGACGCTGAGTTCGTTAATGGAGCTGAAATAGAGATCCAGTTTGCTGATGGAAATATCATTAAGGAAAACATTCGTGCAGAAAGATCAGGAACTAAAGTTAGATTTGCAATTTGTAAGTGGGCAACATGTATGCAAAAGCTTGGAATCCGCAATGGTGGCCGATATCGCCTCAAATACTACAAAAGTGAAGGTCTCCTTGCAATTTATAATGATTAGAAAATCTCTACCTAATATTAGATGCTAAGTAGTATGTTAAAACTTTGAAGTCCCACCTTTTGAACTATGACGTTTGTTATCATCCATAACATCATCTAACGATGTTTAACTACCTATGTTTGACTTAAAGTTGGTACTTTTAACCACTTTTCTTAATTTGTGCTTCAATGCTTTTGTTACATGTTTATCAGCTTAATTTACACACTTCTTTCATCAACACTATCCTAATAAAGTTCATCATCAAATTGCAAGAGGAGTATGGCTCTTAATAACATAAACCCACCAAGCCCACCACTAATTACTGGGCCAAACTAATAAAACCAATAATCAGTCAAAACACAAGCAACAAATGAACTCCCAAAAGACCTTCTTCAATTCATGGATGTCCAAAAGAGTAGCATACATTGTGAACCATTTAATTTTAAAAACAACTGCCAAACAACTTTTTAACATAAAAACCGACCATATACAATACTTAGTCCAATTAACCATTTAACGTTCATTAATATTATATATTACAACCCCGGGACGTTCCCGGGTAGTCAGCTAGTCTATCTATATACATATAATAAACCAAAGCTATTTTAATGACATGGCACTCAAAGAGGGTATTCTCTTCATTGAGTGTGCCATGTGTCATCCCATGTGGCAAGGCTTTATTTTAGGAAAATAATATTTAAAATTTAAAAAAAAAATTAGATTTTTATCTATAATGTTTCTTCCCATAACTTTTAAACGTTAATATATTTTATATACGATATTTTTTAAAGAAAAAAATTTCACCAAATTAACGAGCGTTTTATTATCTTTCCAACGGATACCATAGTGCTATATAAAAAACGGAGAAAAAAAACGACTATTTTTTGTAACCCGACAGGTATTTTGTCAGGTTTGGAATTAGTTTAAAAAAAATTGTGAGTTTGGGTCGGGCCTGGGATTAGGTGATACCCAACCCAATTACCCTTTTTTTATATTAGAATATGATAACTTATGGCAGAGATTTGTTTAAAATAATAATAATATTCATTAATCACATATTGGCAAGTCGTTAATTGTGTTGTCATATTAGATATTTTATTATGTCATATTAGATATTTCAACCCGAGACGCTCTCCAACAGGTAATTGCTATACAGATGTCATTTTTATAATTTAGATACTTCTAATTTTATTCACTTTACTTAGATTTCTCAACCCGGGACGCTCCCGGGGTATAAGCTAGTAATCTATACATCTATACATATAATAAACCAAACCATTTTAATGACATGACATTCAAAGAGGGTATTCTCTTTATTGAGTGTGCCATGTGTCATCTCATGGGGTAAGACCTTTATTTTAGGAAAATAATAATTTAAAATTTAAAAACAAAATTAGATTTTTATCTCTAATGTTTCCTCCAATTACTTTTAAACGTTAATATCTTTTATGCATGAGATTTTTTAAAGGAAAAAATTACACCAAATTAACGAGCGTTTTATTATCTTTCCAACGGGTACCATAGTGCTATATAAAAAACGGAGAAAAAAAACGACTATTTTTTTGTGTGGTTGGTTTTAATACTAGAGTTATACATTGTTTAAGGTTATGCACTAACATTGGAGATACATTGTTAATTGTTTTAGGTTAAGTGTTATCCGAAGCTTTCCTGCATGTAACTGTAAAACGCATCAGTCTATTTCAGGTTTAAAATTGATATTTCAAATTAGATTTCTCAACCCGGGATGCTCCCGGGATATAATCTAGTAATATACTAAAAGGTTTTATTTGATAACTTCGGTAAACAAATCCTTTAGCTCAGTTGCAAGGTGACTGGGCTTTCCTTTGGAGAGATTCGGGTTCAATCTCCATGGATGACATTTGAAGGATATTAGGTAATGAAGAGGAAAACTTGTAAGCCATTAGTTGCGCAGGTTTGAATCTGAGCTGACCCGGTTTTCATCCGCCTGTTACTCCAGCGAGGAAACTCGTGTGGAGGCAGTACGGTTTCTGGGTGAAAGCCGTAGTCCTCACCGTAACAGCGTGGATCCGATTCAGACAACATAGTCTGGACGCATGGGTGATTAGAGCCTGCCAAGAGGCGGGTGTGATAATCTCTGCCACACAGTTAAGAAAATCACCGTTCAAAAAAAAAACTTCGGTAAACAAAGTTTAAATTATACACACTATTGAAATTGGGTGTTTTGTCTTGTTTATTTACTTTTTATAGAACTGCAACAGCTTTTAAAAACAACACGCCGTTTAATATCACTTATACAAAAGTTTACTTTTATCTATCATGTTTTCATCGACTAAGATAAATAAGACATACGTTATCAAGATTAATTCAATGCATACATGAATTCACATAACATATTCATTTTTAACTTTGATGTATCAAGGAGTATTTAATGCATCTAAGTTTTCAAAAAATTTAAAACCAATTTATTAACTCATCTAAACACAACAAATAGGAAGATTAATATGAATTGGTGGTGTTTTATTAAAGATGAGGTCCAAACATATCACATCATTGTACAAAGTGTAAAATCAGTCATGTCAATAATGTTACTCAGCAATATCAACTTTTTTTTTTTTTTTGAACGATCAACGAAATTTTATTCCACCACGCTAGCGGGAAACTGGCATACGCCCAACATAATTATCACCATATGTACAATAATCGCAACAAACAACATTAATCACCACCCTATTCAGAGCAATATCAACTACTCAGAGCATTACATAGGAAAAACATACCATTGATTTATAGTAGACTTTGTGTGTATGTGTATAAATGAAACCTATATTGAAAAGGAATACTAGCCAGATACACGAAATTTAACAGGCTTGGCACATTTTTCGTTTTTAATTTGAATTCATCTGTTAAATATAATAAGATGATTTTAAATTTGGAGTGACAAATTAATTAATCAATGAAAGGGTTGGTGAATATGAATATGATGTGGAGATGAGAAAGCAATGGCCAAAGCGTAAAGAATTGAATACTTCTATACTTCTAGCCATTACCGTCTGCTAAAGACATGTAAAAAAGCATGATTCATGTGCCTTGCAAGATAAGCCTTGCTTTTTCCTTGCCTTAAAGATGTGCTCATCTTAATTCACCACTTTACCCTCCACACAATTACCTCCATTTATACAAACAAAAAAAAAAAGTTATAACTTGTAGTCACAACTCACAATCATGATGTTAAATGTTAATTCACTATTTAATATGTAATATTTACCATGCAAAATTGACTTGTTAAATCTTTGATTGATTGTTAGGTAATCAATTATGTTGTTTTACCGAATCATAATCATGATGTTGATTCACTAGTTAATTACACATAAGAGTGACCAAGCAAAATTATCTTGCTAAATCTTTGATTGATTCCTAGGTAATTATAGGGTTGTGCAAAGGGTGTGGAACTGACCCGACCCGATCCAGACTCACCAGAACCGTATACCTTTTTACTGTTGAAATTAGGAACCACGAACCGAACCTTAAAAGGCTATGTTGTTTCGGGTCCTAAAGGTTCAGATGGGTCGGGTAAAGGGTCTGACCCTCTAAAACCTTTTAATGTAATAGTCACTTTTAAAGGATTACATTTGTGACATCTAACATGTAAGCACCATTTGCACCATCTAATGTTGTTGAAAAATAGGTCATTGAAACTTATTAGTACGGTGAAAAAATCACAGGAGAGAAAATAAAAGTTACACCATAGGGTGCGGAGACAGGGAAGGTGTTGGGAAGCCTCTCTCTCTCTCTCTTTGATATTATTGAAGAGAGAAGGAGGAACCACACCCTTATTTGGGTGTGAGAGTGACGTGACGCTGAGATGGACAAGAGGGAAGAAAGAAGAAGGGGGAACCACATCCCTCTACCTAATAAACTTAGGTGTTCCTCTCTAAGACCACCCGTAGTGATTCCTTTGAAATTCACACCCCTCTTCAAATGGAGAGTTTTGATTGGCTCCGAAAAAGTCAACCATTTTCACGCCAGAAATTGGCGTTAAAAATTCCATGCCAAAACAAAATTTTGAAGAACGGCGTTTTTTCACGCCAAATTCCTTTATCCTTACGGGTAGTCTAAGAGATTGAGAATTCGAGGCAAGCGGTTGGCAATAATGTAGAATTTTTATTTTATTGGATTGTTGATAAAAATATTAATTATAGCCAATGTACCAAAGTTTTCGTTAAGGTGTAGTCCTATTATGAGAAAAATGCCTATGCATATTTAATTTCTATCCCCACCAAGTAAAACAAGGAGACACCCCTGATACGTTACCGATTATAGCCAGTAATAAGCCGGTTGACTTACCTGCTAAACCGGATCACTTTTTAATGCTTTGATTCTTGACGACGACGATTAGTCTAATAAAACCTGATGAGAATCCTTTAATTACCTTTTCCTTTAAAAACATTGATAAACCATTGAAAAATAAAATAGTGTATTTTTCACATCTTTGATGCATTTATTTCTAAAACGAAAAAGCTAGACCCCATATGTACATCTTCATATTGTATTTTAAGCATTATACATCTCTTCAGTTTCTATCGATTTTTTTATTCTTGAAGTGCTTATTTATCATCTACTCATAATATGGTGTGTTTTGGTGAATTTGAAGAGAAAAAAGGAAAAAACGTTACTTCACTTACGTAGTTGAATGTTTCACATTTCATACCTAAAAATACGTGTTTATGCATAGGTGAAATGTGATAGTAGGTTCATATGACTATGATTAACTTATATACAGTGGCGAAGCTTGACCCGAAGATTCGGGGGGTCGGAAGTCACCGGGGGTTCGGAAGTCACTGGTTTCGGGGGTCGAAAACCAGTTTCGAGGGGTCGAAACCCTATATTTTCAAAATTTTCTATACGGATACTATATAATCAAAACTTCTGCGCGAAAATCCGGGGGTCGGCCGCCCCTCCCCGCCCCTACAAACCTGTGCCACTGCTTATATATTAAATATTTTAAACATTGTTGCGGGCCATCTGCCTCACGCAACCACTCTAGCGCCCTTGTTGTGTCAAACCTGTCGCAATGTGTCGCGCCCTAAGTGCTGATGCGGCCTCCTCTTCACGTTCCTCCAAATGCCACAACATATAGCCTTACAAGTTGTGTGAACGGATCGACTCGTGCTCGAGCTTAATTTATTTAACGTAATAGAGCTCAACATCAGACTAATTGTCCTACATTTGACTCTATATCCGTAATTTTCAGGTGACTAATAAGCAATTTAACTCGGTTAAACATTTGATATCTAGCTTAGATACATACGGTGAAACTTAACAACAACCAAATTTATATCTAGTGTTTGTCATGAGTTCCCCAACATCGTAAGTTCATTTCCCTTAGAGGGGGGAGGAGCGTGAAAACATTTTGCCGCCCACCTACACCGTCCCTTGAGGGCATTGTGACAACCTGCACCCTTCCCTTTTCATAAATGTGCATAATTGGTCCCTCAACTATTTCAAAATTTTTATTTTTAACCCTCCTATTTTAATAGGACCAAAAGTCACAATTTAATAAAACTTATAATTTTTATAAGTAAAAGTATTGCACGTTTTATACTCACATCTACACCCAAGCACGTATGTTTCAGACCTTGATACTCAAAACCCTTAATTTTCGGTCCTAAAACAACTTAGAAACCGAAGGAAACAAATCTGGAACTTGAAATTGATTAAATTAGAAAATTTGATTTTTTTTTAGTTCTCGCGGTCCGCGAAGACAGTCAAACAGTCAAAGTCGTAGTCAAAGTCCCGGTCAAAGTCTTAGTCAAACAGTCAAAGTCCTAGTCAAATAGTCAATTCATCATGAAACCTTACTTTATGGTGTTGACCAATTTTAATGGCTAATTGAATCAAAAATTAGTATAAAACCCACCTATGACCCATTACACTGGGCACCTCTAAATCGATTGTTTCAATCTGATTAAACTTTCCCTCATACCTTTCTTCTATAGTCTATAACTTCTACAATTGAAGCTTTGATTATAAGCTCTTGTAATTGGCGAATTGGAAGCTTGATATTCTTTCTTTTTCGGGTTTTATTTCTTCAAATTGGACTAGCTACATTGTTGAGTCTTTGGGATTCGCCTCACATACATTCACAACGCTTAGAGGATAATTCAGCTTAGCGAATGTGAGTATATCTTTCCCCTTTTTCATGTTTACACTTTTGGGGTGACTCATGTACGCTTATTACTTCACTCACTTAATCATGTTTTAGTCTATATTCACAATCGCAATTCTTGTATGTGTTTTACTTGTTGATCGCTGATAGTGTGTACTTATGACCTTAATCATTAACCCGGTGTGGGCCTAGCATAGCAATAAATAGTACTTGACTATTGTTATGTGTAAACTACTTGCTTGAACACTAAATTGTAAACAGTATAACACGTGAATTGCGAAACTCTTTTCCTACTATATTTATTCAAACAGAGTATGCTCACCAATACATTTTGTATTGACAAAATTATTTTCGTACATGTTTCAGGTTGTTATGAGATCACTGTTAAGCTTTTGGAATTTAGACTTAGACTTGAGATTTACTAAATTTTATTTTAGATTGTTAGTTCTTAAACGTTGTATTCTTGTAATTTCATTTCAATGTAATAAATTAGTTAGTCAATGTATCAATATTTACATTTCTAGTCCATGAGCTATTGAACAATCGTTACCTCGTGACACCTCGATGTTTCTGCCATCGGTTGGGGTGTTACAGGCATGAAAACCAGCGTTGCCCCAAAGGCGGGGAAGGTTTGCTTGGCATGGGGAAGGGGGGAAAAAGGAAGTGTCGATGTGTTATTGGTCCAATAAAAAAAACAAATAAAGGATGATGACCGTTAGAATAAAAAAAATTAAACATTATGCCGTTAGGCAACGGTTATGAAAAAAAAATTCTATATATAAAACATATCCCTAAACCATATTCTACCAACACACATTCTCATTTTATTAAAAATACTCTCACACACTATAATTTTTAAAAAATACTCTCACAAAATGCAATCTTCAAGTTCCTCGGATTCGTTTGATCTATATGCTTTGGAGTCCTCATCCGACGACGGCGCAAGAATGATAATATCGAGTGTTCATAAAGTGGTTGAAGCTATAGTCGAGGATGAAATTGAAGAGACTTCCGAACCCAAACGGAGAAAATATATACTTGGTGAACGACAAGCCGCAAATGATTTATTGGTACGTGATTACTTCTCACCCGAACCAACATGAACCAACATATGATGCGTGTGGTAGCATGTGATTTAGCCCGTTGCAAAAGGTCACAGCCACGCTTAGACAGTTGGGTTATGGACAAAGTTTCGACATAATGGACGGTTATCTAAAGATGTCGGCACAAACAGTTTGGGAAAGTCTTCACTATTTTTGTGCGTATGTCATTGAACTATATTTACAAAAATACTTGAGAAAACCTACATTTAGTGACGTACAACAAATTTTGGAGTTTCATGAAGAAAAAATATTGTTTTCCCGGGATGCTCGGTAGTTTAGATTATATGAAATGGGAGTGGGGACTTTGTCCAACTGCATGGCAAAGCCAACTTGTGACACCCGGCAAACCTCGGTTAATACTTTTACAAACATACAAGTCTACCTTAGCAAAACATTTTATATAACGCATTTAACTGAGTTAGTTGAGTTGGATCGATGATTCGGGGAATCATCGAGAGTTGGTCCATACTTGCATAGTGTCTATAATTGTCCATAGTTAAATGATTCGGGGAATCATTGGGAAAACACACGTACACACGAGTCTTGAGTCCCGTTGTTGGTGAAAAGGTAACTTATCAAGTATTACATGTTCTACGATCAATTGGCAACTTAGGAGTGCATGTTTATGTGATTTGATGTGTTAACATATGTTAGAATTGATAATTGGGGCCATGTGTATGAATGGGAAGTGGAAACTCCTCATTCGTACGAATAAGGATGCAAATGAGAGATTTGAACTCTCATTCGCATGGTGATCTTCTCATTCGCACACCTAACCGTGCGAATGGGAGCAGAGTATAAATATATCTCCTTGTCTCATTCTCATCATTTCACAACCCTAACTCGTCCCCAAGTGCTCTATCTCAAACCCCAATCTCTAGAAACAAGTTTTTGCCCGTATTTCTTAGATCCTAAAGCTAAAACAAGTTTTATATCAATATCAAGTGAATATTCAAGGTGTGTTAATCATCTAAACCGTTTTTAATACATTTGTATACATTTTTGATAAACCCTAAGGTGTTGTTTGTTTTTCAAAAAGTAAAAAGTCTGCAGACATCTGTAGGACAAGAGGTGGACCAAAGGTCTACAATCCGCAAGCAGAAGACTGTTTGTTTATTAATGTCTACAGCGTAGCCTAAAACCATAACTCACCACAACCCACCATAACCCACAATAACCACCATGAACCAACACCACCCACCACAACCTACCATAACGATAATCCACCACAACCCACCATAACCATAACCCATCACAACCCAGAATAACCACCGTAAACCAACACAACCCACCATAACCCATCACAAAATATATAGATGCCCTTGGTTTGTGTCCACACGATTTTTTTTCTTTTTTGTTGAAGGTTATATTTGATAAGTATTTTGACTTTCCATCATAATCAAGAAGCATTTTGACTGTCCATAGTGATCAACAAGCATTTTTTACTTCTAAATTTCTTGTTAGATGTATTATTACTGGAACTAAAAAGCGAGACTAGTTTAATTAACACAGATCTAAGATTGGCCTTTCTCTCACCAAAATCATACTTTTGAACCTTGTTTGTTTTACCTGAGTGTCGATGGTCGACAGAAGGAGGAGGAAGGATGGGGGTTCAACGACAGGGATGAAGAGGGTACGGTAGGAGGAGGGCGGTGGCGACAGAGGCTGCGGGGAGGGGGAGGATGCAGTGGCGGCGGAGGCGGGGAGGAGGAGAGAGGCGGCATAGGCGGAGAGGAGGAAAGATGCGGCAGAGGAGGGGATGTGAGAGGTGGAGGGATGAGAGACTGAAGAACAAGACGAATAATGAAGAAGAAGAAGAGGAGAAGAGCTTGGAGGTAAGAAGACATTGGTTTATGTCTGCACCAAGAAGAGCTCAGGAAGACCCTTTCTAGTGAAAAGTCTTTCAAAAAAAGTATGCTCGCGTCTGCGCGGCATAGACAAAAGAGGTCAGTAGTACTTCTGGAGAAAAAACAAACACCACCTAAGTGTCCAGGTCTGATTGTAAAGAGTTTTCTTAAATAAAAACCTTTCTAAACAAGATCTGGACATGAATAATGAATTTTCTTAAAAAACCCAAATGTGAATGAGGTTGATGACTATCTTATGTGTTTTATATTGATGAAATGATATTAGGATAATGTTTAGATGATTGAAGATTGTTTAGAAACATGATTAAATGACATATGAGTGATTAGTTGGTGTTTTGTGGACTTTTACCCATTTTGAGGGTTTATGTTAAAAGTCTAGGGTTTGAAACATAAATATAATGATGATGATATGATTAAGGATTCATTTAGGTAAGTTAATGGATGCTTAATAATCTGGAAATGATATTGTTTTGATACTTTCTAATTTGGGTAAATTTCTTATGCAATTGATGTGACATCTCCATAATTTGCTATTTTGGGTAATATGTGATTTTGTGTGTGAAACGGGCATGATAATGACTTAATCAAGTGTAGTAACATGTGATTAGGATAGATATGGGTGACTGCAGTGTTTGGTTGCATTTTGGGAAGTTTTCAATTGGGTTTTAAGGGTTTATGTTAGTCAAAATAGCTTAATAATTGTGCAGGTACGAATGGAAACACATTCGCATGGTCGACCATGCGAATGGGAGGAAAATTTTCCCATTCGCATGATCAAAGTGTGCGAATGGGAGAAACTAAAACCCACTCTCATCACATCAACCCATTCTTATCAAAAGTCCATTCTGTTGATGAGAATGACTAATTTTAAAACCCATTCGCAAGGACTAAGTATGCGAATGGGAGAAACTAAAACCCATTCTCATCACATCAACTCAGTCTTATAAAAAAACCCATTTCGTTGATGTGAATGGCTGATTTTAAAACCCATTCACTTGGTCTACGGATGTGAATGAGACTCGAATAGTCCTATTCTCACCAACGTGTAAAATTGTGAATCTTTGGTATAAATTAAGTGTTTCATGTGCAATACTTGTGTGTGAACTGTATATTTTTTATGGACTTTTATAACGGGTCACCAACGGGATGTCGAGTCTTGTGTAGTCGTGTCAAACGTCCAACTTTTACAAACTTACAAAGTCGTGATCTTGGACATTATTGGTTTTTAGACAAACGTATCATCGGTTAAACATTAATAGGCTATCTATGGTAGGTTTCCGGTAGTTGGAATTACCAAACAAGCTTGGTTTATCATTATCTTGAAGAACGCAACCTAAGGTGAGCTTCACGGCCCCACTTTTACATATTTTCTCATGGGGTAGAAACATGCTACAAATGTTGGTTACTTAGATATCATGTTTTACTAGTGTTATCATTTGTTTACTATGCGGCTCATTTAAATCCCAAGGAAACCACCAATACTGGTATGTTGCGGGGAAATATGGATAGATCTACTGAGCTTGACAAACCCCACACGGGTCGATTGGAGGTCGGACGGGTGCATTATGTCTCAAACACACAAGGCCTACCGGGGATGACGGTAGTCCAAGGGTACACATTATGGAACAACACAGTCAGAAATGGTTTCAACCGCAGTAGTAACATACTTAACGTCTAGCTAACGTTCATATAACATAGTAATAACGGACATGATCTTTCACATTTAAGGACACATTTTTTTTTGAAAACCCTGTGAACTCACCAGCATAATTGTGTTGACATTTTTAGCATGTTTTCTCAGATCGATAAAGTAGCAGCATGGATTAGGGGCATGCATGTTGCACTGTGTCTCATCCGGTCCATACATTGTGTCAAACTTCCTTTCAAACATTTGATCTATTATGTTTTGGGTTGTAAACTTTTATAAATGCTTCCGCTGTACTTAGTCGTTATAACTTTTAAACTGTTTGGATTATTATTATTATTATTATTATTATTATTATTATTATTATTATTATTATTATTATTATTATTATTATTATTATGTCGTTTTATGTATCATATAGTTGTCGTTTATTGTGACCGTTGACTTGGATCCTGGAATGTCACACGCCTCGCGGTAAAACCCCGCAAGTGGAATTTGAGGGTGTGACACAACTCACGAGTGGATATCATCGAAAGCCATCTATGATGCTTGAAGCGGTTGCATCACAAGATCTTTGGATTTTGCATGCATTCTTTGGTGTGCACGGTTCGTTGAACGATATAAATATTCTTAATCAATCACCAATTTTCAACGATCTCATAAATGATGTTGCACCAAAAGGAACTTTTTTCGTAAACGCGGCCGAATACAAGTGTGGGTATTATCTAACGGATGGAATTTTCCCTGAGTACGATGTATTGTAAAATCTTTTACACTGAATACTACGTTAGACGATAAGAGATCAAAGTTTAACAAAGCTCAAATGATGGCACGGAAAAGACATCGAGCGAGCTAATCCCTATGCTGTGAGAAAACCCACAAATAAGAAATGTGATGTATGCATGCGTTATTTTACACAATATGATGTTAGAAGACGAATGACGTGCAATATGCGAGTACTTTGGTGAGGGAACACAATCAAATCAAATAGACACTAATGATGAAGAAAGAACATTAAACACATATGAAATCAAGAATAGCCAAACACGTCACGACATTCGAGCGGATTTGGTTGAACATATTTGGAATCTTCCGATATACAACGAATCCGACGATGACAACAATGGCAATAATTAAAAATATATTTGGTAGTAGTTTTATTTTAAATTTTCGTTGATGTTTTTTTTCAATTTTTATTTAATGCCTTGTTTTAATTATTAATTTGTATGTTTTTAATTATTTTTTTAAGTTTAATGTGAATTTTAATTAATATATTAAAAAAAAGAAATACAGAAATGTCACGTGCGCTCCCCCCTAATTTCCCACTATTTTGAGGGGTGAAAGGTAGAGGTGTACAAAAAGCTCGCGGCTCGAGGCTCGCTCGAAACTCGCTTGAAAAAAGCTCGAAAAAAGCTCGCTCAAAAAGGCTCGTTTTGTTTTTTAGCCGAGCCGGCTCGTTTTGTAATTGAGTCGAGCTCGAGCCGGGGGTGTTCAGTGTAACATTTCGCATTAATTCTTGTACGTTACATGGGCATAATTAATAAAACGTCAAGTTTCGTTATTCTCATATACAATAATTATTTTGTCGCATTTTTGGAACCTTAATTATATGTATATATGTTATATATATGTGGATGTGTGGAAAATTATACAAAAAAAATAAACTGCTTGGGCCGGGAATCGAACCCGCGCCCAAGCCGGCCCAAATCACACCAACGTGGTTAACCAACTGGGCTAGCCATCACCCTTGGATAAACCCGGACACGTTTAAAATTTATATTGATTTTTAAAACTGCACAATTGACTATGGAAAGTCAACTGTGGACGCGTTTGTATAATCAATCACAATTAACTTGTGATTGATCCGTATATGGCAACGATACTCGATGACCGGCCTCGTCTGACTAAGCCACACGCTGATTGATAATCAATTGATACCCAATTTACTTAATTACGCGTTTGACATTTAATCGTAGGTCAAACTTGCCAATTAATCAAACCATCGATCCACACTATAAATTGGCCTTCTGCGAAGCTTAACAACTCGCTCATACACTCTTCTCAATCCTCAATTTTCTTTGAATCACTATGTGCATCCTTATTCGATCACCGTTTGACTTTTAGCATTGACCGGGCAATCGAACACGAATCAACACTGTAAGTGTGAAGTTTTACGTGGGTTATGTTCATCGGCAATCACACATCAATAGCCCTATGATTAATTAGGCTATTGATGTGTGAATTGATCAATTGCAGAATCTAGGGTTCGTGCATATTGATTTGGGGATAAACTGGGTTTGACATCGCGTACTTAATTATTTTTAAACGGAGTTAATCACAACCACTGGCCTAGGCCAAGTGGTTGTGAATAAGGTTTATAACCCCAGCCACCCGGGTTCGAGTCCCGGCTGTGGCCTTCTTTTCCTTTCTTTTTCATTTTTTAAACAACAAACTAAATAATATATATATTATACATATAAATCTTATAAATTCGTTTTTAATATTAAAACTTTTTTTAAATTCTAAAAAAATTATATTTATCAAATCTGAGGTAAAAGGATTATTTACAATTTTTAGTTTTCTGAAATTAATTGATTTAATATTTATAATAATTAAATCAATTTTATACTATTATATTTATAAAAATCCATTAAAATATCAAAACAATTTTATTAATTTCTACAAAAATTATCCTATGTTTGTACAATGTTAAACTTTACTGAAATAATTTTTAATTCAGAAAAATCATTTATTTTATATTTTTAATCAATTTTTGTTAGATTTAATCATAATTAAATTATAATAAATTCGATTTTTATTATTTTTGCACCAAAATTTTATACAATTTATTTTTAAATATTTAGAACAGAAATATGATTTTTAAAATAATAATTCTTTAATTTTAGTATTTTTAAATATTAAAGTTAAATTTTGGCAATTTGTAATAAATAGATTTAAAAATCTATTTTAAAGGAAATAATTTTATAAAAATTATTTTTATACTTCAAACACATTATTGTGAGCAGTCTAAATTCAAATTTTATAAAAAGACTTTTTTTTATTTAATTATCAAATTTCCCTTTATTTAATTAACATTTTACTTTAAATTCAACAATTGGATATCCCCAAATCGAAACCCTAGGATACACTTATAAACTAATTAGACTTAGACTTATTTATTACCTTATTATAGGGTGATATTTGGCATTATTTGGGCAACACTATTATTTCATCTTTTCAAGAAGTATAACATTTGCTAAGGTGAGTTTTACATAGCCCCTTTTATTTATCACCATTTTTGGGGTGAAACATGTTATAACATCATTATTGCAATTCAATCATCAATGTGTCTATGTGTTTTCTATGTTGCATTATGTCTTGAGCATGATTAGAGTAAGCACCATTCTAGCATAATCATTAACTCCGTACAAGCCGACGGTATACATTGATAGATCTATTGGACTGACAATCCCACCCGGATACGTGCCTCCTACAAAGGTAGCGTGGGTGTTTGTTATCGCATAACATATTCAAGTGAACCATGAGCGTATGGGATGTATCATATTATAACAGTCACCAGGGTTGGTTATGCACTCGATTTATTTCTAGTATGTTCTCACATATGGACTAGATTGACATGACACATGAATTGCACAACATTTTTATTCAATTATCAAAAACCTATGTAATTCTCACCAACTTTTGTTGACCCAAAAATATTTTCAAAATTAACATGTTTCAGGTAACAATGAAGCTGAGGCTTGAGTATGCTTGAGGATTTAACATGAAGCTTTTGTTTGAAGCTATTAGAAGTTGTTGCTTTATTTTGATATCATGTATTTGAATTTCTAGACAATCACTTTATGTTGGATATTTATGTTATGAATAAATTATTTAAAATTTAAATTATACCATGTGCTACTGAATCAATCATCAATACGTGGCACCCCGATGTTTCCGCCATCGGTTGGGGTGGTACATTCAGCTCGTGACTCGGCTCGATGGCTCGACATATGGCTCGACTTAGGCTTGTATATGTGTAATTAATATATAGATGAAAGTAATATATTTTAGCTCCAAACGCAGTTCTAAATTTCAAATTTTGAAAGTCTCGCTTATACTACCTATCTACCTCACCTCTTCATAATCCAATAAACCATAACTTAGAAAAATAAATAATATACATGTATATGTGTGATTTTATTTTATTTTTGTTTTGTTTTTTATTTTATAAATATTTATAAAAAATAACGAGCTGGCTTGAGCCAGCTCGAGCTCGGCTCGAACATTTACGAGCCGAGCTCGGCTTTTCAGCTCGACCAAAAAAACGAGCCGAGCCGAGCTTGCTCGTTTAAGTTCGAGCTCGAGCTTAGCCTGGCTCGGCTAGACTCGGCTCGTGTACAACCCTAGTGAAAGGTGGAGCCCACAAATGACACATGACATTTCATGCCCACTTTCCACGCCTCCACATGGTGAAGTATCGGGTACCCTCCTTTGCGTCAATCACAGCTCGCCACCTAGACTACCAGCACCCATTCACCTATGAGCCCTCTACATCTGTGGCACCACTCGAGCCTCTCTCTCCTCTGCACCTCTCTCTGCTTTGCAAACTGTGATATATCTCACAAAAATGAGGTACCAACCTTCACGGAATCTACTACATGATCACCGATGACGACGAATCCGTGGGTGTAATGGGATACCAACCACTTTGCTGGCAACGTTACACCCTTCCTAAATTATCATTTAAACATTATATATATCTTTTAGGTATCATGACGATTGTTCAGGTTTTTCAGGTATTATTATCTAAGGGGCTGTTTGGTAGCCTCTTAATTAGCCTCTTAACCATTCAGGTCTGAATCATTCAGCATTCAGACTGTTTGTTTCAGCATCTGAATGGAATGATTAAGTGCTGAACCATTAAGTTAATAAGGGATGCTGAATGATTCAACTCTTAACCATTCAGAGCCTCTTAACCATTCAGACCATCTTAATAATTCAGCACTTAATCAACCAAACAGCCCCTAAGTCAAAATTCATCATATTACATCCGTATTTCAATGATATTGTTACATATCGATAATTGGATATTGCTTAAGTAATTTTAATTTCTAAAAGTAATCCATCTAAAACAAATTGAAAAAATATGGTAAGTTTGACAAATCGAGATATGTGAGAGTGAGAACAGATTTATTACACCTGTAATAAGAAAAATTAATATTGATAATTGGATATTGCTAGAGTAATGTAATTTTAATTTCTAAAAATAAGTAATCTAATACAAATTGAAATATTAGGTAAGTTTTGACAAATCATGATACTCCGAGAGTAAGAATTAGCTTTTTTCTATAATAAGAAAAATTAATATGGATAATTGGATATTGCTAAAGTAATTTAATTTCTAAAAATAATTAATCAATCAAAACAAATTGAAAAAATATAAGGTAAGTTTGATAAATCATTTTAATATTGAAAGTTAGAAACAAATTTATTACTGTAGAGAGAGAGAAATAGAGAGAGAGTATGTGCCAGCCAGCCAGCAATGAAATGTAGGGATCAAACCTTTCTCTCTCTTATCACAGCTGGCACTATATTTACACACAACCCCTCCCCTACATTTATAACTCCCTCTCTCTCTCTCTACGCTTCTGAATTAATACACAAGATTTCCTTCACACACCAAAATATAAGGGATTTTAATGGTTGGTTGATCACTCCTTCATATCATCATCAACAATGGTCGCCTCCTCTTCCCCTTCCCATTCCTATGGCTGTGTTGAAAAGAAATACTGGTGGCTCACCAACAAAAAGGTACGTTTCTTATTTCAAATCATCACAACAATCAATTGGATTATTAATTCATCTTTTTTGTTTCCAGATCGTTGATAAGTATGTGAAGGATGCTCGAGCCCTAGTTTCATCACCGGAGTATAACGATATTGCATCAGCGCTTAATCTGCTTGATGCAGCGCTTGCATTATCTCCAAAATGTGAACATGCGCTTGAACTGAAAGCTAGAGCTCTTCTTTATCTTAGAAGATATAAAGATGTTGCTGATATGCTTCAGGATTATATACCTAGCCTTAAAATGTCTTCTGATGATTCATCGACGTCATCTTCTTCTTCGTCCTCTGTTTCGTCTGAAGGTAACTCTCAACCGTTATCCAGAGAACGAGTTAACCTTTTGTCTTCCGGTGGTGGTTACGATAACGCTGAAACGTCGTCGTTTAAGTGTTTCTCTGTTTCTGATCTGAAGAAAAAGGTTAGAGCAGGCTTAGGGAAAAACTGTGATAAAGAAGGCCAATGGAGGTAACACATTAATTATTATTAATTACATCACAGTTTTATTTTTATTTTATTTTAATTTATGATATCGATAATCAATAGATTAGCTTCCGGATCACGCTAAACAACGATTCATAATAATTATTGAATTTTCATGGTTTTCAAGCGAATTTTATTTATTTTTTAAACTTCAAAAAAGTCAAACGAGTTTGTAGATGTAACTCATTGAGTTCTGACCGAGTTAACTCAAACGATTTGCAGGTACTTGATATTAGGTCAAGCATGTTGTCACCTAGGGTTAATGGAGGACGCAATGGTTCTGTTACAGACCGGAAAACGTCTCGCCTCCGCCGCATTCCGTCGTGAAAGCATCTGCTGGTCAGACGACAGCTTCTCCTTCTCCGGCGACGTCATAACCGACGGCTACCAACCACAAACACCACCACGAACAGAGTCTGAAAGCATCTGTCACCTCCTCAGCCACATAAAACTCCTCGTCCGTCGTAAAACCGCCGCAATCGCCGCCCTAGAAGCCGGTCTATACTCCGAAGCTATTAGACACTTTTCAAAGATCGTTGACGGTAAACGTGGCGCGCCTCAAGGGTTCGTAGCTGAGTGTTACATGCACCGTGCTGTTGCTTATCAATCAGCTGGTCGTGTAGCTGAAGCGATTGCTGATTGTAATCGAACCCTAGCCTTAGAACCGTCGTGTATTGAAGCTTTAAGCACTAGAGCTTCACTTTATGAAACAATTCGTTGTTTTACTGACTCACTACATGACCTTGAACATTTAAAACTGCTCTACAATTCGATTCTTCGTGATCGGAAACTACCCGGTCCTGTATGGAAGCGGCAGAGTGTTAGGTATCGTGAAATACCTGGAAAGCTTTGTTCGTTAGGGTCGAAAAGTCAGGAACTGAAGGATAGGATTGCTTCAGGGGAAACAGGGAATGTGGATTACTATGGTTTGATTGGATTGAGGCGCGGTTGTTCGCGGTCTGAATTGGAGCGGGCGCATTTGCTGCTTGAACTGCGTCATAAGCCGGATAAGGCGATTAGTTTTATTGATCGGTGTGAGTTTACATATGAAGTTGATGTGGATTCGATTAGAGATCGAGCTAAGATGTCTGGGATATCGTTGTATAGATTGATTAAAAAAGGTTACACGAACGTTTTGCGGATAATTCAAGAGGAAGAGGTTGCGGATAAAGAGAGGAAGAACGCGTCTGTGGCTTTACAACACGAAATGCAGTTGCAACAACATCAACAACAAGAGCCGCCCGTTAAAACCGTGACTACATTGGATGATCAGGATTGTGAAAGCAAAACCTCAGCATCAGTTTATCAAGGAGTGTTTTGTAGGGACCTTGCAGTGGTTGGGAACTTATTGTCACAAGCGCGGTTTAACCGTCCGATGCCGGTGAAGTATGAAGCGTTGAGCTGTTGAGGTTTTGGCCGGAATCAGACCGGGGAAAGATATTAATATAAATAAACGTGGAAGTCATTTTTGTACAAAAGGGGAAGGGGTAATTTACAAAGGAAAGAAGCCAAAAAAAAGCCTGGAAATTTTTGTTGTTTTTTTACTACTAGTATTGGTATAACCTTTTGGTCTCGTACATGTGCGATGTTAAATTGGTGACTACCATAAACATTGTTATCTTGATTGATCTGGTTTAAAGGGTGGGATTGGTTGGTAAAAATTGAATGGTAAAAAGTGGTTGGTCGAATGATTTCGTTTGTCTTGCGTGGGTGCCAAATTATTACTGTAGCCTTCTTTTTTCTTCTATAGTGTGGTCAGTCAGGCTTTATTCACCTATCCATGCTGCTTACTGACATTTTCAGTCACTGATGTGATTTAATGCAAAAAGGAGATGGTTCATGTTTTCTTATCTTTTCAGATAAAATAGATATTTCATCATCTTTGATGATGATTAAAGGTGAAAGCATTTTTAATAGAGAATTCCACACTATATTTAATCGTTGATGAACATTTCGTAAGCTAGTCTTGAAAATGATCAAACAATGCTAGTTTTATTAAGCTACTTTGGAGTTTTGTACACCAAAGTTGTTCATGACATTAAATGATGGAAACATTAAATGCATTCTAACCATGTAGCTGGGTGTGGAGGTGGTCACTTGAGTGATGTATATACATAAGCCGTCATGTTATCAGGGTCGGCTCATCACTTTAGTAACGGGCCTAGTGGGGTCTGGGTGATGGACCTCCCCATATAATATACATATGCACACACAAGCGTGAAACAAAGAGCCCCATCCCTTTCATCCTCCAACTCACGATTCCGACGTGTCTGGCTGTGCCTCGACGTGCTGGGTACGTCCTCATACCGTTCAGCCTTACCCTTCGCCACTGTACTACATGCATTAAACACAAAACAATATGAAATATGTGGACACAATGCCTAACATAAAAGTTTAATCAAGAGTTATAACTTACAAGTTATTTATGGACACAATGCCTAACATAAAATATAACCTTGAAAAGTTTTATGCATCTTATCATAGCTATCTCTATCTCTCTCTGATTTTCTTTAAATTATGTAACTACTAGTGCACATTTATGATTTTTGGCGCTAGTAAGTGGATTATATAAGATGGGGACTCAATAGTGAAAAAGATGGTCATATGTATCATTGGAAGTCAACATTTTATATATAAATGTTTAATCATACTTTGAACAATATATAGTGCAATGTAAACGCAAATACAGTTTCAGAGTATGATATATATGTATATGTGTATAAATACAGTTAAAAATTTATGTAATAAATTATTTAGAGTTGTCAGGGGAGGATGGGTCAAAGTAAAGTACACTAATTAACATTGGATTCCTGGCGTATGATCGATCCCCTTCCCTAAAATATTGATGGTTCCCTCCCTTTTTCAAATCGTATTCAATTTATACACCCAATGCAACAATGCATGATTAGTGTCCACTTTTCTGGCGGATCAATTATTTTGTATTATTTTCTGTTGTATTTTCAAATACACATATGTACATATTAAACAATTTATACATTTCTTAAATAAACATCTCAACCTACATTTGTCATTTGAGAGATCACACAATAGGTTGGTAAGAGACAATAACTAAACACGTTACACGCCTGTTGCTGTATAAATACTAAACCAATAATTTATTTGTAGTTGATTTAAGCAAAAAGAAACAATAAATGACTAAACAAGACTATACATGGATTAACGGTTAATGTTAATCTGGTCAGATCATCGCTCAAGGCGTGAAACACCCAGCGTATTTTGGAGCATTTTGGGTTTGACTTTAAGTGTGGCAAAAGACGAGCGTGGGGTTAGGAAGTCACATACAAACTCTCGCAATGTACTTTTTCATCCAATCAAAATCAACTATAACATACTCGTTTTCTTTATTTAAATTAGTTAGTGAAACCAATACGCACCTTAGTGAAAGTGGTTAGCGAAATTTACTAATATCTACATGAGACTAACTGACTAACATTTCATTGCAGAATTGGTTTGGTTCATCCTCTTCAATATTTGAAGTGTCAATTTCCACAATTATGCAACTACAGTATGTTCATCCTCTTTATTTACACATCAACAACTTCAAGCTTATTCAAAACTTCTGGTAGCACTAACACTTTCTCTAGTAGGGATGAGCTCGGGACGGTATCGGTACGAACCGATACCCTCCCAAAAATACCGATCCCGAAAACTCTCAAAACCCAATACTGATATCGATACTGAAAACATACGGTACGGGTATGGTATCGGTATTTTACCTTAAAATACCGATCCCGTACCTAACCGAAAATGCCGAAACCGAAAACCTCTAAATGTGAGTACCGATACCGAACACCCTCGGTTCGGTATGGGATCGGTACGGTATCGGTTCGGTATCCGGTGGTGTATGCTCATCACTATTCCCTAGGGTTTTGCTCTGACACAATAACATCCGGTAAACCGTTTATCCAGGTTTGATTTGGTTCATCCTCTTCAGTATTTGACAAATGAAAGTCATACGCTTGATCTATATATGATGACTTCTTAGGAGTGTTAAAACCCAAAATTTGATCCGATGGTGATAAAACACACCGGATTGTTGAGACAAAGAACGCGTGGTTGCGTGTTTTATGTTTAAAAGTTTGTATTTTTTGGTTAAAGTTGATTGTTCGTTGTTGTGTGTTTTATATGTAAACATACTGTAGTATATAGAACATTTAGGTGTATGTTTTATGTTTAAAAGTTTGTAATTTTAGTGGAGAAATCTGATTGTTTTTGTTTATGTGTTTTATGTATAAACGTTAGTGAATAATGTTTTTGATTAGGTGTTTTATGTTAAAAGTAACCGTGTTGAACAGATTTCGATGTTAAAACACAAAATGAATTTGAAATCTTACAACTTAGTTTAGACAACACTTGTCTATGTGTTTAATGTTTAAAATGTATTGTTAATTATTAAAGCACAAATATTATAAAGGTGTGTTATACCTTCAAACATTATGGTATACCAGTAAAACACCATTGATTTAATTGACAAAATAATCAATTAAAATTTACATCTCCTACTGCCGATTAAAAAAATTATTGGACTTGTCAAAAAAATAAATTAAATCTGAAAATCTCTCCTTTTGATTAGGAGATTGATTTTTTTTTTTACAAAACTTGAATAATTGTGTATTGCTCTAATGCCCTTATAATTAAAATAAAACACTGCCACGTGTCACTCCCACAGGTCTTCTTACCCTTCTCACAAAAAGAGGTCTTTATACTGGAACATTTATCTATATTTATTTTTTGAAAAAAATACACAAGGTAACATACATGTATTTAAGCGTTTTGGGCAAAAAAACACGCTGATGGGATATTTTTTTAAAAAAATAAACAAAATTTGCGATGTCACATATGTTAAAAAGCTGAAAACAAATGTTAACGTCTCAAACATTGTTTATTTTTTTTTAAATATCCTATCGTCGCTTTTTTTTTTTGCCCAAAACGCTTAAAAACATGTATGTTACCTTGTGTATTTAAAAAAACAATTTTTTAGATGGTTTTTACATACGTTTCCCCGGGGCACGGCCGTGAAAGCCCATAAGAACAACAAAAGGAGATGGGACGACAACACCACTGACAGAAGCCTCGCCCCATCTGTCACACCACGCCAATGGCGGAAACACGTGGCGCAACGCTCGAAAGTATATCAAAGTCAAGATTAACACAAACTATATTTAATTAGAAAAGATCAATTTATTAGAATGTCGGAAATGAGTATCTCGTTACAATGTTGCACAAGGCATTACTTAAAATGATGAACATTAAGTTTCAATGTGGGTATTTCCGTTTATGTTCCAACCCGAAGGTAACAGTGAATGAAATCCCGACCAGTATCCGACATCCCGAATTTCCACCGCACTAGCCCCATATCTATTCAGCACTTAGTTACCTGAAAGATATGTTTAAAAAGACGTCAATATATAAAATATTGGTGAGTTCACAGGTTTTAGTTTCATAACAGCAACATTTTCACATCCATCGACTCGACTCACTTTACCGTATAATTACTTTCCCATTAAGTAATTATACTAGGATCTTGTCGATCGATATTCCGTTTTTTTTACAACATGTGCGAAACCTGCACAACTTGTGGCCTTTGTAAGGAGTAGCTAGCTCCTACAAACTATAATGATGAGCAACCCCTTGAGCCCCATAACCAAACCAAGACTAATAATAATGCCCCGCTCCAAGTCGTTCCTCGGAACCCAACGACTTAATTTCAGAATACGTGCACCCCAGGCATACGCCGATGCATAATCGACGCTATCGATTAGGGGTGGGCCTTGTCAGGCACCAATAGTACTATCCAAATATTCTTTCGGTTTCATTTCCCTGAATTAATGATTACGGAAGAGAGGACTCAACCCCGAGTGGCGATCACTGCTCAAGTACTCATCATACCACTTATCACATTTTAACCTTTGAAAACATTTCAACATGTGACAACGTTTGACAAACATATCTTTCCCCCAGTTAAAACAGTAAAATGGGGCCGTGAAACTCACCTGAATCACTGTCTGGCTCACTAGGTAGATAGCATAAAGGGTCTCGCACCTACAAACGTCCTAGACGTATAAGTCACTATTCCTATAGTGCATGTGCCTTGGCAAGTTGTACACCCAACTCCCGACCACAAGTTATTCCAAATCCCGTTTAATTAAGCGCGTATCCTCGGTTTCGTTGGCGTTAGATTACCCTTTGTGTTACAAGTTATATATTACTCTTGTTAATATTTCCTTAACTTGTACCTTATTATTATCGACTCGACTTCACTTAACATATAATTATTTTCCCATTTAAATAATTATACTTAAGATCGCATCGCTCGATATAATGTATACTTCAACATTCGACCCGACTCACTTTGCCACACATTTGTTTTCCCATTTAAACAAATATGCTAAGATCTTGTCGTTCGATTGTATATTCTTAACACCCGATTCAACTCACCATACCGTATATTTATTTTCCCATTCAAATAAATATACTAGGATCTTGTTGGTACGGCATACACATATATATCTTTGTCTACTCGTCGCGGCTTTCCCTCCCACATATCTACTTTCCCATTAAGTAGATATACTAGAGTTTTGCCGAGACGAGCGTACATACATATAAATGTGTAATTTTTCTTGTTAAGTATATACGTTTGTTTAACGTCTTATTTGTTTATGTTATATTTTTCTCCCACGAATAATTCCCTTAACACTTAGGAAAGTGTTTGTTAGCTTTCACCCATGTATATATATATTTTACTTCTTAAAAATATATATTTTCTTACCTTGCCGCAATGGCATTTTTCTCATGTTTTGTCCGTGTACGGTTCGTTAACGCGTCTTAGTTCGATATCTTAGTTTGATTAGTCAATTTTCCAAGTCTTTCCCAACATGTGTTTTATAGAAATATTATCCACATTTCTAACCCATGTTACTTGGAAGGTTTGTATTTTAGCCCAACTTGTTAACTTAGACACAAAAATGCTTCCAATACTTTTATATTCCCATTTATATAAAAGTATTCATTTTTGTACAAGTTTCTCAAGTTTGCTTAACATTTTTATAAAATCTCTATTTTATAAAAATCTTTATGTCAATACAATCCATATTTTTATAACTTTCACTTTTATAAAAATATGCTTTTTATGCCAAAATACCCAAGTGTGCCTACTAGTATTTACCCAAATCATCCTTGGAAAATTATTACTTATCCTTTTGACTCCAAACTTTCCATTATTGCATCTTTGGACTAATAGTTTCTAAAATATCCATTTTAGTCCTCTCACTTTCAAAGTTACAACTTTAGTCCCTTAACTTCCAAAAGTTGCATTTTTCCACTCTAACTTCCAAAGTTAACATTTTTCACTCAAAATAGTAGACTTTGAAGATCCATCTTTTTATTGGTAAGTTATTTTTGTATCAAAACACTTTTATTAGTCTTATGTTTCACATGTAAGACTACTTGTATGTGTGTTTTATGTATTTGCCCATTTTAACAAAATATCATTCTTCTAAGTAAGTAAACTTTAATTTCTCATCTTCTTTATTCTTGAACTACTAACATGTTCCACCATATATTATACCTTAGATGATCATATTAAGATGATTAACACTACTTTTTAACACCTTCAAGTTTATTCCATAAATCTTAATCAAATCATCATCCTACTTAGTGTATGTGTAGATTTTATACATTTTCAAGAACACTACTTTATCATCATCCAATCCATGATTTATTTACATATCTTTAATCATCTATTTTACTCATGTAAAACCTATTAAAGATTATGTTCAAACCACCTTTTAAACCCTTCATGTACAACTTGCTTCTAAGAACACATACATGAATAATAATAATCAAAAACAAGGTTAAGAAGCTTACTACTAGCACAAAGCTAGGGAAGACAAAACCTTGGATTTTGAGAGGGGTTTAGTGTGTTCTTCCTTAATGGTTAAGCTCCAAGCTTGAAACACACAATAGGGGTTTGGATGATGGATTGTTTTGAGTGATTTGGAGATGTAAAAACTTGAAAGAAGAATGTGTGTGGGTGAGGGGAAACTCACGGCTTCAAGAAGAAAAAGAAGAAGAGTTGTTTTGCTTTCAAGTGTGCATGCTATTATCTTTATACTATCCTTATAATATCTCCCAAGATCACACTTAATCTATCAAGGATTTGCAAAGATTGTGAAGTACTATGGAAATCTTTGGAAAGCATGTGGGATGGATATGTGGCCGTGGGTTTTATGGATGGTTGGGGAGGTTTGTGATCTTGCAAGGATACTATATAATCATGCTTAATATCCTAGTGAGATATGTAATCTTTGGAGCATGCTTACATGTGTGTGGCTAGTGTATGATTAGATTAATCCTTGTCTTGGATTATTGTGGCCTATGGCCGAAAATTATACAAGGGAGGGGACAAGAGAGCTTGCTTTTGTACCTTAGGCCTTACACCTTTTGTCTTATATAAAGCATGCTTAATACTAGTCTTGTGGAGGTTATGATTGTTAAACACTTGCATGGATACCACAAGGCCATTAGGCCGGCCCTTGTGTGGGTTTAGGTGGGGTCCACAACCTCAAATATTTACCCAATATTTGTTATGTTTAATCCCCCGTCGTTCGGGTGTCGTTCGGGTATTTTTCGGGTTTTAATCACGCGTTATTCGGACATTAAAAATACCTTTAATAACCCTTAAATATAGTCTAATTTAAGCGTTGATTGGTTATTTAGGCTTTTGCCGGGTGAAATTATGAGTTATACGCGTATCGGGTGCGGTACGCGCATTTTATTCGTTACCGGGAGATTTGTACAAGACGTTTCCACTTATGGTTTTGGAGTTCCAAAACTCATTATATTTTGTGAAAATACCCTTTATTTTATATCCTGGGTGTCC
This sequence comes from Ambrosia x helenae, assembly GCA_030844895.1. Classification (NCBI taxonomy): domain Eukaryota; kingdom Viridiplantae; phylum Streptophyta; class Magnoliopsida; order Asterales; family Asteraceae; genus Ambrosia; species Ambrosia x helenae. The sequence goes on along the minus strand of CM061228.1, from coordinate 132,884,870 downwards.
GGGATCCTTTTCGTTGATTTAATTATTACCGGGTAACTGCCAACGTCCATACCGGATAGTTTATTCGCACATGATCCAATCATGTTTTACCATTAAACGTATGCATTCCTATGCACTATTTGGAAATTGCTATCTCCTAAGGCCTTGATAATTAAATCACACGTAATTGCATTTAATTACGTTAATCATATATTAATTAATTTGTACGGAATTACCTTATTTTTGCCGGTTGTTACATTCTCCCCCCGTTAAGAGAATTCCGTCTCGGAATTCAATTCAAGTTACCCATCACAATAGTATCCTTGAACAGGACGGGGTGTTTGCGCTTCATGAGATCTCCTCTTTCCTAGTGAGCCCAGATTCATGCTCTGCTCACGCTTAGTGCTCTAACAACACAATGTCATAGTTCAACTACGACTAAGCTCTTGGTCATCCCACCTTGACACATCTATCGGTTTCCCGAAACAGTAGAGCTTATCGTCAACCGGACTTCCGCCGGTCGAGGAATTGACCAAAACTTCCTCAGGCCAGACTTGCGGGATTCATTAAGAGTCCCACTCAGCTCTTGCGACAATTCAAGCTTATTCATCACGAGACCCATTTTGATCGATATCTCCGTACCACCAAAGTATTAAGAACTTGGCCTACTACAGTCTCTAAGCTTATTGACACCTTCTCGGAGTATGACTCTCAGTGAAAACCTATTATTAGACCGAAGTTCTTAAGGCCTATGCCTTGTCTGTATGACCTCTTAATAGGTTCGCATCTCATCCAAACAGTCTTTAATCTGCAAGATTTACTGGCCATCTCTCGAATAACTCAAACCAGGTTATGTATCTATCTCCGTCTGTCATCCGACATACTGGAGATGTACACGTATGCCCTCCAAGGGCTTTGAGTAGTACACCCCGAACACTGGGATGCTAATTCCTATCACATAGGAAATTTTGGTGATGAAGCTCATGGGTTCGATCTGCCACGAACATCAATCGTGTCAACACGGAACAATTCCGTCAGGTACATTCAGTTTGTCCGAGAATGACAAGCCATACTCGTCTCAAATCGAGTATCCCATGCTTGTGTACAAAGTTTGTCGAACTTGAGGTAGAGTGACCACTACAATCCGATATAATGCAAGTTGGCAATTCGGTGTCTAGCCACGATTCTCCGAGAGTATAGGTAGCTATCCAATGCCTCATCTCGGAGCTATAGGTGAGTAGGGAATGAGAGGGCTCCAAACAACAATCAATCATCACTTGGGTCACATCTGACCCCGGGACACCTCGGGTGTCATGGTGATGTCAAACAGGTGATCTTACCGCACCACATAAAAGTCCCCTTGGAACCCTCGTCGGGTATCCCATTTTATTTATCCTTCGGCTCGACTCACTTTACCGTATATTTACCTTCCCATTAAGATAAATATACTAGGTTCTTGTCGACCGAATAACCACATTCAAAATGGGACTTTATTTCCGTAGAATCCTCTAGGTACTGAATCGCTACTTTCCTCCTGAGCAATTGTGGTTAATGGTACTAGGACGCTTAGTATGGACTGATGGGGGTCGAAAGTTTTTGCGTCGCTTTCACTCCTCAGTTCCCAGACAGTAAGCAGTGTATACACGAACCCCGGGCCGTACGATTCCACAACCCTCGAGAATTTCCAGTCGACTCAAACACCAATGACCAGGTGCTTCCAGCACACAGGTCAATACCGGAAGGAGATATATGAAACATCACAAGTTGTTGTCGCAATGTACATCGTATAAGGTTTCTAAGACATATCAACATGTTGGCCCCCACTGCGACAAATATATAGAACACCAGTAGCTACCCTAGACCTGGGTATCCAGTACTAGTTCTGTTATCTGTGCTTCCTGTGCACTAGTGTCCTATCGTCATTAGCAACCTAGTGAGTCAATTCTGAATAATACGGGCCACACGCCCTTAAATTGACCTTCCGATCCTTGGCGGAGATCTGAGTGAAAGGAGTCCTGAAACCGGAACCCTCACTCATCGAAGGTTCCATTTTTCCGGAATCTTTTGAGATAAAAGGTGAAATCGAATCATCGATGCATGCCTTTGGCATAGACTTCACCTTTGGGTTTGACGGCTTCTTGCGCCCAAGGTCGTTACTTAAAACAACAAACGAATGACTGAGATCGCACCACAAGTAATGGTCCTGAGCCTTCCCATACGGTATCCTACTTAACGACCCAGTTAGTCACCCATATGGCACAATATGTAAGCCCTCAAGATCATCTTGATTAGTTAGGTACCATACGTCCTGACCTGGCAGCTCACATTACTATGGTGTCTCCAACAGTGTCTGTCAAAGACGCGGGATTTTGCTCCAACGCGAGCAATGCTTCCTAAGGATAACTGGGAACACCACTATCGACTCAAGGTCGGAATTGTTCCATTGTTCCACGAATCTACGCCATGACACCAAGGTAAGATAAACCTTCCATCAGAGGAATAACAACATTAATCGAAGGGTCGAGACGATCAACCATCTCAACCCAGTAGTGTGGCACCTTTAAAGAGTAGATAATGCTGCACGTCCTTCTGGATTCAGGGTTCATAAAACCTCTTAATCATGTACTAGGGACTTCACCAATGCACGGCGGTATTTCCATAACCATCAGTATGACACGTCGGTACGTATGACTTCAAATGAATCCACTGGAGTGAGCAATAAATGAATTGAACCTTTCAACTCTTGCTAGTCCCAAAGGTATAGATCATAATATCGCTCATAAATACTCGATACCTTCAGGTTCGAGACGTATACGAAATCCCTTATCGCAAAGGCAAGTCTCGCCTTGTCACGTGCAGATCACAGGGTTCCTTCCCGACATTGATTTGCATAACCGATCGTTGGGCGACCAAGTTGCGTGTATAAGGTTAGGGCTGGACATAGCGTCACTGGTGCCTCAGATTCTGAAGATGTACCGCTCACGAAATGCGTGAGCATGTACAGGGGTCAACACATGACTCGGTCAATTACTCAGACGACCACGAGACTCAGACTTTAGGAGGATACACATGCAATTACTAAGAATAGAGTGTCTAAGCACGACTTTTAGAAAGTCCGTTGGACACCTGAAATCCTACATAATCAATGTCGGCACTACACCATCAAACAAATAGAACAATGACGGCACGAGGGGTTTAGGTGATGTCTCCATTCCGAGAGAACGATGAGCTAAGCAAACGGCAAGTCATCACGTCATCAAGATAATCCAACAGTCGCAACAATACATCCACGAAACACATCAATAAGGGGACACTGCACAAAAGTAACACGACAACAGAGAAGCATGACGACAAGGCAACACTGACACAGAGAAACACGGCAGTAAGGCTACACTACTGCAGGAGCAGTAACAACAGGAATGCATCATTGACAATGCAGCGCAACCACCTGGATACGCAACTAGCAAAATAACGCAACTGCAAGCATGCACAATGGCTGGGGGGGTAACACAGTAGCACGAATGCACGCGACAATATGACGCTCAATATGGAGAACCCATAGTCCACACCACCATAAAGCTCCGTTATGATGAGCACGCATCCCCGTGCGTCTCGTATCACTTGTGGATGTGGGATTTGCATCCGTACCTTCGGCCTCGAGCCTAACCTCCATAGGCCCAATGGTAGGAATTGGTTAGATTGGTCGGCGCATCAGTCGTCATATCATAAATGGGAACGACGGGTTCCACATAATTTAGCTGACTTCTAAAGCCGATATTGTTTATAGAGAGAACGACCGTAGGCTTGATATGAGTCACTCAAACGATAGTAACAGCAACATCGACAGTCTCCACCGAGGCCTGAGAACCATTGACAATGTTAGGCTTCCTAAGAGCCCAAGGAATGATAACTAGTAGTTCAATGAAGGCCTCAAAAAAATGGAATTAATAACAACGATTTTAACAGAGACACAGATTTGGTTATAGTGGCTTGGCATGGGTTATAGGGACCTCTTCGTTAACGACATTCACCTCTGCATGAGCCTCAAATACATCAACAACTTCAATTCAAGGAGAGTCATAGAAACAACATCAAGCCCAACATGGACAATAGAGACAATGACAACGATAAGCTCAACAACAGACATGGAAACCATGGCATCAAGCCCGATAAGTGCTACAGAATCACTGGAAACAACAGACTCAGCGAGAGCTACACACTTAATAGCGTCAACAGGACTTGCTTGAGCCATAGGACAATAACAGGAGTAACAACGTCAGGCTCGACTGGAGCCTTAGACTCGTCGTAGCTATTATACGTGTGGTGACTGGTATCCATAGGACCTGGAAACCAACCTACATCTTTCCCGATGACAAGGATAGTGGTCACAACGAGCATAGCAAGTAGAGGTAGAAGGATCACAATTTATCGATACACCACGATAAAATGAAAACGATACCGACTCTGGCAAACCAGCCGAGTCATTCTTCTCATTAGGGTCTCCTTACATGCTATCTAGCACCGATAGTAATTAGCTGGAATGCTTCTCTGTCACTCAAGCGGGGCCGGTGAACTTTCTTCCTGATAGGTCACGCCGTGAGAGTATCGAAATACGGCAAGAGATTAGACAGGTCACCGTATCCACCACGAATGGACCTTGCAACCTTAGCTTTTATAAAAATCACCGTGACGAGGGGGGCACAACGTCTCAATAACTTCGGGGATTGACAAAACACTTTCCATCAATCGTCGACCAATAAATAACTAGTCTCGTTACCGCGACGACGGTGATGGACACTCAACATTGCAACAAGAGCAATGGAATTGTCGTCCCATGGGTAAGTTTAGTTTAATAGAATAACGTGACCACATTTAGTAGTCCGCCACCTGATTTTCAAGGGGGATTTTAATGTCAGCAAAAAGCGTCTTGCGACCTTCTGATAATTACGGAACACTCTTACAATTACGATTCCCAAAGTGTGGCTCCACTTTCTAGGATTTATGACGGATTCAGACACGGTACATGTAACGAACCTACTCTGGCGTTCCTCGACTGAAGCGAGGCCACCAACAATCCTTGAAAAACGGACAGGAGGTAGATAGAGGAGTCTTATGATAATCTTTGCACCTCAGGAAGGTGGTATGACATAAGTACCAACATGCTGAGTCCATCACTATTCATCTTCCGAACACGATCCAGCGCTATTGTAAAGGTTGTTAATCCACACTTGAATACTCAATACACCGAGTAGTGGATCCCCACGAGTTAATCGTACGCACTTCCGAGTGAGTCCATCGCCAAATGTCGACTGGGGCTTGCTGTTCTACTACACGCCGTCCTCCTAACACTGGCAAACGATGTCGCGGTCATGATTAGTGGCCGAAATTCTGACATCATCACGTTTAGCAAAGCCCTATGACTCGCGGTTGTGTGAGGCGACATGCCGATTTCACTATCCGTCCATGACTGCCTGGGAGCAACCAATACTTGTTGATTCAGACGAGGCTATCGAGCCTTCAGAATAACGATGATCCAGCTTCCTAATCCCGTAACTTCGATTCTGTCTTCCTACAGGAGCAGAAAATACTCGACCCTTGAAGACAACCTGGGCATGCGTTGGATCGAACATGACTTATTCACCATGATAACACAGCAGCACATGGCCACGAGTCTCATATCTAATCCACGCAGGGTCCCGTTCTCTAAACGCACTAGTCTAGCAGGGACGCACCCTAAGTCTTTACTGGGTTCCAAGTTTAGCATTCCTCGCATCGTACCAGGCATTCATCTCTTCGGTAGGCAGCGCATCCTCGTATGCCCGCTCCTTTGGAAGAACCTTGTGGCGGAGACATTCCATTCCTATACAAGGAAGTTTTCGTCTCCCGTCACTATCCAATGCGTGGGTTTACGTCAAATTTCTCACATGATTAGACGTTCGAGCTCTTCCGTGCTCGTACCATAAAGGTAATGTCGAAGAAAGCTTATTAGGTTAGCTAGGATCAAAATAAAGGGACATCGGCGAGACCTCCCATTTAACCCATTGGTCGATCAAAACTAAGACTGAATCTAAAGAACAAGAACAACGAAGACAAGGAGTGATCACCAATCCCGGCCCTAGCGCCCACCAAGGTTACCGTGCACCCCAAACTATTATTACGTGTGCACCCGTAATGATAATTTGTGTTGCCAGGTAATCTTGTTGCCCGCTAGTTCCGAGCTTCCTGATCCAAAACCGAGATTTCATACCACAAAGACTTGATCTCGTTTCGCCTCTAAATCATAAACAACGTGGCGACATCCATTAACGCGATAGAGGTTAGTCCTTCCGATCATCCCGTCTACAGGCAAGCAGGTAGGCTCCTCGTAGACCACAGTATCCTTCCTCTTGACTGGTACCGGTGATCGATGCAGGAGTGTGGGCTAATGTGAAGCGTGACACAACAACCTTACTGGCAAAATATCCGTACTACGTATATGTATTAACTTAATCTTAGAAAATCGGATTCCTACTATAAGCATCTTATCCGTATTTTCTAATACTTCATATATTGACACACATGGCTAGTCGGTCGGAATTTCCCCTTGTACATCCCATGTACACATTTCTTTCTTTTCTAAAAATATTTTGTTGTGTTTTATTTTTGAAAACTTCGTTTTCGAGCCAAAACCGGTTATAGTCTAGATTTTTCAAAAATGCTAGTTCGCTACAACCTTGGCTCTGATACCACTTCTGTCACACCACGCCAATGGCGGGAAAACGTGGCGCAACGCTCGAAAGTATATCAAAGTCAAGATTAACACAAACTATATTTAATTAGAAAAGATCAATTTATTAGAATGTCGGAAATGAGTATCTCGTTACAATGTTGCACAAGGCATTACTTAAAATGATGAACATTAAGTTTCAATGTGGGTATTTCCGTTTATGTTCCAACCCGAAGGTAACAGTGAATGAAATCCCGACCAGTATCCGACATCCCGAATTTCCACCGCACTAGCCCCATATCTATTCAGCACTTAGTTACCTGAAAGATATGTTTAAAAAGACGTCAATATATAAAATATTGGTGAGTTCACAGGTTTTAGTTTCATAACAGCAACATTTTCACATCCATCGACTCGACTCACTTTACCGTATAATTACTTTCCCATTAAGTAATTATACTAGGATCTTGTCGATCGATATTCCGTTTTTTTTACAACATGTGCGAAACCTGCACAACTTGTGGCCTTTGTAAGGAGTAGCTAGCTCCTACAAACTATAATGATGAGCAACCCCTTGAGCCCCATAACCAAACCAAGACTAATAATAATGCCCCGCTCCAAGTCGTTCCTCGGAACCCAACGACTTAATTTCAGAATACGTGCACCCCAGGCATACGCCGATGCATAATCGACGCTATCGATTAGGGGTGGGCCTTGTCAGGCACCAATAGTACTATCCAAATATTCTTTCGGTTTCATTTCCCTGAATTAATGATTACGGAAGAGAGGACTCAACCCCGAGTGGCGATCACTGCTCAAGTACTCATCATACCACTTATCACATTTTAACCTTTGAAAACATTTCAACATGTGACAACGTTTGACAAACATATCTTTCCCCCAGTTAAAACAGTAAAATGGGGCCGTGAAACTCACCTGAATCACTGTCTGGCTCACTAGGTAGATAGCATAAAGGGTCTCGCACCTACAAACGTCCTAGACGTATAAGTCACTATTCCTATAGTGCATGTGCCTTGGCAAGTTGTACACCCAACTCCCGACCACAAGTTATTCCAAATCCCGTTTAATTAAGCGCGTATCCTCGGTTTCGTTGGCGTTAGATTACCCTTTGTGTTACAAGTTATATATTACTCTTGTTAATATTTCCTTAACTTGTACCTTATTATTATCGACTCGACTTCACTTAACATATAATTATTTTCCCATTTAAATAATTATACTTAAGATCGCATCGCTCGATATAATGTATACTTCAACATTCGACCCGACTCACTTTGCCACACATTTGTTTTCCCATTTAAACAAATATGCTAAGATCTTGTCGTTCGATTGTATATTCTTAACACCCGATTCAACTCACCATACCGTATATTTATTTTCCCATTCAAATAAATATACTAGGATCTTGTTGGTACGGCATACACATATATATCTTTGTCTACTCGTCGCGGCTTTCCCTCCCACATATCTACTTTCCCATTAAGTAGATATACTAGAGTTTTGCCGAGACGAGCGTACATACATATAAATGTGTAATTTTTCTTGTTAAGTATATACGTTTGTTTAACGTCTTATTTGTTTATGTTATATTTTTCTCCCACGAATAATTCCCTTAACACTTAGGAAAGTGTTTGTTAGTTTTCACCCATGTATATATATATTTTACTTCTTAAAAATATATATTTTCTTACCTTGCCGCAATGGCATTTTTCTCATGTTTTGTCCGTGTACGGTTCGTTAACGCGTCTTAGTTCGATATCTTAGTTTGATTAGTCAATTTTCCAAGTCTTTCCCAACATGTGTTTTATAGAAATATTATCCACATTTCTAACCCATGTTACTTGGAAGGTTTGTATTTTAGCCCAACTTGTTAACTTAGACACAAAAATGCTTCCAATACTTTTATATTCCCATTTATATAAAAGTATTCATTTTTGTACAAGTTTCTCAAGTTTGCTTAACATTTTTATAAAATCTCTATTTTATAAAAATCTTTATGTCAATACAATCCATATTTTTATAACTTTCACTTTTATAAAAATATGCTTTTTATGCCAAAATACCCAAGTGTGCCTACTAGTATTTACCCAAATCATCCTTGGAAAATTATTACTTATCCTTTTGACTCCAAACTTTCCATTATTGCATCTTTGGACTAATAGTTTCTAAAATATCCATTTTAGTCCTCTCACTTTCAAAGTTACAACTTTAGTCCCTTAACTTCCAAAAGTTGCATTTTTCCACTCTAACTTCCAAAGTTAACATTTTTCACTCAAAATAGTAGACTTTGAAGATCCATCTTTTTATTGGTAAGTTATTTTTGTATCAAAAAACTTTTATTAGTCTTATGTTTCACATGTAAGACTACTTGTATGTGTGTTTTATGTATTTGCCCATTTTAACAAAATATCATTCTTCTAAGTAAGTAAACTTTAATTTCTCATCTTCTTTATTCTTGAACTACTAACATGTTCCACCATATATTATACCTTAGATGATCATATTAAGATGATTAACACTACTTTTTAACACCTTCAAGTTTATTCCATAAATCTTAATCAAATCATCATCCTACTTAGTGTATGTGTAGATTTTATACATTTTCAAGAACACTACTTTATCATCATCCAATCCATGATTTATTTACATATCTTTAATCATCTATTTTACTCATGTAAAACCTATTAAAGATTATGTTCAAACCACCTTTTAAACCCTTCATGTACAACTTGCTTCTAAGAACACATACATGAATAATAATAATCAAAAACAAGGTTAAGAAGCTTACTACTAGCACAAAGTTAGGGAAGACAAAACCTTGGATTTTGAGAGGGGTTTAGTGTGTTCTTCCTTAATGGTTAAGCTCCAAGCTTGAAACACACAATAGGGGTTTGGATGATGGATTGTTTTGAGTGATTTGGAGATGTAAAAACTTGAAAGAAGAATGTGTGTGGGTGAGGGGAAACTCACGGCTTCAAGAAGAAAAAGAAGAAGAGTTGTTTTGCTTTCAAGTGTGCATGCTATTATCTTTATACTATCCTTATAATATCTCCCAAGATCACACTTAATCTATCAAGGATTTGCAAAGATTGTGAAGTACTATGGAAATCTTTGGAAAGCATGTGGGATGGATATGTGGTCGTGGGTTTTATGGATGGTTGGGGAGGTTTGTGATCTTGCAAGGATACTATATAATCATGCTTAATATCCTAGTGAGATATGTAATCTTTGGAGCATGCTTACATGTGTGTGGCTAGTGTATGATTAGATTAATCCTTGTCTTGGATTATTGTGGCCTATGGCCGAAAATTATACAAGGGAGGGGACAAGAGAGCTTGCTTTTGTACCTTAGGCCTTACACCTTTTGTCTTATATAAAGCATGCTTAATACTAGTCTTGTGGAGGTTATGATTGTTAAACACTTGCATGGATACCACAAGGCCATTAGGCCGGCCCTTGTGTGGGTTTAGGTGGGGTCCACAACCTCAAATATTTACCCAATATTTGTTATGTTTAATCCCCCGTCGTTCGGGTGTCGTTCGGGTATTTTTCGGGTTTTAATCACGCGTTATTCGGACATTAAAAATACCTTTAATAACCCTTAAATATAGTCTAATTTAAGCGTTGATTGGTTATTTAGGCTTTTGCCGGGTGAAATTATGAGTTATACGCGTATCGGGTGCGGTACGCGCATTTTATTCGTTACCGGGAGATTTGTACAAGACGTTTCCACTTATGGTTTTGGAGTTCCAAAACTCATTATATTTTGTGAAAATACCCTTTATTTTATATCCTGGGTGTCGGGGATCCTTTTCGTTGATTTAATTATTACCGGGTAACTGCCAACGTCCATACCGGATAGTTTATTCGCACATGATCCAATCATGTTTTACCATTAAACGTATGCATTCCTATGCACTATTTGGAAATTGCTATCTCCTAAGGCCTTGATAATTAAATCACACATAATTGCATTTAATTACGTTAATCATATATTAATTAATTTGTACGGAATTACCTTATTTTTGCCGGTTGTTACACCATCCTCCCTTAGTAGCATCTGGGGGAACCCGACACTCCCTACCCTTCGAATCTCAGTCAGTCTGGTCGGAAATCGAGAACTTATGCTGGGAATTATCCGATGTGCCACAAATGTAACTATCACCACAAGGGTCCGTGCTCCCAGTACCAATGCGAGCGATGTGGCTGGGGCGATCATAAGGCCAAGGACTGCAATGGTACAATTCGAGCTAGACCTGCCCCACCTGCTACTGCTCAACCAAATCGAGGCTGCTACAACTGTGGGGAAGAGGGACATATCATGTGTTACTGCCCGAAGTTGGAGTAAGCAAACACCGGTACGTTTTCTCTTATTGATCGTCATGCTTCGGTTTTCTATTGATATTTATTGTACTGTTTAGAGTTCCATATCTGTTGAGTTTTGTCTGTTGCTAGACATAGTACCTACACCTAGGCTAGGTACTTGGTTGTCTAGTGTCATGTTGAGACTATTTCTTCTCAAACCCGGTGTAGTCATTTTGAATTTTGGGTCACGCCTTTCGATGTTACCTATGTGCCTATGGGGTTCACGGATTCAATGAAACGCATTTGCAAGCCTTATCCTATTCTCGCTTGGGGGTGCAAGTGTGACACCCGGCAACTTCCGATCTACACTGACGTGATTTTTATGATTAAAAATAAATATTTATTACAAATATTTCTAATTATTAAGTTTCGGAAGTTTACTGACCGTTTTTACAATCCAAACTGCGACCGATCTAATTAACGTGATTTAAACGCGTGTTCTAAAAACACGCATCGGACATCGAAAATAATTATATTTATGCTCGGTTTTGTATTTCGAACAAAACCGACTACTTTTTATAATTAATTATGGAGCCTAAATAGAAACCGAGACGTTTTAAGTTTATACGGGTTCGATACGCGGTATACCTTACCTACCAACAAACCCTAGCTATATAAAGACTTCTTTTCCTTCTTCTTCATTTTTGGCAGCCAACAAACACTAACATCTCTCTCATCTCTCTCTCTCTCTCTGGTATCTCTCTCCCTCTCTCGCAGGTCTCTCTCTACTCTCTCTCACGCTCGTCTCTCTCTCTCCCTCCCTCACCAATCCCTCCTTTCCCTCGCTCATGTTACAAGAACAGCCGGCCACCACCAAGCTTGGTTGGTGGCGGCGCAACCTCAACAGCAAACAGTGGCGGCGCGTAGGTGGTGGAGTACAGGTTTGGTGGTGTTGGTGGTTGTGGGGCGGAAAAAGGGGCCGATTGTGGTGGTGTAGGTGGTCCAACCGGTGGTTTAGGAGTGGGTCAGATATGGAGGTTTAAGGCATCAGAGGGAGATGGTTTGTTCGGGTATATGGTGGTTTGGTTTTGGTCCGGGTTGGTTTGGGGTTCTTGGCGGTGAACGTGATCTTGGTTGGGTTTGGAGCAGGTGGTGGTCCCGTGGTGTCTATGGTTCACGGTAGGGTCGGGTTGGGTTGGATGGCGGTTAAGGTTCTCGGTGGTCATGTGATGGTCCGATCTAGGAGTTATTTCGGGTCTGTTTTGGTGCTCGGGTCATGGTTCGGTTTCAGGTTGATTTCTTGTCGCGGGTTTGTCTCGGGTCAGATCTTGGCTCGAGTTTATCTCGTGATTATGGCTGCGGTTCGGGTCACTCGGGTCAAGTCCAAATTGTGTTCGGTTTAAGTTCGGGTCAAAGTTTGGTGGTTTTGGTGTTCGGGTCAGATTCGGTATGAGATCGGGTTCGGTTCGGGTCTTGTTCGTGTCAGATCTGGATGGTCAAGCCTCGGTCAACACGCGGTCAAAGCTGGTCAAACTTTGGTTCCGGTCTACACGTAGTTCGAGGTGGCTTCGGGTTACGCGCGTACGAATCGGTATACTTTAATTCGTATTTGTATTATTGTTGTGGATATTATATATATATATATATATAAATAAATATATTGATATTCTTAAAATAGTTTTGACTCGCGAACGAACCGAATAATAATAATAAACGGTGACTATATATTATATCGGACGATTGGTATTGGATATAAAAGGCGTGACTTATAAAATCGATATCGGACTAAATTGGTTGGACTATAATATACATATATATTGTCGTGTCTTTATACAAATAAGTGTAGTTTATATAAAAGCGTCGAAACGTATAAGTCTCGTTTGATTTGGAATTGCGGATAAACAAAATGTGGACTTGTGTTTGATATTGATTTTTGGGAAAATTGTAGGCGACTTGTGTTGCCTGGTTTGTACAAAAACAGAGGAAACTCTGCCGAAATTTTATAAAATTTATAAGCGTAAACGAAGGCGATATTCCTTGTATATTTCATTATAAACAACCTTCAAGTATTTTGACAAATGTAGTTTTCTACAATATCGCAAAAAGGTTTTCGACAAGTGATTTCTTGCAGCATTTAAAGATAAACGTCGAACAATATTTCCAAAACAAATACATATTATTTACTAAGCGTCAATTGTGTCGATCTTCAAAGATTTTAGTAACTAAAACATTGCCATTTAAATGATTTTGAATTACAAAACGCTCGGCTTATTTGAGAAAGAATTACATAAAAATTTATGTTCGAAACCTTTAAAGACATGGATTTGGAAGAGAAGCGACATTATTATTAATCAGTTTAAATAACTATACTTACATTTTTATCAAAGGGCATTTTTCCTAAAATATAATTATATAAGATAGATACATTTATACGAATTACAAAATGAGCTACCACTCAAGATAAGTTATACATTTCGTAATATTAGTCCAACGTGGTGTACACACGAATAGTGACAAGTGCGCAACTTGGGTACTATGTCGTGTGTTAACGCATAAGTAAGATAAGTCACGATCGGTTCGTCGAGTTAAAGCATATTTAGTACTCGAGTTAATACACACGAGTTAGATAGTTGGATAAACTATCTTTTAGCCGGATGATAGGCTAGGTTTATATGTGATAGACTTTTAAGGTGTCCTTTGTTGTAATAGGGCACGAGGATGTCGGTCAAAGCTTCGGGCTTTGTTGCTAGCTAAGCGAGGAAATTAAGGTGAGTTCATGACCCCACTTTTTACTGTTTTATAAATGTTTTCGGGGTGGAAGACATGCTTCTTTTATGAAAACCTGAGGAATTCCAAACGAACAAGTTTTTGAAAAATGAAATGGGTGCGTGAATGTCACGACCCTACTTTTATTGGTTTTACTTTCGGGGAAGAAACATGCTACATACTTACTTACTAAAGGTCATGTTATACTATGGTTACTTTACAAATACTATATGGCTTTTATGGAAAGTCCCAGGGGAAACCATGAATGTGCGGGGATGCACAACGGGGGAAATGTGGATAGATCTATTGGGCCTCACAAACCCCACTCGACGGCGGGGCCGGGCGGGTGCATATTGTCTCTTTTTACTGGCTCGCCGAGGCATCGGTTATAGCCAAAACGTCTGGGCATGATTCAACTACTTACACACGTATAGTAATGGGTTCCCAACCGTAGTAGTAAAAACACTAAACGTCTAGCTAACGTTCTCATAACCTAGTAGTAACGGATATGATCTTTTCAAACTTATGGAAACTCTTTTGTAAAACTTATGAACTCACCAGCTTTATGTTGACTTTTTAAGTATGTCTTTCAGGTTTAAACTTTGGTAACGGCACGGTTGGAGTGGGCGACGTCTTGGGATCGGGGATCCTAGAGGGTTAGAATTGGCGTTCAGGAAGTAAGAGTCTTAGATGCAACTTTCCGCTGCGCTGGCAAAGGCACCAAACGTCGCAACCGACGAGGGAAAAGTCGGGGTGTGACAGCAAGCGATTTCGTTATTTATTGTGGTGCTTCCATTCTTGGTCTCGGTTGTATGTTGATACAACGCGAGGGGTTATCGTCTATGTTTCTCGTCAGCTTAGAGTCCGTGAGGAGGGTTACATCACCCATGTTTTGGAACCAGGTGCGGATTGGGTTGTTCTGAAAATTTGAAGACATTACTTATACGGTCCCAGGTGCATCGTTTATACCGATCACAAGAGTCTTCAGCGCATCTTTGACCAGGAGGGGTTGATCATGTGGAAGTCTAGAGCAATTACCTCGTATTCATCTTGAGGAAGTGATTCCTCGACTTGGGGTGCTTGTTTCTATCATCTCTGCTTTGTGATTCTTGTTTCGTTTCGCGTTTCCGGGAAGCGTTGCTTTGAGCATTAGGTGCTCGGTTGGTTAGGCGTACGGGTCATCTTTCGTATTGTTAGAGTTCGTTAGGGTTCATGTCTTGGACACGAGTTCTTGTGGAAGCGTGGGGACTAGATGGAATCTGGGTAACCTCACTCAATACCTAAACGCGTACTTAGGTCGATACCTGTTATTGTTGAAGCTAAGTGAATCTCGGGGCGAGATTTCTTTCAACAAGGGGATGATGTAGCAATCGGGAAAATTTTTCATTCTTTTCGTCTCTTCCTTTTCAGCTTCGGGCAATTTTCGGAGCGAAAATTCTTTCAACAATGGGATGATGTGACACCCGGCAAACTCAGGATAGTAACTTTTGCTAAACTAGTAAGTCTAACTTAGCGAGTCATGCATACATTATACTTAACTGGGTCCGTTGAGTCGTTCGGATGGTTCGGGGAATCATAGGGAGTCGTTACAATGATCCAAGGGATCATTGGGAGTCAGTCCATAACCATGTGTACAAGGATTGGTGATTCGTAGAATCGCCGGATTTAATTCACACATGCAAGTCTCGAGTCTCGGGGATTGGTGAACGAATGTGAACGTGCTAGTTATCATGCATTATGTGTTTATAATCATTATATAACTCTTCGGTATGTGAATATGTGCTTATATGTGTTAAAATAGTGTTTAACGCGCCGAAAACCCACTTCGGTCTGTAGGGGGCGATTATGAATCCTAATTGCCACCTGTAGGGGCGAGTATAGAGCTACTCGGCTGATGTAGGGGGCAAGTAGCTAGCTACTCGCCTGAAATAGGGGCAATTAGGATTCCTAAATACCATACTTAACTTGCAAAACATCATTTTTGAAACCCTAACTCGCCCCAAAACTCTATCACACCATACTCAACCTTCGGAACTCGTTTTTTGTCCTAAAACCTAGCATTTCCAAGCTTTACACATCCTCTTTAGCAAAATCCAAGGTGTGTTATCTATCCTAAACTTATATTATGTTGTTATTTTGATCCCTAAATGTCCAGACCTGGTTTTGTGAAGTTTATGTCTTTGAAAACCTTTGAAAAACAATTTTAAAACAAGTCTAATCCCTTATATGAGTTATATGTGAAGTGTACATGCAAAGAATGGATTTTTATGATTAAAACATGGGGGTTCTTTTGTGTTTGATGTTTTACTGATATAGATAAGTTGTTAGGATGATTATCTAGGAGTTTGAAGGTGGATTGATGTGTTTTGATGATGATATGCGTTTTGACCCGTTTGAGTGATTTAGGATGTTATGGGTTGATTTGATGGTTGTACGATGTTAGGGTTTGTACTAGAATGATGTAGTAACAGTAGGATGATAATTTGCAACATGATTATGTGATGAAATCTGATTAATTACCATGTAGGGTAAGTTATGCATGCTTTGATGTGATGTTTTCGTAATAGCATTCCATTTTGGGAAAAGCTTGCAATCAGGGTGTTATACTAAGGATAAATTGAGGGTTTTCATTTAGGATATGTTACTTGATAATTTTGGGTGTTTTTACATGTTTTGGATCTGATTTGGAGGGTCAAACACGCGAAAAGTAACTCCTGGTCTGCAGGGGGCGAGTAGGATGCTACTCGCCTGTAATAGGGGCGAGTAGGGAGTTACTCACCTGTAACAGGGGTGATTAGAATTCCTAATTGCCTGTTTGATTCCTACTCATGTGTTTTGCTGCTCTAACTGCATTTTAGGATCCCGAAACATGGTTTGACACCTAGGAACATATTGGGAACCCCGTGACATGTCTAGAAACATGATAGCACGTGTTTGGACTCGTATATGAAATATGTGAACTGTTATGCGTATTAAGTGCATAATTGTATATGATTGCCTGATTTCTTGTATTTGGCTAACACGTGGGATGTCGGGTCACCAATGGGATGTCGGGTCTTGTCGTGTCTTGTCAGGTTAACGTTCAAACGTGTTTGCAAACGTACAATGGTTATGGTCTGGACATTCAGGGACAAGCTAACCTACGGGTTATTAGTCCGGGAACTCACACACATTTTATGATATGTCGCCAAAAACTAGGGACTGCCATTTGCATTGTATGTTGTCTATTAAAGAAGAACAAAACCTAATGTGAGTTCCACGACCCATTTTCTTACTGTGTTTTCCATTGGGGGAGAATCATGCTACGATTTACTAAACTGCGAGGATTGCATTGTACTATTATATTACTTGTTTATGATGAAACTATCTGAGACAAACAGGGTGCGAACAGTATTGCGAACATTGTTGCAGACACTAGTGTGAATTACCAACATTGTTTTTGAAATTGTTAAGTATAATGAGTATTGAATGCGAATCCGGACTTTCTTTAACTGTTTTAATACAAAACCTGTGGACTCACCAGCATTATATGTTGACCGTTAATAGCATGTTTTCTCATGTCGCTAAGGTAGTAATCGAGGATTAGGATGCACGGAGTCGCACTGCATTCTACTATTCATTTTCCGCTGCATGAACTTGTCTTTGGTCACTTCTAAACAATGATATGTGTTGGTTTTGAGTTGTAACTGTTCAAACTAGTTTTCGTTGTAAACCTTTAATGCTTCCGCTAAACTTTTAAATTTCGTGGTTGTTTTAACGTAATCTTTTCTCATATAGTTTGTCGTTTATTGTGACCGTTGGCTTGGATCATGGTATGTCACGCGTCTCGCTGTAAAACTCCGCACGTGAAATTTGAGGGCGTGACAGAAATTATATTTATAAGTCAAGAAAAGTGAAAATGGGATTTAATCTATTGAATGTCTTACAAAAATCTTTCAAATATTCGAAACTAAAGTCTTTGAAGACAACAACTTTAAATGAATGTTTGAATCGAAAGTGTGGACGTATTAAAATAAAAACAGGTGCAAAGGAATCGGTTGGGGAGAAGTGGGAAACAAGCTTTGACATCTCATCTATCAAAAGCTTTGACTCCAAGTTATAAAACTGTACTTGCTTCTAAGGTTTATTTTATATAATTTAATATTATTCAGTTTATGAATATTGTGATAGCCCTCGTTTCGGGTTGAAAGAAGTAGAGATATGAAGCATTGTTAGACGAATTTCCATTTCAAGACTACGCTTTTCTTTTCTAGAATCCTCCACAATAATAATAGATAAATGATTGACAAAAACTTTTTAACGTAGATATAACATATAAATGACTCGGAATACATGTTCCTCCAATAATTTCGAATTTAAAGAAATATTACAGCCAAAATTTTACATAACCATTTTAGCTTAGTTAACGGAATAAATAACTTTAACTGGTTTTAGGGTTTACGAATTTAAAAATTAGAATTTGAATTTTAACATTTAACACAAAGAAACAAGAAACACAATTAATCATTTAGAATTTAATACAAGAAACAACTTTAAAAATTAGATAAATAAAGAAAAGAAAAAGAAGCTAAAGCGAAGCATGTGTTGCATTGGTGGTGTAACAGTCAAGACGACAATTGGGATGGTCGATTAAATTGCTTCAAGTGTAAGGTGCAAGCGGTGGCGAATGGCGATCACATGTTTTATCATACGTATTTATGCAAGCGGTGGCAAATGCCGATGAAGTCTAGCTCAATTGGTGAAAAATGAGGGAGCTAGAGTGGAGGTCATGTGAAGGTTGAAGGTTCGATTCTTGTTGGAACCATATTTACCAATTGTTAAACAAAAAAAAAAAAAATATTTACCACATGTGGGGGTTCCACCTGGGGAGATTCCCAATCCATGTGGAATGGGTAATCAGTACAGGCTGACTCATGGTATTAGCCGGAGCTCCACCGGTTGCACCACTTGTCGTTAAAAAAAAAAATGTAATGCCATCTACTATAGGTAACATACACAAACAAAAAAGTCAACAAATCATAAACATGCAAGCAACTAACCAATTCGGTCGGTTCCTAAAATTTCAACTTATTATTAGTTGATTTTTTTTTTTCTTTTTGCCTTTTAAGAAGAAAAAATAGTCTTGAGTTATTAGTATTGTGAGTTTAATTCAGAAAATATCATACATTCCCTATATCATTACTTCAATCGAAAGTTATACCTTACAATATTAAAAGGAATTGTACTGTCGTACCATTTTGGATACCGTTCAAATGTTGAGGTATACAACGACCCATTTTTAGTGTTCAAGACTTCAACTCTTCAAGTATGTTTATCATATGTATCGTTGGTAGTATGTTAGTGATAATGTATTTGTGATTTGTAAGGTAAAAGCCGTTGTATTAATAAAAACGTCCTTTTTTGGATTATGGATTTAGAAAGATGAAAGAATAATAATAATTATTCAAAATAAAGAAGAATAAAAAGGGGACGAGAATATGATACTTCTTATTGAAAAGCATTTTAATATTGCTTGTGACAGAAGAAAAGGGAATTTTGCGAGGTTACTCACGTGGGTATCCACTTTCTTTTTTAATTTTTATTCTGTATCTATATTAAACTAGATTGCATATATTATTACTTTCTATGTATTTTTAACCGTAAAATTCAAATATAAATGGATCTTAATATATATATATATATATATATATAGGGTGTGGATAATGTAGAAACCCATTGTTAGATGGTAAACCTTGGAAACCCTATCCTAGCCATCCATTGTATTTGATCAAGGGTTAGGATTAAATATGGAGACTTTTTGTGTAAGAAAATAATATTATAATGGGGCAAGTATAAATAAGGGTATTTTGGTAAAGTTACTTTAGGGTCATGTCACAACCTCTCTCCTACTTTTTCAAAGTCATGTCACACCCTCTCTCCTACCTTTTTAAAGTCAACATCACCATCTCTCTCCTCTCTCCTACTTTTTGTTTAAGAAAATATTATTATAATGAGTCATGTCACACCATCTCTCTCCTCTCTCCTACTTTTTGTTTAAAAAATATTATTATAATGGGTCATGTCACACCCTCTCTCCTACTTTTTGTTTAAGAAAATAGTAATATAATGGGGCAAGTACAAATAATGTGTTAATGTTGCATACGAGGGTAACATGTGTTAGTTGGTCATAAAGGGCTAACATGTGTTATCTAATATGATAAAGTTAAACCTGTTGCCCCCATATACCCATCAGAAGATCTAACATTTGTTAGTATGAGTGGTGTGGTAACATATGTTAAACCTGTATCATTTGTCAACCTTTTTGTCTTTTTTACCACTCCTGTTTTCAATTCATAAGTTTACAAAAGAAATAAGTAAACATAGCATACAAACTATTAACACACATTATTAAGACTTGTCATAATAGGTTAACACATGTTATTTGGTAACACGTGTTATTACAAAGTATCATTACAAACTATTGAACAAGAGATAAACCTACCCAAGACATTCATATGAACTGCATGTAAAGGGTAACATGTGTTAATGTTGCATGAGAGGTTAACATGTGTTATTTGGTAACATTTATTAAACTTGTATTTTATGTCAGCCCTTGTTTTTTGTCTTGGTTACCACTATAGTTTTTACTTCATAAGTTTACTGAGAAATAAAATATACAAACTATTAATACACGTTATTACAAAGTATCATTACAAACTATTGAACCACTATAGTTTTTACTTCATAAGTTTACTGAGAAATAAAATATACAAACTATTAATACACGTTATTACAAAATAGGTGAGATGTTAACATGTGTTAACAAACCTTCATCTAATATACTAATATACTGACTTAAGAAAACTGTGTTAACACTTGTTAATTCAAAAATCTAGTGGTATCAACTGTTACTCAAATCATCATCTGTGATACTAAAAGATAACCATACAGGAAAGTTAACACATGTTAATTCGAAAAACACAATAATATCATGTAGTAGTTGCAAGTAATAAAACACACACCAAAAGAATTTACTGAAGCATATGTTTGTTGCTTACTGGGGTGTAAGAAACAAAATTCTAATAAAACATACTAGATTTAGACGTTTATGGTCCATATAAGTCAAACAAAAACATCCCCCAAACAAACTCTTTAATGTAAAAAAAATTCAGTTACAAGAACAGAAAAGATGCGTGTCAAACAAAAAACACTACTCAAACGTAAAGAATACAAAAAAAACTTAACTTCTAACATACTAACAGAAGTAACACATGTTAACCCAGTCAGGCATTTCATCAAACACTTGGAGTGCATATATACAATACACAAAAGACATTATAATTACCTTTTAACAGAAGTAACACATGTTAACCTAGTCAGGCATTTCATCAAACACTTGGAGTGCATATATACAATACACAAAAGACATTATATGGTACAACATTCTATATTATTTCTATATCTAAAAACACAAAAACAACAAAATAAACAAGAAAAATTAATGAGCTCACCATGACAAATGACATTACATGACACATTGTTTCTTCTTTTCTATTTACATTTTATTTGGACTTGAAATAAACATAATATTATTTTATCAAGATAATAAGATAAAGAAAAGAAAATTTCTTTAAAAATCCCTAAGAATGCTTGTTTGTGAGAGATAATATTATACAAACCGGTGGCTAAGCATTGACTATACAAAGTGAAAGTGGAGTTGAATTCCAGTTAAGCAACTCTTCAATCATTTGCATTATTGCTTTATTTACTTCATCTATTTCTTGATCACCTGAACCACCGGCCACCACTGTGGAAATCGTCTCCTCCACCACTACCTCTTTCCGCTTGCCACCAAGCTCCACCTTCATCACCCGACCCTGACCCTTTTCCGGGTCGAACCTGCTACACTCCAAAGTGAGAGTTATCACCGGCTTGAACCCGATCTGTTCAGATCTGTGATGATGCTCCCCCTGTTGAACCACCAGCTTGAACCCGGATCTGTTTTCAGATCTATAGGTGTTTGAAGTTTCGTGTGGTTTTAAAGTTTTTCAGAAGTTTTGTAGAGAGAGAGAGAGAGAGAGAGAAAAGTGGGTTTGTAGAAGGTGTAGAGAGAGAGTGAGTGATATCTTGAATATGGAGGGGTACAAACCTTCTCTTGTACTTAATGGACATATCCTAGAGATTGTCAAAAGATGCTAGAGGTAAAATTACTTCACTACCCTTATGTTATTATTAAATTGGTTGTGGATTGTGATGATGTGGCTTGATTCTAGCCACACCTTGGGTTTTCATGGTTATATATATATATATATATATATATATATATATATATATATATATATATTTATAAATCAAATTTTTATTCCAACAAAAGAGGCAAATTACATAATAATAGCATGTAGGCGGGTAACAAGCTGCGCCGCCACCAATTCTGGATAGAGAACCCTAATCTAGAGAATACAAATCCTTGTCCCTGGGGAGTCGAGAAGTTGTTGTGGACCACCCGCTGGACTCTCGTCAGAAACCTGATCGCTTCCGGTGCCAATGAGCCAAAAGTGTCAAAAGCCAAAGGGACAAAAACATGTTGGTTATCCTCGCACGCTTTAGCGTGCTTTGCCACCTTGTTCGACTCTGCTCTAAGTACCGCTTGCCTCGCCACGAACCCACTCTCCCTGAATCCGCTAAAGGTGACACAACTGTAAGGTCCACACATGCGTGTTTCCTACCTTTCCAACCAAACACTAGCAGGTCAGCCGGACGTAAAGTGGACCTCACTTCTGCCGGGTCTGAATTTTTTTTAGTTCCT
Source organism: Ambrosia x helenae (assembly GCA_030844895.1). Lineage (NCBI taxonomy): Eukaryota > Viridiplantae > Streptophyta > Magnoliopsida > Asterales > Asteraceae > Ambrosia > Ambrosia x helenae. Next base: position 132,862,308 of record CM061228.1, on the reverse strand, counting down.
TTCTAGAGTAATTTTTGTGGTTTCTAGATTTTGGGACTACAAACTATTGTTAACATGGAAAAAGTTCAAAAAAAAATATGTTCATTTCCCTTCTCACATTAAGAGGTTGTTTGTTTAAGCTCTTAATAGAATAGATGTTTGAATGGGTCAAACATAGTTCATTCAAGCTGTTTTTTTTTTTTTGGTGAGCTGATGTCTGAATCAGTTAGAGACATTTACCTCTGAATGGCAAGCACAGAGGCGTCTCCAATTATTTATGTGCCCTATTCAAGCCGTTAAAAAATATGCCCTTAATCTTTAATAAATTAAATAATTTAACTAAATGTTACGTGGGTCAATAGTATAGAAATAAACATAACAATTGCAAAATAATAGTATTAGAATTAGTGAAATTACATACTGTAATAGACTACTATCTAATCGACGATTCGTTAAGCTCTCATAGTATTCTTGCTACCGGATTGGTGGATCAACTGTTCGCACTTTATACGATTTATGATTTAGTTCTTGATAACTATTATCGCTAACCCGCTAAATCTTTTTTGGGACATTGTGGATTGTAAGTATGATTTCAACAACTTTAATTTTGAAAAGCTCCTTTATTTGGATGCCATTGTGACTGGAATGGTCAATAACATTCTATATGCAATGCACGCATTTAGATAATAACATTATTCTTTCATATGCTCCAAAACATCTATAGGGTCGCTAAATTTTGTTATGTGTTAAATAAGTTCAACTTTGAACCGAAAAAGACGTTTTTTGTTTATTTAGTAGGTTAAATAGGTATTGGGCTTATAAATGTAATGGGCTTTGAGTTAATAATATTTAAGTTATAAATTGATTGTTATTGGGTCCACGTTTAAGTGTTCAATGGGTTTTCTATCTTAAAAATACACACACATGTATATAAGAATTTTATAAAAGAAATTGTGCCCCCGATAAAAATGGGCTCACGCCGGATGGCCTCCCCGGCTTGGGCCAAAGCTACACATGGGCAAGCATTATATAGAGTCTGAATAGTTTAGACCTCTTGTTAAATCAATGCTTTATCTTTCAGACATCTTACTAGTTCAGAAGTTACCCATTCACGAGTAAAACACATTTGTACAATAACGTTACCTATATTCAATTTAGATGCTTCAATAAGAGCTAATATGTATTATCTTAAACAAAAATCATAATTACAAACTAAAATTATGTTTAAAAAACATTACAAGCTCAATACATTCGATGATTATATTTTACTACATTAATGATTTAATGGTAAACTATCAGAAACTATTTGGGGTTTAATATAACGATATGAAAGTTGAGGGACTGTTAGTGTAATAAGAAAGAAAGAGCACGTGATGTTTGAATGTTGGAAACATTGGAAAGAGGAGAAGTCGTGGCCAGATATGATGATGTAAGGCCTACACATGTGGCCCAATCATCATCTTTTTTCTTTTCTTATTTATTTTTATTTTTCTATTTCTGTATTTCTTTACAACCCATCCAATTTAAATTATTAAAAAAATACATTTACCAAGTATATTTTACGAGAAAGCAAAATGTTCTCTACAATTGTTTATTTGCAATTTTGTCTGGTCGCCTGATAACAACTGAAGAGTGAAATTGGTATTTTAATCTTTAACTTTTGTGTTCACACTCTCAAAATTCCAAAAGTTTAAATTTATTTATATTTCACTATAATAAAATACAATCAGTTAAGTAGAATATTTCTCTCAAACTTCAAGTAAATCAGCTTTAAAAAAAGAAAGCAAACTGTTGTTATAGCCTATAAACCATCTTATGTCACTGGCCAGATTGTTATTATGAGAAAGCAAAATGTCGCACATCTAAACTTAAATACGAAGCACTAAAAACTACAATGTTTTTTAAAAACTATTAATTTGTTTAAATTTCAAATTATACTTCACTCACATTATGTTTAAAAGATTAAAAAAAATATCATTATACTTAAATAAACAATCAGAACAATTTCAAACCTACATCAGATTATTATTTGGTTACTCATAACTAATAAGAAAATTTGAATTTTAATAATCTTAGATCATTAGCCAAAACACATACATACTTGTTTGTAGGTAGGTTTGTCTAAAAAGCTCGTGGTTCAGAGCTCGCTCATATTTAGTTCGGAAAAAGTTCGCTCGATATAGCTTGGTTTGAAACTGACCTGTGTCGGCTCGGATCGGTAACAAAGTGAGTCTAGCTCGGCTTGGTTCATAAAAAGTCGAGCAAGCTCGGTTTAGCTTGGATAATTCTGATTTTTAGTATAAATTATTTTTATATACATATAATATATTATAAAAATGTTAAAAAGAGGGGAAGATAATGGTAGTATAGCAATTGTGTGTTTGGGATTGAATTCAAAGCTAATAATGTTAGTTTATTAAACCGTAGCATAATGACAATTGTTCAATTACTTAAATTAATGCTATTGATTTCAAAGAAATCAGTATTTAGGAGTGCTATCGGGTTTATTGCATATATGGGGTTATTGTAAAAAAAAAACTTATTTTGTATTTGGTTGAACTTGATTTTAGCTTGTAATATATGAAGTTAAACTTATTTTGGATGTGTTCTTTTGAACTAATGAATAATATTTTATACTATTGAATTTTGAAAGCTATTTTTAATCTTTCTTTTCAAATTCGAGCTAATCCAAGCCGAACTCGAGCTTAAATTTTCAGCCCGGTTTCAAATCCGAGCCGAGCCCGAGTTTGGCCTAGCTCGGCTCATGAACACCCCTACTTGTAAGTTTATCAACGACAATTTAGGGTATGTTTGACAATGAGCTATTACGAGTTTCAAGCTTTTAAGAAAAAATTTCTACTCAATAAAAAAACCTTGTTTGGTTAAAGAAACTTGAACCTTTTAACTTAGAAGAAAAAACTCTATATTAAAACACTAATAGTACTAGCATTTAAAAAATCTTACTAGTTACAGACTTTTAATGAATAAATGACACAAATACCTATTTTAACATAAAAAAATATTAAAAAAATAACACAAATACCCATTTTACCATAAAAAAAACATGCATACATGATTTTAGTTATGCCCATTTTGATTATTTTATACCTTTTATTAAAAACTGCAGCTACTATGCTAAACACCATAAATATATTTAAAAAGTTACAACTACCAGCTTACAGCCACCAACCACCAGTTTCCAGCCACTAACAACTAACTAGTTTGGTCAAACATACCCTTAGTTTCACTTTGTTATTATGAGTTATCATCCACAAATACATCACAACTTGGATTACTATAGCCAATGATTTTCAGCCCACTTAGTGGGAGAGGGTGGGTTTTTTATTAGGGGTTTCCATTATGACTTATGAGGGTATGTCATAAGTTCAATCTATGCACACCACAAAAAAATTCTCTGTGACGGTTTAAAAAAAGAAATCATGAAGGTAGGTCATAAGTTCAATCTATACCTGTGTGTGGGTAGGAATTCGAACTTCGAAACGCAAAGTTAGAGTTGTGCAATGATTTCAACTAAGTCTTTAAAAAAAAGAAAAAAAAAAAAGAGAAAAAAAACTTGATTACTTCAATTTGTCAAATCATAGATATCTCCAAAATCAATAGAAGGTTTGATTGGAGGTATTGATCATTACTTAACCTTTTTAGTTGACTTTAATATCAAATAATTATTCTAAAGACTTTAATATTTTAAGTAGTAATAGCTAAAGTTTTTAGTTAATTTTAATACAAATAATTTTACTAAAAACTATGTCCAATTTTTACGTTTAGGAAACACAACATCGTTAACATGACTGTCACTTGAATTTGTATGAAACTAATTGGCTTTGTATAAAAAATTAGATTACTAGCATCACTACATAATCATCCACATATATACACGACATGCCTGAATCATAAATATCTCCAAAATCAATAGAAGGTTTGATTGGGGGTATTGATCATTACTTAACCTTTTTAGTTGACTTTAATATCAAATAATTATTCTAAAGACTTCAATATTTTAAGTAATAATAGCTAACCTCTTTAGTTGACTTTAATACAAATAAAACTCTGTGCAAGTTTTAGGTAAACACAACATCGTTAACATGACTGTTACTTAAATTTGTATGAAACTAATTGGCTTTGTATACAAAATTAGATTACTAGCATCACTACATTATATATTTAAAAACAGACAGGGTATCCACAACATTGTTTTGAAACCCGAACCGAACCAAGGGTCGAACCGGTCCAGGTCAGGTATTGAACCGGAATTTTATTTAGTATTTTACCATATTAATTTTACGACACCATCTAGTTCTTACATCCGGTCCGACTGGTCAGACCAGTGAACCTGTAAGGAGACCGATTCGACGTCCGGTCCGCCAGTCCGGTTCTGAAATCATAGATCAACATACATACACGACATGCCTGAATCATGGACCAGGTCTAATTCCACAATCAAGACTCAAGACCAGCCCAAAATTTTCCAAAGCCCATGAACCAGCACAATGTGATCCAATACAAAATATCTTTTGGGCTGACAAAAGATGCTAAATTAACAATCCAAAAAGCAAAACTAGCTTACTAAATATGTACCAATTCACACAATTATGAAATTACTAGTGTTACTTGCCTTTGTTTTTGCTACTCTGTTTATCCTTGCTGTTCTTGGGCTTCTTACTACACTTGGAACAAAACCAATCCTCTTCAGGAACATCTTCAAGTGGTGGATCACAACAATCAATATGTGTGCCAACACCACACCCAATCAAACCACCTTCATCTCCACATATCAACATCTCTTCACCTCTGTCACGCGCCCCGCACACCTCACATGCCACATCGGTACCAGTAGGAGTTCTGGGCTCAGAAGTCTCTTCTTCTAACCGGTTCTTTAAATCGTTATACGATCTCTCCGCCCAAACATTTGTACCAAACAGAACATGTCTTTCAAGGGGATATCCAGGCTTACATACATATTCCACAAGATAGTCAGCAGTCACACATGGTATCTCATGCTTTAAGAATTCCTGCACCCACACGTCCACGTGTGGCATCCCAGGGCTAACAACCGCAAAGTCGATACCTGTGTTTAAGAAGCGGGTGTATGGCGGGGATGTTGCCAATATGGTCCCGTCTCCAGCCTTCACTGCCCGTTTAAGGGTATCCTGAAAAATTAAAATCAGGAGCGAAACATGTAAATATTAAAAAATTCTTGATATGTTTACATAAGTAAGATCATGGAATGATATTAGTATACCAAAGGTGGGGCAATGCACTCCCCGTATATGACTATTTTCATCCCGTAATATGCACCGTGACTGGTTTTTTCTTTCAAGAGCCGCCATTTTCTAGGTGCTTCTAAGTTAATTTGACCATCTTCACTTAGGCCGTTTTTGTGCCATTCATAAGTCTCCTCCGGTAGGAATTTACCTGCCTGGTTACATGCAGATAAGTAATCTGTCTTCAAAATCCACCTGCATTGTGAAACATTTAACTTTTAGTTTCTGAACTACAAGTTGATTGTATGGCACAGTAATAGGTAAAACACCTGCAGTTGAACAGTGTTTTTATTGGTAAAAAAAAAAAAAAAAAAACCAACTTAATGCACTTTCCAGCTTGTACCAATTTAGCAGCCAACCTCACTTTTAACTGATTGTACATGTAAATTGCTGATGGGGCACTAGTTGCCATGCCATGTCAGCTGAGTAGCTGATCATATTTATGTGAAAGAAATTTAAAAAAAAACTAAAATTCTACAAGTTTGAAAAATTATAGATTTCAAAAGTAATCATTAAGTTTCGCACTATAATGACAATAAGTTGTTGGTCAACAATCTTCCCAAAAGCATCAAAAAGATGACCTGCCATCGGTTAATCAATTTTCATTGCTACAATCAGTAATAAAACATAAGTTGATTGCATATCATGTCTAAATTATCAATGGTTACCAAAAAGACCTATACCTTCCAGACGCAGCAGCAGCAAAGAACTTTTCAGTTCTCTTTATGGGATCAGGGACAATGAAATGAGTTGCCTGATATGACCAATTATGTTTAACTCTGCATACTCTTCCTTTCAATCGACTAATTATCTGCTGGAACTCCTTTCTTTGCAACATATGTCCAGTTAATATAAACCACATAGGTTCATCTTTCAAAACATCTGAATCCGCCTTGTCAATTTTCTTTTTAGGGACTTCTTTAGCAGGTTTAAATACATGTTGGTTACCAGTACTTTGATTATTAACAGGAATTTGAACATTCTCCTTCTGTGCTTCTTCCAAACCACACGTTTCAACTGGCTGATTAGGTGTTGGTTTTGCCTTTTTGTTAACAGCCTTTGCACCATCTTTCTTAGTTCTACTCGGTGGACGTTTATTTCTCTTGGTTTCCTTCTTGTTCAAAGAATTCTCAGTATCCATGTCAGCATCCTTGTCAGCTCCATTATGATCATTTTCTTCTTTCTTGTGCTGAGGATCATTACTAACACCTTCTGCTCTCTTTGCTTCCACAGACATTTCCAACTCAGTTACATTTTTCTTGCTCGCATCATTCTTCGTTTTACTTGCAGGATGTTTATTAATCTTCGTTCCCTTCTTGTTCACAGCATTCTCTATACCAATATCAGCATCTGCTTCATTCTCTTTTATCTTATTGTTATGCTCAGGGCCATTACAAACACCTTCTGCTCTCTCTACATCCAGTTTTTGTTCCAAATCAGATACATTTTTCTTGCTCGCATCTTTCTTAGCTTTACTCAGTGGACGTTTGTTTCTCTTTGTTCCCTTCTTGTTCAGAACATTCTCGATATCCATGTCAGCATCCACATCATCATCCTTTTGGTCATTATTATACTCGGGATCATTGCAAACACTTGCTCTCTTCGCTTCCACAGATTTTTCCAGATCAGTTCCATTTTGCTCATTAACATCTTTCTTACTTTTAGTCAGTGGACGTTTATTTCTCTTAGTTTCCTTCTTGTTCACATCTATATCCATGTCAACACCCACTTCATCATCCTTTTCAACATTATTATGCTCAGGACCATTACAAACACCTGCTCTCTTCACTTCCATAGTATTCTCTAAGTCATTCACTTTTCTCCTTGCTCCCTTAGCTCGATTTGGAGTTGCTTCTTCCATAATTTCTTGTTTGCCGAAATTATTGTCAATCATGAGTTCATTCTTTTTAACAGACTTATTATCAGTTACCTCTTTCATAGAAAGAGCTGCATTTTTCTTAACCCTTTTAGTTGGAGTTATTTCACGCGCTAGATCCCCGGTAGTTCCATCAGATTTGTGCACCGGAACTTTATGCTTAATAGACAATAGGTCACTTTCATCATTATTTTTATCAGTACTTGGATCTGCAGCATTCACATTCCCTTTTGTGTTCTCTTCCATTGGTTCACCATCTCCATGTTTCTCTTTGCTTGCCTCATCTTTATCGTCCGGGGGCTCGGTATCATCATCCATGCATAAAGATGTCTTCTCAAACATATTCCCAATTTTCATGCCACTAATAACCCCCTTTTCTGTTTCTGTGCCTGATCTGACCACTGATGAAACTTTTTCAAACTGCTGAGATTTGGATACATTCTCATCATGAATCCCTGGCTCGGGGTTTTTCAAAAAGATTGAACCTTTTTGATTCACATTACTCTTTTTACTAAGTTTAGGAGCCGAAAATTTCTTGCTAATTGACTTCTTTCTGACAGGTTTTGAATTCGATCCAGCACTTTGTTCATTAGTTTCGGAATTCAGAGTACCAGATTTCTGAAGATCCGAACTAACTGCAGCAGGCGATTGCATCAAATTTTCAGCCATACCCACATCTCTGTTATTAGATTTCGTAGATAAGCTGTTTTCCTTATATTCTTTTTGTGGTAGTTGCACGTCATTCAGATCTTCAATCTCTGTGGTGGAAGGTTTGGAGATAGGCACATCACAGATTACATTTTTACCCTTGGAACTTAAGGGCTTCCTTTCAGAAATATTGGAGGGGGTTCTTTTTGCAGGACTTATTTCAATTGGGGGATCTTCTTTCAACTCTTGAAAGGCTGTTTCCACAACATTATTTTGATTCATCTGCTGTAGTTTTGAACTACCGTAAGAAGTATCCATATTCCTCTTATTAGAAGATGTGTGTGTTTGCTCAACTACTGAACAGATACCGAAAGCAGAACCATTGTAAGAGGAAGACATATTAAAGGCATCACTGAGATTAACCTTATTCAGTCTTTTAGCACTGCTGGTATTGCTTTTCATTTCCATTGCTGAAGGTGTGGTTCTAACCGGTGTGGTTCTAACTGGTGTGGTTCTGATTGGATCTTTCATAGAGTAACTGGCAGATATGACCGATTTTGCTTCATTTTGTGGAAACTTGTTCCCGGATGTGAATGCAGAAACGTTGTTTTGTACTGATGAACTACTTACGGCTTCATAATGATTAGATGGATCAGAAGTAACACCGATAACATTTTGGGTGTCGTGCTTAATTTTAATCTCATGGGGATTAGAGAAATGGTCAGATGTGGTTTTCATAGTTACTGACACCGTTTCTTGGGCATTACTAAACATGTTAGAAGCACTAGTAATTGATACGGTGTTTGGAATTTCCTGTTTTGATAACAGAGAATGATGGGGGCTGGATGTATTCGCCTCATTGTTCCTTGTGGTAACGCCTTCTGGTTCATCTTCGGAATCTCTGGCTTCAGCCTCCATCTCCAACTCATAACCACTGTAGTTAAGATTAAATGGCATTTGAGTAAATTTATAATCTGCTTCAGGTAAAAGAGCAAGTCTGTATAATCTTACCTCTTACAATAATCTGCTTCGGGTAAAATCTCCCACGCCTTTAAACTGAAAAAAAAAACGAGTAAGGAAATAATGTTTAAGGAGATTTACACTTGATACCAACTTAAAATAGGAGTGAGTGATAAATAAATCATATGTTAAAAGTAAAAACATAAAGAGTATGCGAACAAGATCAGTACCAGTCCTCTAACCATCGGTGATTTATAAGCTTTATTCTCCTCATTTTCTTTGCAAGAAGATACTTTTCACCTATGAAAAAAAACAACTTCTAATCACAAATACATGATATAGAAATTACATAAACAGGCGACAAGGGTACTTCTATTATGAGCTCATAATATCTCAGTGCTCGTACGCGATAGATGTGCAAGTATAATAACAAGATATCCCATTTACAGTTTATCAATCAAGAAAGCTTTCATCCTTTGTTCAGAAAAGAATAGTGTAAACAACAGAATACAACACACCTTCAAATTTGTAGCATATAAGATGAGTAACCTTTGTTGCTATCAGCGGTTTCGAAACTTGTGCACCCATCAATTCAACCATGGTCTGAAATATCCAACATAACAGAAGTACAAAACTTTCATATGAATATATGATGCAACTAAAGCGACGAGGTCCAAAACCGAGGCGCAAAGCGCAAAAGCGGTGGGATTTTCGTACGCGAAGGGCAAGACGATTATATAAATTTTTTTATATATGCTATAGGTTTTTAGCATCATTTGCCCAAAATATAGATACAAATAAGGTTTATATATGACTTAACTTAAAAATACAACCCTTTTAGCTACATATATAACAATTTTAAGCATAAAAACACCCCCTGTACGAAAAGCGCGTGCCTCATGGGCTTTTTTGGCCAAAAAATCGCGCTTTTCCTGCGCTTAGGGTTACATAAGGCGCCAAGCTCTGCGCCTAGGTGCGCTTCGCGCTTAAGCGCGCTTTATAAAACACAGAACTTCACTATCTAATATAAGAAAGCTTGCATTAAAATCAATATATTAAAAAAAGGCTAACCATAATGTCCTCCCGATCTGCACGTTGATATCCTGTTAAACATATAACCAGTGACCTAGCACCCGGAATCCCATTCAAATCTCTCACTGGTACGTACATTACCTAATAAAGATACAAAAATACTAGCAGCTTAAACAATGACACCAACGAATGCATATATTTAGTTACAAGTTTACAACCAGTAACTCAGTCCTGAATAGATTAATAATATAACTTGTAATTGGTTTGTCTTTGGTTCAATGAAAAGTGACTCTTAACAAAAAAAAAAAAAAAAAAAAAAAATAATAATAATATAACCTAAAACCAATTGCAATTAAGTACTGACCGAGGTCGTATCCACAGGCGTTCCGAAATCAATACTGTGATCAACCCATAGGCTAGAGACTAATATCTTCCCATCTTGTCTGGCAGCAACACATAAAGGATCATCCTGCAAAAACAAAACACGATTATATATACACATTATTATAATTAAAGTATAAGTTGTTGAGACTGTTTGCACATAAACAAATTAGAGAACTTACATAGACAAGCTTATCGACAATAACATGAGTACAGTTAGGACCATATAGACCAGCATCAACCCCTCCGCCATCAATAAGCTTCCGAGAAACCTGTATAATTATCATAATTAAAAATTAATAATAATAAATAAAAATAATAAAAATAATAATAATAATAATAAATAATAAATCAATTAAAAGCAGATAAGAAAAGAAATGAGAAAACCTGAGATTTTTTGAAGGGGTCGAATCCAAGAAGAAGAAAGCGGATACCACGGAAGAGTTGAGAGGGTGGGATTTGATGATTATCAGTCGTCGTGGCCGACATTATTGCTGGAAGTAGCAGACGTGGTGGTGGTGGTGGTGGTGGTTTAAGGAAGGAAATGAGTGAAATATTATTATTATTATTATTGCAAAAGCTTGTTGGGGAAGGAAGGATAGGATGAATGAGGGTGAGGGGTATAAGGAATTTTCGCGATTGTTCAAAGAGAGGGAAAACTGATACCAAAAAATTTGGAAAATCCCGCCGCTTTATTTGATTAAATTTAAATTTATTTTTATTCACTAAACATTGTAAATCCAAATAAAAATGACATAAGCTTGAAATATTTGACATAAAGTTTGTTTGTGTTCATTCGTCTAATAAATGAACGAACACAAACAAGAAATTATGTTTGTCTAGTTAAACAAACAAACATGAACAGAGGTCGCGTTTGTTCATTTATGTTCGTGAACGTTTGGTAACGTATTCGTTTATGTTTATTTGTGTTCAATAGTTCATTAGGGTTCTTAATTTTTTATTTTTAATTTAAATACTTCAAAGTTCTCATTGTATATTATTTTATATATATTAGTGTATCACATATTAATATTAGTTAACCTATTTTGATTAACTGTTATTTTGGGTGGATTAAGTAATAATTTCAATTTTAATATGATAATTTTATGTTTTTATGAGACATTATGTTATGGTAATTATGTGATCAAAATTATGTCAAGTATGTTTGGGTAATTGGGTTAGTATATTTTGGTGACAATGTATGTGATCAAAATGTTGATTTTATTCAAAGTTTAATTTGTGTTAGTTTGTCACCGGTTTTGTTCATGAATGCTTGTTTATATTCGTTTACATTAATTTGTGTTTGTTTGTTTTCGCTTTTTACCGATCCCAAAATTTAACAAATAAACACAAAAGAACACGAACACATTCATCTCCTTGAAAATGAAATTGAACAAAAAAACTCGTTCGATTAGTGTTCATGAACAGTTCGTAAACACATTATTTCCTTAACAAACAAACACAAACATGAAATCTCGTTCGATGAGTATTCATGAACAGTTCATGAACACGTGATTTCCTTAACAAACGAGCATGAACAACGACTTGTTCGTGTTCGTTTGGTTCGTTTACAACCCTAAACTAAACTAAACTAAACTATAAATTATAAAATAACAAAGACGAAATTAAAATAAAAGCTACTATATTTCACCGGTCATTGTTTCTCAAGATTCGTCACGCTGAAATGTGATTAAATCACCGGCCGTGGAGAGGTTCGTGTTCGTTCGGTTCGTTTGCAGCCCTGGTTAGGAGAGTTTCACAAACCATCAATTAGCTATTCCAAAATGGAAGGGGGCTGATGTCTATGCCGAAGAACAAGCTGAACTGCATCAGCTTTGCAGCTGCGTCGCTGTTCCCGCACTGGCTGCTGGGTCTGATACTTGGGTCTGGGGGTTGGTGTCACACCCTCAAATTTCCACTGTGGGGTTTATACCGCGAGGCGCATGACAAACAAGGATCTCATAGCCATAAGTCACATGAACGACTGTAAATGCCCAAACCATTTAGTTCGTTATTGTAAAACCAAGTTCAAAAGTTTTAACCAGACCAATTAAGTAATAGCGGAGTAAAAGTATGCGTAAAACACCGCGCCCAAAACCAAAAGTAAATAGTTAAATACTCAAAAGTAGTTTAAGTGTTCATATTCCCATGACACTACATGATGCATGCCCTACTCGTGCTCCATACCTAATTACCTGCAAAAGCATGCTAACGTGTGTCAACATAAAGTCGGTGAGTTCACAGTTTGGATAACAAGTATAAAGTGGTCAAAAACCCAAATGTTCAAGTGTCATCAGTTTAAGCGTGTCAGGGGTAGCTAGCCCACTCATTGTAACTAAACATGTGATTATAGGGAACCTTCAGTAATGTGTTAACATACGTTAAACTGCCTTAGTACTAGTGTCTATCAACACTAGCATAACAGATGTGGTCAGAAGTTCATGCTTGTGCTCCCAGCACCGCAAGCATGAGGTTGCTGCACAACCTAATAACGCTATCAACTAATACCCTGTTCGCCTCCAGCGATTAACCCAGTAATATGTAAGGACTTTCAGTGTTAGAGTGTGTTTAGTTCACAAAGGAACGTTAAAGTTTTAAACTGATAAAAGCGTGATCCACACAAGGAATCATGTCGGACCCTCCCAAAGAGTCATTATCGGACCCACACAAGGAGTCATTGTCGGACCCACACAAGGAGTCATAACCTGAGTAGTCCCAAACTGGACTAGAAACGTTTACCAAAGTTGTCTCGACCCGAGACACATGCTTTTGAGAAAAAGTAGAGTGAAACTCACATTAGTATGCAAGCAAATAAATCCAAACTTCCAAAGTAGGGTGTGCTACGGACTCCCTATAACATGTGTCACTAAGTGAGTATATGTGTAATATCATTACACCATCAAACCCGTTTGTCCAAGACGTTTAAAAGTTCAAAACCGTGTAAGTGACACCTAACGATTCTACATGCATAAGTAAACCCTACGAACTTGTTGGTGAATATGTTGATTATCATCAGTTTTACACTTCATATGCATCTCATATAAGTGCCCATTCAAGTTCATGTCAAATACATAACCATACATTACACAATCTGCGTTTTTAGGACAGATTATGCGCCGTGAAAAATAATTTGTTAAAAATACTTATCCAGTGAGTTAGACTCTCAAAATTTTACTAAATATTCTAGGGGGTCTACTGGACAAATCCATATTTTTAGTTTGTGATAAAACCTTGCACAAAAATTACGAAAAATCACGCAACACAACTATGTTCAGAAAATACGCACAACAGATCAGATTAGTAGAAAAATTCCCAAAAATCGTGTATTCATCCAAACGGGATGAATCTACTTGGAAAAGCCAAGTTATTCCGATGTTGACCTACTATCCAAATTTCATAACTTAATTCTTTGTAAAACTCAAGTTATGGTTGTTTAAAGTTGACCCCGTTTATTAATCCGAAAATCTGATATAACCTTTAATCAAAGAAAATTCCAAAAATTTATCAAAAGACGTCCAGGTCGGACGATTTTGCCCATTATGAAAAGCTAAGACCATGTATAATATAACCATGCAAAGAAATCATCAAAACCAACATGTTTAAGTCACGTAACAGACCCTACAAGTTGACCCAAACATTCTGTCCAGATTTTAATCATGCATAAACTCTTATTTAAACTACTCACGTATGCATATAATCGATCAACGATAATCAAAAACCATCATAAAACATCCATAGGACCTAACATGATCAGAACCTTTCATAATACATGCAAAACCATAAACCCTAAAGATCTAAAACATCATAAACATGCATATCATGCAACCTATCAATTACTAATCACATAAGATTATTATGTTTAACCTATTCAATCTTTATAAACCTCAAGTTTTAATCTTTATGAAAATGTTTAAAACACAAGGGATTGAATATTATACCGCAAGCACTTCAAAACTATCAACCAAATGCTCTCCAAGTTTCTCGATCAATGTTCTTGAGCCTTAGCAGGTGTTTGGGTTTAATATTTTCGTAACTAGGCAGTAGGGGCGATTAGGGTTTAATATTTTCGAACTCGATCTCGATTAGGTTATAAGAGCTCGAGCTCGAGCTCGGCTCGATTCGAGCTTTGTTTTCAGAGCTCGAGCTCGGCTCGTTTGTAATTTCTCAAGCTCAAGCTCGGCTCGGGCTCGGCTCGTTTAGTATTTATTAGTTATTATGTTAAATAAAAATAATATAAATAATAGTTCATTTAGGCTCGTAAGCTCGATAAGTGAAGCTCGAGCTCGGGGCTCGTTTACTAAATAACTTTAAATGAATGGTAAATATTATTAAATATTAAAAAAACTAATATTATACTAGGCTCGATAAGGCTCGACGAGCCTAACGATCTTCACATGACAGGCTCGAGCTCGAGCTCGATAAAGCTCGGCTCGTCTCGAGCTTTTTGCCGAGCCGAGCTCGAGTAGCTCGCGAGCTGCTCGTCTCGTTTGCACCCCTAGTTTAGGGGATACAAGAGGCTTAAGGTTGCTTAAATAGTGCATTAAGTCGGTTTGTTTGCGTCTGTCACCCGCGCGCGGCCGCCTAGAGGGAGTGAGCGTCCGCTCGCTCCGGGTGGCCTGCTTCGTCGTATAGCTTGTTTTCTTCGATATTTTCGCTATTTTGGACCATAATAAGTGTATCCCCATGTGTTAAGACCCCAACCATCCTAATGGTCCACCTTTTACGATTTTTATTAACGTTTTCGGTTTAAGTTCACGTAATCACATATAGTTTGCACATAGTTTCATAGAAGCACGTAATTGCAATCAATCTCAATCAATTAATTCACAATTATTTAATTTCACCGTTCACCAACGTCCAAGGTTCACTACTCATGTATACAGTCTGGTAATTCCGAATTACCACTTCATGCAGCTATTAACCTATAACTGTGCAACGTGTGACCTATTTAGCTAACCCTAGTTAAGTAGAATGCAAGGAATGTAACTAGAGTTTAGTTAAAGTGAGAACCTAAAATTGCGGGGTATCACAGTTGGGCTGTAATGTAGGCTTCACAGTTGCCGATCTTAAACGCAAGCTGCATTCGCTTAGATTCGATTGTGCTGAGTTCGTTATTAAAAGATGCTCCTGGGTTCCGTTAAAAGTGTTAATCCTAGCTTGGCGCGCTGAACAGGGAAGATTACCAACTCGTGCTGCACTCTCAAAAAGGAATATAAATGTTGATTCGGATCTGTGTCCTTTATGTGGTGACTTTGAGGAGTCTACGGAACACCTATTCGTCTCATGCGTTTTTTCACAAACTATTTGGCAATTGGTGGCACAACGGTGTAGAGTGAGCTCCATTTTTGCATTCCATTTCAGAGATCTCCTGGAACTTCACTGTCATGTTGCCGGCTCCAAGGAAAGGAAGAAGGCCTTTTATGTAATTTGCCTAACGACTCTATGGTGCATTTGGAAACATAAGAATTAGGTGGTATTCAACAAACAACAGGTTCTCGTATCAAAAGTACTCGGGGATATAAAAGCTTTAAGCCTATTTTGGATTAAGGCGAGGGCGAAACAATCTTTATTGGATTGAAATATTTGGTGTAGTTTCAATTTGTCTAGAATAGGATGGTAACAAGTTTTGGTGTTTAAACAATATGTAAGGTGTATGCTAGTATCCCACTAGCTTGGTGAATAAAATTTGTTTATTGTTAAAAAAAAAAAAGCTAAAAAAAAAGCTATTAGTCTTCTAAGATATGTAACTCTTATACTATATTTTTGTTATGTTTATTGTTATAACGTTACTCACCGAATTAAAAAAAAACAGTTACTTTATATAATACATTAGGGTCTGAGGACCTTTTTTGAGCTTGGCCTAGGCCCTTAAATCCTTAGGACCGGCACGGCGGCACACCTCCCATCCTTGATAGGCCAGGCCATAAAATGGGATGTGCAACAACGCCGTCCGGAATTTCGTCCACATAATATATTTGAATATCCTGACATAACACACTGGATACGCTCTAATACGTTATTACACAATTTATCCTTGCCAACTAGATCAGGTACATGAAGATTGACACAAAAAAATGGTTGTTGATCAACACTTAGGCTAACAGGTAAACAGACGGGGCACACCCCCGTTCTCCACATTTTTGCCATGTCTTGGACATCAACACCACCCCACTTGCCCTGTCCCATGTCCTCCCGTCCCTCCCGTCTCTCTCGTAACATTAGGGACGCTCCAATCAGGTTTTTTTCCTTTTTTTTTTTGTGAACATTAACCAATGGACCAATGACTACTTTTCTTCTTTTTTTAATATTATAATAATAATAATAATAATAATAATAATAATAATAATAATAATAATAATAAATACTTGAGACATAGATTTTTCATGTCTGCACACCCCACCCATGTCTCAAGAATGTTGAGACACCACTTTAGTGATGTGGCAGCCTACGTGGCACTGAGACATTACATTTTTAGTGTCTGCTCACCTAGTAGTCTTATAATTGATTAAAAACCAACTAACCAGAAAAACACAATTGAAGCATATACTAAAACCGCTCACATGACTTAAACATGTGTTGTGGCTCATATATGTTTGTTCGTTTGACTCTACCATCATTCTATGAACCTTCCCCTTGTGTTGGTCCTACACAGAACCGCGTAGGAAACATTGTGGATATATTCCACTTGGCAATGTTTAGTGGGTCCATGATTGGCATTGTCCGACTAGTTCGTTATTTCTATTTCACCGGCTTGTTGGAACCAAGGGTCCGAACCATGACCACTATTTTGGCCCCATCATCCACCTAATGGTAATGGTCCTTATCAACATCTCTTAACTGAGTTTGTTGCACCTACGCAACATGTATACTACTTTCGTATAAGCAATTAAACACCATTACTTAACCAAAAAACCCTCTCACAAAACAAACAAACAAACAAACATACTAAGCATTAATTTCTATATTCACATAATTTCATATGAAACAATAAAGAATGAATGTTGTTTTACGGTTTTACTTTTACTTATACTTAAACGGATCGAATTACCGAATTACATTACTAAGCTCCACAAACAACAATTTAGCCGGGAGCAGAAGTATGACGAGCAAACCCATATGATCCGACGCAACCAGCCTCGTGAACCTTTTCAAAGATTCACTCCCTGTTCGGAACACTCTTGTGAACTTTACTTCACCTTGACCTTCAGGACCAATACGTCCCCTGTTATGGCCACGTGGTGCGACGAGGGGCCACCAAGCCCGTCGCCGCTCTTCCCGCCTGCTTTTTCTTGCACGGTTCAGCTCCTGACGGATCACGCTCTGAACTGAGATCAAGTATGATTCCATGTCATGGTCCCTCTGGATTGCGCCCCCTGACCCATATGCGGACCGGTCACTCAGGATCTCTAACGGGTGTGGTGTGTTCAAGAACACAGACTTAGCAGCTTTCACTTGTTTCTCCGCCTCTGTCATATCGGATATTGACGAGGTTAAAACATACAGACCGCTACCTGAAGGAAGCAGATCATGGTTGGGTGAAAGTTTCGCTTCTGGCTGCAGAATCAAGAATTCCCCCATCGGAGCATACAACAAATTCTGCCACAAAAACACATATTTTTACTAATTGTTTGAATAATAATAATAATACAAGGTCAAACTGCAACAATAGACAATGTAGTATTTATTTTTCTACCTGGTTATCGAGGCATGGGTGATTTCGGAAATTCCCATTAACTGCTTTAAGAAGCTCAGCTACACGACTTGGATATCTGCAAGAAAAGGCTCGGGGCACAATGTCACGATGCATTGTGATTGCTTGAAGATGGCTTTTTGGTAACCCGAGCTTACGAAGCAAACGGTCTCCACCACACATAACCGAGGGTGCACCAAATGTTATAACAGGAAGTAATGAAGAGCGTGGGACTTGCCCTCTGATTAACAACATTAGATTTACAAGCAACGATAAGCTTCCGCCAAGTGAATGCCCAGTGAACCGAAACTTTGCTTTATCACCATAATGTTGCAAATGTGCACGGACTTCAGGCAGCATTTGGTCATAAATACCCTTTGCAGCTTCATATATTCCCCTATGCACAATCACATCCAGTCCCTGCACAATACAGCAGTTTAGTAAACACATGTACGAAATTAAACAAGAAAAATGACATAACGGACGCTCAAGAAAGTTGTACCTCGAACTGAATAGGTTCAAAGAGAAGATTAGCTTGCCATGATGCAAGTGACTCAGAGCCTTGAATAACAAAATATCTGGTACTTTCATCATCATCACAAACAAACCATTCACAAGGCGATGAATGCAACGAGTTCAGATCATCTGCAACCGCCTGTTTAACTTCTTCTTTAGCCGCAACCACAGCAGTCACCGAGTCAGTAGTCGCCATAAACGAAGCAACCTCTGCTTTTGTCATACTAACTTCACCATTGTTCTTTTCAGAAGATTTGAAAGGAATAATGATCTTCGTTTGAGAATGCAGATAAGAAGCAGCTGATGCCGCAATACTATATGCTGTGGAAGCACTTATCAGCTTCCTACCTCCCTTCTCCCTATCGTTTTCAACCGTCTCCGTAGTCTGTTCTATTTCTGAAGCCGTTTCTTTCTCAGATTTTATCGTCTGGTCTTCAATCTTTTCGGTATTGTCTTCTAGCTCTTGAACCCGAACTTGTTCTTTCTCTTTTTCGGCTTTTGCAGCCAGTTCGGCTTTCTTTTCTAACGAAGAAGTAACAAAACGGAGTCTGTAACATTCCAGTAGTTTTTCAGTCTGCACAAAGAAGATAAAACAAATCCCAAAATTTCATTTTTATTGCAATTACCATAAAACTCAGATAAATAATCTATAACCTTAAAAGAACACAATTTGATCACTAAAAGTATCATCCATCATTTCAATGGGTCAGGTTATTCTACACAGCGTAACAAAAATGAGAAGGGTCAGAAGGATCCAAAAGACACATTGGATCACCAAATATAACACAATGAGTCACAAAATATAACACAACGCCAATAAATATAACATAATGTTACTAAGGAAAAAATGACACAATAAGTCGCAGAAATGACACAATGATGAAAATAAAGAAAAGACACAATGATATAACACAATTTCTAAAAACTACAAGCTAAAGATCCAATAAATCAAAAACCTAAAAACTAAGATCGTAGGGTTCGATGAGACGGTTCCAATGCCGCTTTAATGAGTTTAATCGCACTCTGTTTGATACCCTTCCTACGACTTCCTTCCTAACCCTCATTTCAAATACAGCAGATCATAATATCATATCAATTCTTACTAGATATCACTTAGGTACCCAAATACCAAACTACATTGCAAGTAATAATCAACAAATTAATAATCTCTACAAAATCACATTAAAAAAAATAATAATAAGATCATGTTGATTACCTTAATCTGAGGTATGGAGTAAGCTAAGCTACCCAAATAACACATTTGAGAATATAACCGTGCTTCAGCTAAAGAAACCCTTCTAAGCAATTTAGAAAAAGAACTTCTATCAAATAAAATTTGTTCATCATCATCATTATTATTATTATTATTATTATCGCCATTATCAACTCTACATGCATCACACTCTTGTTCTTCATCAAAATCTTGATTTTCCTCTCCAATAATATTATTATTATTATTATCTTTGCTTTGACTCCACATAGATCTCACATGAAGAATCTTCAACACCCAATTCTCATCCTTCTTCTTCCCCTCATTTTCTTCCATCTCCATTTCATGATTTTCTTCATTTTCATCAACCGAAACGGCGTCGTCTACGGCCAACGCATCGTGTCGGCTTCTGTTATTAATAAAAAAGGAAACTTGAGGGAATTTAAACGAAAACCCCCAGGATGAATTTGCAGTCGTACGAGGAGCAGAAGAGGCCGACATTGACGGCTGATCCGATGATATTGCTGTTGCTGTTGTCGGCATACGGTTGACGGCCGTGGTGGTGATTTGCGATGGGTTTTTACGAATCTCGTTTGTTGTGGTGATCGGTGTCTTGATCGTAATAAACCCTGTTTTTAAACAGATTCCATCCATTGATGTATAGTTTTAGGGATTTGAAAAGATTTGTTGGGGATGAATTAATGTTGAATGAGGTTTGTTATGGAGATTAAAGATGAGGGGGATGAAGGTGGTTGTGAAATGGTGATGATGTTTGAGTCTGGTTTTGGTAGTTGGGAACGTATCGGGTACGATATTGTTGATGATTTTAGGCAGATTTCGATATTTTTGAGAGAGGTTGAAGGAAGGGAGGAAAGAGAGAGAGAAGGAACCGTTGCACGTTTGGTTTGACAAAGCATGCCATAAATACCTCGTTTCAAATTTTCTCTCTCCGTAATTTACTCTTATTTTTATTTCTTTCACTTTGATTTAAGGAAAATAGTCAGAACACGTGTAATCCTTGATGAATTGGGGTGAAGTGTGGAATTTCACCCCCAATTACTTTGAAACACCGCCCTCCTTGGTTAATGGGGCGTTAAAGGGTGTCCGGCGAAATATTTCGTGTAGTGAAATTTTGGAGGGGCCAATCATGTGGTGTTACTTTATTTTTATTTATTTTTCTTTTTTAATTCAAATATAATATAATTATATATATTCACCTTCTTTCACCCATCAAATGACTTCACGTTACGAAGACCTTGGAATAAGTCTGCACCAAAAAAAGGTTAGAAATACCTTTTTGAGTGAAAGGTCTTCTGAAAAACAAACAATCTGCAGACCCCAAATGTCTGCGCGCGTCTGCACGGTACATACAAAAGAGGTCAAAAGTGTTTCTAAGCAAAAAACAAACAGCCCCCAAGTGTCAAAAAATACCCATTTCACCCACCAAAATTTCACATATCATTACACATGGTCTCATAGCATAAGACTATTGGGTGTAGAGAGGGGTGGCATTTTCATCGGTCAGAATTATGATGACGGGCCTCCTCATTCTCATTGGTCAGAATTATTAAAAATAATAAAAAAATATATTAAAAACAATAAATTTGGCCCGGCTTGGAAGTCATGGGGATGTCGGGCATGCCGATGATGGGCCTGAGGGCAGTGTAACCCGGGACGGCATAGCCTTTATGCTCCAATGCCGTGCCCCATACCCATTAGTCTAACAGAAACAAAACAAAATACCTAAATTTCTCTTTTTTCTAAAAAAAGGAATACCCGTGAATACTTTTTTACACACAAGTTTCTAAATATGTGAATTTTGAGCAAGATAAAATATTTTCATTTTAAACTAGTAATTAGACCTATGTGCGTTGTAGCGTGGGTACAAATGTTTATTTTCATCAACAAGGAAGCCTCAACATTTTAGTCATTATAAATGTTTATTTTGGTTATTTAACTTTCTTGATGTCCGTTTTTGTGATTTCCCTTTTAACACTTTATCCAACCCATCTAGAAAAATAAAAATTAGTTTTAGTTAGCAAATAAGGTGTGACAGTGTCGACACAGATGATTATCCCGAAGAAGAAAGCGTGTCTAAAGGTGAGGCCCACTTAGGTTGCACACATATGGCCTAAACTCTACGTCATTGAAGTACCGGTTAGCCACGGTAGGAGTATGAGATGATGGTGTTATTTTGCAAAAAAATAAAATAAAATAAAATTTGGATGTCACGCTTCTTGTACACGAACACGATGTCATTTTGCTTAGCTTTTTCCATCTTTTTTTTTTTTACTTTTTTTTTTATCGGCGAACAACTGTGTGGCAACCACCATTGCGGGGCGCCGTGTCCAAGAATCGACTACTCGACCTCCAACAGCCCCCGCCTTCTCCCGATGCGCGGAAACCCGAGCCCCACCCGCCCGAAGGCACGACAGTGTTATAGAACTCGATAAAACCTCGCCGCCCGTCAGATTTGAACTGGCGCCACCCGTATTCGATCTTCACACGGATATCAAACCATAAATGTTGAAAGTGAGAATTGAACCTTTGATCACATAGGTGAAACAAAAACCACTCCACCATTATGAATGGATTTTTTTTTTTTACTTCTTTCCAAAAAAGTAGTACGACTTTTGAGGTCATGTGACATTTTTATTTTTAAATAAATCATATATTTGTTAATCATCTATTCAAAAATATTATCAATAACTCTAACAAAACAGCAAGTAATGTTACGGAATCATACAATTTCTCTGCTCCGACTCCACATCATTAGAATATTTGATAAATAATGTCATACGAGGAAAAGAACCGTTAAACCTCAAAAAATCAACGGGTTGGATTCAAACCAGTGAAACGAGATAAAATCGTGAATTCATTGAGTTCTTCCAAATCCATGAAGGCTAAGGCTCAATGAAAGCATCAACTGATAAGTTTTACAAATAAAAACCTACAGAACTTTTAAGAACTATGTAAAAAATATAGATTAAGCACAAAACTTTTTGTAAATTTTTTCATTCATAAACTCAAGGTAATACATATGTTGCTTAAATAGAAATACAAAAAAGAAATTACTAAAATAAACTACAATCCACTAACACTACTTAAAACATGGGAAAACATGGCATCCCACAACTCCCCTTTGTTCTCACACATCTATCTATATCTATATCTATATCTATATCTATATCTATATCAATATCTATCTATACATATAATAAACCAAAGCCATTTTAATGACATGGCACTCAAAGAGGCATTCTCTTCCTTGAGTGTGCCATGTGTCATCCCATGTGGCATTGAGATATTTTAGGAAAAAAATAATTTAAAAACAAAATTGGATTTTTCACCCTCATGTTTCCTCCCATAATTTTTAAACGTTAATATCTTTAATATAAGAGATTTTTTAAAGAAAAAAATTACACCAAATTAACGAGCGTTTTATTATCTTTCCAACGAGTACCATAGTGCTATATAAAAAACGGAGAAAAAAACGACTATTTTTTGTAACCCGACAGGTATTGTGTCAGGTTTGGAATTAGTTTAAAAAAATTGTGGGTTTGGGTCGGGCTTGGGATTAGATGATACCCGACCCAATTACCCTTTTTTTATATTAGAATATGATAACTTATGGCAGAGATTTGTTTTAAATAATAATAATAATAATAATAATAATAATAATAATATTCATTAATCATATATTGCAGATGCCATTTTTATAGTTTAGATACTTTTAATTTTATTCACTTTATTTAGATTTCTCAACCCGGGACGCTCCCGGGGTATAAACTAGTATATAATAAACCAAAGCATTTTTAATGACATGTCATAATATTATGCAATCTCTCTTTTGAGAGATGTCACATATGATGTAATGTGGCAACTCTAGACCAATTAAAAAAAAAAAAAAAATATGGTTTAAATATGATTTAACCTAATCTATTAAATACATAATCTACTAAATCTAAATATTAAACATTTATTATTTTATCTCTCGTGTTTCCTCCCATAACTTTTAAATTTTTTTTTTGGAAGGCAAATTCCCATAACTTTTAAATGTTAATATCTTTTATATACGAGATTTTTTAAAGAAAAAAATTACACCAAATTAACGAGCGTTTTATTATCTTTCTAACGAGTACCATAGTGCTATATAAAAAACGGAGAAAAAAACGACTATTTTTTGTAACCCGACAGGTATTGTGTAAGGTTTGGAATTAGTTTAAAAAAATTGTGGGTTTGGGTCGGGCCTGGGATTAGGTGATACCCGACCCAATTACCCTTTTTTTACATTAAAATATGATAACTTATGACAGAGATTTGTTTAAAATAATAATAATAATAATAATAATAATAATAATAATAATAATAATATTCATTAATCATATATTGGCAAATGCCATTTTTATAGCTTAGATATTTCTAATTTTATTCACTTTACTTACATTTCTCAACCCGGGACGCTCCCGGGGTATAAACTAGTTATCACATAAACCAAATTAATAAAAACCATAAAGAACACATGTGGCTAAATATAAATAGCCGAATAAAAAGCAAATCCAAGAGATGGGAACAAGGGTGGTATGGCACCTATCATAATCTAAAACGTCTTTATACATCTCAATAGTTCAATGGGAAAGTTATACATAACTCAAAGCCTCAAAGATCGTTTATCTTAAAAGTTAAATCCTTTTTTATTTGTTAAAACCTGAAATTCAATTAAATGTATTAAAATCTTGAATGATTCAAGTAAAGATGAAGATTCCTACCAACATATCTAAGAAATTGGTGAAAATGACACCAAATTTAACACGAGGATTTTCTTTTTGTTAAGCTACTACAATTACAATTAGCTATTATTAATATAACAATTCTTGTCAAGCTTATGAATAGTGTATAAATAGGACAGATTTTTCAGGATATTTACGGTTATGCCATTAGTTCAAATTGTTATTATATAGATTTTTTTTGTCTTTTTGTGAGTTTTGTCTTTATATGTTTTTTTATCTTTATATGTAGTAGGCTTAGAAATAAGTTAGGAATATTGGTTCAACCGGCTATACCGGACGGTTCAACCGGTTGTACCAGGTGGTTCAACCGGTTGAACATATGTAGTAGGCTTAAAAATAGGTTAGGAACATTGGTTCAACCGGCCATACCGGACAGTTCAACCGGGTATGTCGGGTGGTTCAACCGGTTTAATCAGCTGGTATGAATGGTTAGAAATATTGGTTTAACCGGCCATATCGGACAGTTCAACCGGATTTGTCGGGTGGTTCAACCGGTTGTACCAGGTGGTTCAACCGAACCGTCGCAATACGTGGGATTGGTTCGTATAAATTTTGTTAAAAATGGGTTTGCCCCGCGGCGAAGCGCGGGTGTTAAACCTAGTTAAATATATATTTGGTCAAATTTTAGTTAATCGCTTCAAATTTGAAAAATCCGCTTCGGTTCCACTTTGTGTGGATTCAAATGAACTGACGAAACTTGTGTTGGATCGTTCGAAAATCGCAAATTATATTTCGATTAAAAAACAAATTTAAAATATGATATGGCTAATGTTGGAATTTTGGAATATTGAATGGAAATTTAATTTAGATATATTATTAAATAGAGTCTTCATGTGGTGAATAAAAGAGAGACTCTTGAGTAGAGTTTCTTTTGTAACACTTGATGAGTTAAATTAGAGTGTTAAATCTCTAATTAAGTGACTAGTTAAGTGAGACCTTTCACCCTTCCTCAAGTCTAGTATATTTAGTTACTTATATGCCTCATGTGATACTAAAGAGAGTAGAACATATATATGAAATATGATGTTCTTGGAGAATGAGATACTTGAAGACTAATTGTATAAAGGAATACTCTTTACTATTTTTATTCATTCCAAATGTCATACACTACAATTTTACATAGTGTAACCTCGGGTGCGTGGCCTTCTCCGGCAGTACAGACTGCTTCGGCTGTTGTACCCTGGGAGACAGACGCGTTGTCTTTGGTAGAGGCGCGAAATCTGCTTTAAGAGAAGCGTGTTGAACACGTGCCTCAGCCTCAACCGTCAACATTATGTTTGTTTATTTTTGCAGCCAAGAATGATCGTACAAAAGACATGGTTTAAGGTTTCATTGAAGACTATGCAAAGATTCTTATAAGAAGACGCAATTCAAACTCTTGTTGAAGACTATGGTTTGAATCATTTTATGTTGTATTTTATATTATTTTCGTTTGGATTTGCACACGGTGCATGTACTACAATTTTCCAAATGTATAAAGAGTGTATCTTTATTATTTTATTAATATCATTTAATAAAATCGTGATCCATGTCCTACAATCTTAAAACAGATTTCGTGAGATTGTTGCTACAATCTTAAAACCTTATTCATAAGGATTTTGGGTTCACGTAATGATTAAAAAAAATGTTTTTAGAGATTTTTGTATAATCTTGTAAATATTTGTTTTGGGAAATATGTTTGTAGTACAACTTGTTGGGTTTGGATTTATAGATATTGTGGTATAATGTTAAATCCTACACCGTGATACAAAACAATTGGTTTTGATTCAACCATTTGGTTTTAAACGATCTTAATCGTGATTTTTTATAACATGTGTGTTATACCGGGTTTATTGGTGTTAACCATACGTTTTTTTGTAAACGTTAAATTCCACAACGTTCGCGTAGGACTTGGTTTATTTTATAAACAATACGTTTTTTTGTAAACGTTTCATTTTCTAACATGTGTGTCAGAAATGATTATATTAGAAAAAATATATTGATTTGAGAAGTTTGTCTAATCGTCTCGTTTCTTATAATGGGTATTGGAAATAGTTTATTTTGATAAACTAATAAGGCTTATAATGATTTTTGTAATCATTTATTTCTAACAAGTGTGTTAGATCCGGTTTATTTTATGCAAACCGATAAGTGTTATAACG
Source organism: Ambrosia x helenae (assembly GCA_030844895.1). NCBI lineage: Eukaryota > Viridiplantae > Streptophyta > Magnoliopsida > Asterales > Asteraceae > Ambrosia > Ambrosia x helenae. Next base: position 132,835,803 of record CM061228.1, on the reverse strand, counting down.
ATTTTTGTAATCGATAATGTCTAACAAGTGTGTTGGAAAATAATTTTTTTAATATAAATCAATAAGCATGATAATGATTTTTGTAATCATTTACTTTTAACGATGGTGTTAGAATTTGTTTATTGTATATAAATTGTCAAGTTCGTAACGATTGTGTAATCGTTTAATTCTAACGAGCGTGTTTAAACTGATTTATTGATAAGTTTTATAACGATTTTTGTAATCGTTTATTGCTATATAGTATGTTTGAAATGGTTTATAGAACCTTCAACTTCAAGAATGATTTTTGTAATAATTTGTCTTATAACATGTGTGTTAGAAACGGTTTATAAAAACCATCGGTTTTTAAAATGGGATGGTAATAGTTTATTTTCTAAAAGGTGTGTTAGAAATGGTTTAACTTTTGAATCACACATGTTTAAGATATTTCGTATTGAAGTTTTGCTACTTCTAAATGTGCGAGTTAGAACTCGTTTTAGTTTTCTAACATGTGTGTTAGAAAATTTTTATCACTGATACGAGTTTAGATACGATTTATTTTATAAAACGAAATATTAGGAAATATTTCATGTAAAAAAATGACTCTAACGTGCGCGTTATGATCATTTAAGTTCTAACATGTTTGTTAGAAAGGTTTTATTTTGTAAACCACAATGAAAAAAAAATGTTTTATGTAAACATTTTATTTTTCTAGTATGTTCATTAGAAATAGATTCTTTATGGATTATATCATTGGAAAATGTTTTATGTAAACGTCCAATTTTATAACTTGCGCGTTATAACATGATTTTTTTTTCATGTGTGTTTGAAATTGTTATAGTACATGTGTATTAAACTGAAACCATATAAAAAGTTTGCTATTTTGGTTTCGATTTACGGTTTTATAAACCCGTATTGATATTGCAAAACTAAAGAAATGTTTTAGAATGATTTTGCATAGTTTTGATAATTCAAACGGTTCGTTTCTTTTGCTAGATGTAATATGTTGAACCAAAGTAGTGTTTTCGATGACACTATATGGTGGAAAACAACTTGGTGTTGTTGTGAACAAGATTAATTGTTCAAGCTTCACTACTTAATTGTAGTCTTTTTAACGACTTGGTGTTGTTTTGAACAGATTTGTGACTGTCCAACTTTAAAATTTCACGATCAAATGAGGAACTTGTACTTATAAGTGCATAAAGTTCTCAAGACATGTTGCAAAATGATATTGTTGTGATGACTTTGATCGGATGATAAAAGTGTTGAAGATGATAACACTATGAGATTTGATGTGTAGATATGTCTACTTATCCGTTTAAACTTTTAAAAGTGTAACTTTATGATTTAGTTTCGAATGTATATTATTTATTGTTTGTGTTCAATATCTTTGGATAACACATGCAAGTTTGTGACGTATGAAATGTTATTTTTTTTTAATAAATAACTATAATGTCAAATATACAATGTTAAAGAACATTGTTACAAACGGATAGTATATGGAAAGAATTGGACATAAACAACTTAAGAGTTGTTGCATTGACTAAAAGTTGGAGACGAGGCATCAAATGTCTAACCACATCATGAGAGAATCATGAAAGAAAGTGGTAGTGTATTGAGATGAAATACACAAGTATGTTACATATCGATATATTTCATTAAAGATTGTCGTGAAAATTCGCAAGGGTGAATATTAACATATGGAAGAAATATATGTTAATACCAATCTTTAATGAATCAGGCAAGATTTGTTCCAAAAGATTTACGATTGGAAATGGAGGACATGTTGATATGTCTACCACTTTCAAGTTGTTGGAAGTATGTAGAGGTTTTGACTTTAAAATCTGGGAGAGTGTCCTAAATATACATAGATTTAAAAGAAAACGACAAGGCATGTCACTTAAAGATGTAATTTTGAAGTCGTTTTGTTGAGTGTAAATCTAAGTGATATCATATCAACATAAAAGTAATTGTACACTTACACTATTCATACCTTTTGTGGGTGATGAATGTGTTCACCAAAGTTACTCGAGATAAGACTTATAGTCAAGTACTTATAAGTTAATGGTGAAGCCTTTGAGATCAAAGGCAAAAATGTTATATTCTTAGACTGGATAATGGAAAATGCATGTTTATGTAACATACATATGAGACTATATGAAAAAAAAATTTCTCATGGTCATGTATAAAATAAGAATGAATGTTGGTAAGAGATAATGCGGATATCTCTTAAGGCTGTGAAGAATCAGAATGATGCATCTTCTGTTCACATGCTAGAGTATTGTAGTCTAAAGCATGCTAGACTAGTACACGTTAATTTAGATGCTCTGTGGAGATTGAATTAACTTTAAACATTCAAATTATAAGATGGCATGAAAATGAATTTGGTGTCTAACAAAGTCTAAAAATATAAATTCATTCAGTCTAATGGAATAACTCGAGAAGAACCGATTAACTAGATCATTGATAATGATTCTAGCCGATTTTCTAAGTGTAGTGATGAGAACTCATACACGCGTAAGTGTTGGCATCTCATGCTAAGGCATATGTTACCTTGTTTAGCTTTTAAACCTCTTGTGCATAAGTGGAATATGAGGTGAACAGTATACTCGAATGACTAGACTGGAACAAAGATGTAGATATTTGTTATCAAATCAAGGTTTCTAGTAGTCATCGTGAGTAGTATCACTTAAACTTGATCAAAGTGCAAGTAATGTGGGGGAGAGATACATTAAATAAATAACCATAGGTTTGTATAAATGGTGTTTGGGGAGTCTCTCAATCCATGTAAAAAGATGACCTTTCTTTACTTTTTATCTTGTGTTGGATTATTTCAATCCAATAATGCTTAAATGTGGGGGATAACTTGCATTTGATCATATGAAGTTAAAAGTTGGTAATAAAGGTTATGGTTGTAACGAGCCATCTGGTTCGTTAGACTCAGATGTTAACTTTAATACACATTGGTCATAAGGAGTTAATCTGGTTGATTATACTCAAACGCCAACTTGATAAGGAGTTAATCTGATTGATTAGACTCAGATGCCAACCGGTTTGATATTAATGCCTAATGATTGAGCATACCGGCCATATGCATAATGAATAGATGTTCATATTGAAATAAGATTTGTTTTAGTCTAAAAAGAAGACGTTATAACTAGATCAAAGTTTAGATCATGAGTTATAGTTTTACGAGTTGACAATAAGGCATGAATGACTAGCGAGTCGATAACACGTTAGTATTACAACTGATCTCAATTACAAAATTATCAAGTAGTGACTTGATGAAGTCAAAGATAATGTTATAGATCCAACAACCTGAGGGTTGATCAGAGATCAAGTTGTGGAATGAGACTAAAGCCCATGAAAATAAGGCATGTGAAGGAAACCTACCTTAGTTGACTGGAGATCCCAATATCTAAGTTCAATAGGACAACTAATTCATACGCCTAAGGGTGGTCACTGAGGGGGCATAGCTAATATATGTAAGCTAGTATATATGGTTATATATATCCCCCTAAACTATAAAAGGATGTTTAAATACGTCCTTGTCCATTCCTATGACATTCAGTGACAAATTGTGAGGATAAGCATAATATATGGTAAATGATGTGGGTAAATCATGGTAACCATAATGCCTTTAATGATTTGAGGAGAGAAGTGGGGTCGCTTCAAATGGAATTGGGGGCACAATTCCTAGAGCTCTCGCAGAACCAGGATAGTGTTCCAGGACCATTATTGGACACGAAAATGAGGGTATAGCCCGGCTAAGGAGAAAATTGTGTGAAGTGTATTGTCGTCTACACAAATGGGGGGTTTGTTCAAGGACATCAAGTCTACAAACCGCTAGGAGACTAAGTATGCTTCACAAAGGAAGGCTCAAAGCTAATACCTACCTATCCTGCAATACTCAACTGTTGAGGTTGCATTGGAAAATTAGTGTGTTTTTATCAATCTCCATTCATGTGGGGGATTGTTGGAATTTTGGAATATTGAATGAAAATTTAATTTAGATATATTATTAAATAGAGTCTTCATGTGGTGAATCAAAGAGAAACTCTTGAGTATAGTTTCTTTTGTAACACTTGATGAGTTAAATTAGAGTGTTAAATCTCTAATTAAGTGACTAATTAAGTGAGACCTTTCACCCTTCCTCAAGTCTAGTATATTTAGTAGGTTATATGCCTCATGTGATACTAAAGAGAGTAGAACATATATATGAAATATGATGTTCTTGGAGAATGAGAGATACTTGAAGACTAATTGTATAAAGGAATACTCTTTACTATTTTTATTCGTTCCAAATGTCATACACTACAATTTTGCCTAGTGTAACCTCGGGTGCGTGGCCTTCTCCGACAGTACAGACTGCATCGGCTGTTGTACCCTGGGAGACAGACACGTTGTCCTTGGTAGAGGCGGGAAATCTGTTTTAAGGGAAGCGTGTTGAACACGTGCCTCAGCCTCAACCGTCAACATTATGTTTGTTTATTTTTGCAGCCAAGAATGGTCGTGCAAAAGACATGGTTCAAGGTTTCATTGAAGACTATGCAAAGATCTATACATCTAATAAACTAAAGTCCATGAGGACACTTGGCACTCCCACATTCATCCTCAATTGTGTAGCCAATCATATTGTGCCAAGTGTCTCATTGTGAGAATTTATAAAATTTTTCTTTTTTCTAAAAATCAAAAATCATTAATTATATTAAATTAGGTAATTATATTAAATTAGGTAATTCATTATGATTTGGTCAAAGCTTCTCATTCACACCTAAATCACAATTTCATTCGTAACCTTCTTTAACCCAAGAATCTTCTTCATTCGTAAACCCCATTTTATCACATAACCCTAATCATCATCGATCTGCTCGAATCAGACCATCCAAAACCGTGTTCTTCATCTCCTCTCCGAGGTGTTTTCTCTTCCATTCTTATGCCAAGTCAATCGTTCTTCATCTCTCTCTTTTTCTCTGTTTTATTTCATGTTTTTTGATGATATAATTCTATATTAATGTTTGTTTGTCGATTAACATATTTTGTGTCTCTGTTTTCATCGATTTCATGTTTAATCGATTGTTGATATTAACCTATTTTTTTGTATTGTTGATTGCTTTTAAATAATTTTGCAGATTTGGGGGTTTAGGTTTCATGTTCTTCGTCTCTCTCCTTCAAGGTAACGATTGTTTCTTGCTTTTTCATACGATTCCTGTTATATATTGTTGTTTCGTTATAATTATTTTCAGATTTTTCCGATTTGTTTATAAGATTTTTCTCTTTCATGATTTCTTAATAATCCGTTTAATACTGTGGATTTAATGTTAACAAGGATTCACAAGCTGGTGAGGTGTTCAAAGGCATCCGTCTTGCATACGAGGTTAGATTTTTCTTTCTTCTTTTTTGAATTTTAAAAATAGAATAGTCATTAAATGTTTTTTATTTTAAATAAAAATTAAAAATCGGGATTACAATGTTAGGCAAGTTATTAAACACTTTGACCGAAACATTAATGAATGATTTTCGATTTTTAAAAATTTATTTTTTTTTTTATAAAAACATTAATGACTATTTTTTGAATTTTAAAAATAGAATAGTCATTAAATGTTTTTTATTTTAAAAAAATTAAAAATCTGGATTATAGTGTTTAGGAAAGTTATTAAACACTTTGACCGAAACATTAATGAATGATTTTCGATTTTAAAAAATATTTATTTTTATAAAAACATTAATGACTCTTTTTTGACTTTTAAAAATAGAATAATCATTAAATGTTTTTTACTTTAAAAAAAGTAAAAATTTGGATTATAGTGTTTAAGAAAGTTATTAAACACGTTGACCGAAACATTAATGAATAATTTTCGATTTTTAAAAAATAAATTCTTTTATAAAAACATGACTCCTTTTTGAATTTTAAAAATAGAATAGTCATTAAATGTTTTTTATTTTAAAAAAATTAAAAATTTGGATTATAGTGTTTAGGAAAGTTATTAAACACTTTGACCGAAACATTAATGAATAGTTTTCGATTATTAAAAAATAAAAAATTTTATAAAATTCTAAATTACTCTTTTTTGAATTTTAAAAATAGAATAGTCATTAAATGTTTTTTATTTTAAGAAAATTAAAAATATGGATTACAGTGTTTAGGAAAGTTATTAAACACGTTGACCCAAACATTAATGAATGATTTCGATTTTTAAAAAATAAATTTTTTTATAAAAACATTAATAACTCTTTTTTGAATTTTAAAAATATAATAGTTATTAAATGTTTTTTATTTTAAAAAAACAAAAAATGTGGATTATATTGTTTAGGAAAGTTATTAAACACGTTGACCTTAACATTAATGAATGATTTTCGATTTTTAAAAAATAAAATCTTTTATAAAAACATGACTCTTTTTTGAATTTTAAAAATAGAATAGTCATTAAATGTTTTTTATTTTAAAAAAATTAAAAATCTGGATTATAGTGTTTAGGAAAGTTATTAAACACTTTGACCGAAACATTAATGAATGATTTTCGATTTTAAAAAATATTTATTTTTATAAAAACATTAATGACTCTTTTTTGACTTTTAAAAATAGAATAGTCATTAAATGTTTTTTATTTTAAAAAAAGTAAAAATTTGGATTATAGTGTTTAGGAAGTTATTAAACACGTTGACCGAAACATTAATGAATGATTTTCGATTTTTAAAAAATAAATTCTTTTATAAAAACATGACTCTTTTTGGAATTTTAAAAATAGAATAGTCATTAAATGTTTTTTATTTTAAAAAAAATTAAAAATCTGGATTATAGTGTTTAGGAAAGTTATTAAACACTTTGACCGAAACATTAATGAATAATTTTCGATTATTAAAAAATAAAAATTTTTATAAAAACATTAATGACTCTTTTTTGAATTTTAAAAATAGAATAGTCATTAAATGTTTTTTATTTTAAGAAAATTAAAAATATGGATTACAGTGTTTAGGAAAGTTATTAAACACGTTGACCCAAACATTAATGAATGATTTCGATTTTTAAAAAATAAATTTTTTTATAAAAACATTAATAACTCTTTTTTGAATTTTAAAAATAGAATAGTTATTAAATGTTTTTTATTTTAAAAAAACAAAAAATGTGGATTATATTGTTTAGGAAAGTTATTAAACACGTTGACCGAAACATTAATGAATGATTTTCGATTTTTAAAAAATAAATTCTTTTATAAAAGCATGACTCTTTTTTGAATTTTAAAAATAGAATAGTCATTAAATGTTTTTTATTTAAAAAAAAATTAAAAATCTGGATTATAGTGTTTAGGAAAGTTATTAAACACTTTGACCGAAACATTAATGAATAATTTTCGTTGATGTAAAATAAAAAATTTTATAAAAACATTAATGACTCTTTTTTGAATTTTAAAAATAGAATAGTCATTAAATTTTTTTTATTTTAAGAAAATTAAAAATCTAGATTACAGTGTTTAGGAAAGTTATTAAACACGTTGACCCAAATATTAATGAATGATTTCGATTTTTAAAAAATAAAAAACATTTATAAAAACATTAATGACTTTTTTTTGAATTTTAAAAATAGAATAGTTATTAAATGTTTTTATTTTAAAAAAAATTAAAAATTATGGATTATAGTGTTTAGGAAAGTTATTAAACACCCGGCTATGGAGTAGTCCGGGAAGCAAAAGGTGGAAGAAGATTTACACAATGTGGGGTTAGCAACGATAGAAATCTATATGGAGCGCGAGAAATTTAAAGACTTTTGAGGACAGGTTTGTCTCTGATAAACGGGTCAAATAAGGTAATAGTCGGTTAAAATGTTGTTTTAGTGGTGTAGGTTCATGTTTGTTTACTTATAAATTGGTCGATTTGGGTAATGTTCAACTTTTCCAATGGGTCAAATAGGGTAAAAGTCGCCAACAGTGTGTTTATGGTGTTTTGATTAGATTGATGTTCCTTTTACTTATACATAGGCCATAGGTGAATTGGGACAATCTTCCCTTTTCTTAACGGGTTATTAATGTAATGTTTGCCTTTTTAAATATGTCAAATAGAATAAAATGTGCTCAAAGTTTTTTTAGCGGGTCGATATGGGTAATGCTCATCTTCTCAGACGTGTCAAATTAAATTGTGAAATTTAGGTGGTAGTTAGTTTCTTATTTTTATTTTTATTACTTTCTTATTGTTGAATATGCCATAAGTCTATTTTTAACACATACCATTTAAGTCGCTTTATTCAGGTTGGATTGTATTTAAGAAACCCTGTATTCTCACATGGCCAGCTTTATGTCGCATTGTCAAGAGTTAAAAGCAGGGCAGGCGTGAAGTTACTTATACTTGATGCTGGTGGGAAAGTGATGACTAAAACAAAAAATGTGGTTTATAAGGAAATTTTCAGCGATATTTGAATAAATGTGTATTCGTTGCTTTTAAATTTTAATAAAATTTTTCTACTTTATTTTTCTTATACGTTATACTACTCCAAATAATCGTACGTTGTTGAACTGCGTGTCAACGCGGGCAAATATCTAGTTCTTATAAGAAGACGCAATTCAAACTCTTGTTGAAGACTTTGATTTGAATCATTTTATGTTGTATTTTATATTATTTTCGTTTGGATTTGTACACGGTGCATGTACTACAATTTCCCAAATGTATAAAGAGTGTATCTTTATTATTTTATTAATATTATTTTAATAAAATCGTGACCCATGTCCTACAGCTAAGGACTCGCCTTGAATATTTGTTTTTGAACGGCTAATTTCTTACACCCTTTTTTTTACAGCTTTTACACATTTTTTGCACACCCTTATAGTTGAACTCCCAACCTCACCCAAGAGACTCGCTTTGAATATTTGAAACACAATTTTGAAGTAAGTTAGAATTTCAGGTTTTCTTGAGTCCGATTCCTTTAATGAACATCCCAGTTTAAATACGATTATCATTAGTCCTAGTCGTGTGTGAGGATTTTTATTTCAACATAGACAATAAAATATTTTCTATATTATGGTTTAAAAAAGAGAAAATTGCTCGAATAGTCCCTGTGGTTTGCTCAATTTTCACCTATAGTCCCCAAGTTTCCAAAATTACAGGCTTAGTCCCGAAACAGTGAACTTTTTGCACTCGGATAGTCCCTGAAGCTAACTGACGTTAAATAATTCAGTTAAGTGGGTGTGAAATTACTAAAATACCCTTACTTTAATAAAAATAAAAAAATCAATTAAATAATAAAATAGAAAGAGGACCCACATAACCCCTTAGCCAATCATGTGTCTCCAACAATCCTTAGTGGGGCCCACACACTTCATCTTCCCCACTCTAATCACCTTCATCTTCCCCACCACTACCCTCACCACCACCACCCACCACCACCCTCTCTCTGCTACCCGCTTCCAATAACCACCTCATTAATCCACCATCAACCTCAGACCCATCACCCGAATACCACCATAGCTTCATCATACATCACCATAACAACCCTCTGTGACCATCGCAATCCAATCACCAGCAACCATAATAGCCCACAGTCCTTTCACAACCGATATCCACAACCGGAATCATCTCTCAGATTCAATAACCTCACCATGTTTTCGAGGAGCCCGTTGCGGTTTTGACTGAAAAAGAGGATCTTGAAGCACATGAATCGGAAAAAAGCTCGATAGAACAGATTCAAGAAGTTGTGAAGGAACCAAACACGGTTTTGACTGAGAAAGAGGATATTGCTGGACCCAACTTGGAAAAACAACTAAACGAACACACCCACGAAGTTTTCGAGAACCCCATTTCTGTTTTGACTGAAAAACAGGATCTTGGTGCACCAGAATTGGAAAAAAATTCAAAAGAACAGATTCAAGAATGCTTCTGATGTTGTTCATGTGCCTATTGTAGAAGAAGCGAGGATAACCAATCAAGATTCTGGTGCGGCTTTATCGGTGGTTTCAAGTGGCCGCAGTAGTTTGGAAGGCACGGTCAACAGAGAGAGGTGGGTGGTGGTGGTGAGGGTAGTGGTGGGGATGATGAAGGTGATTAGGGTGGGGAAGATGAAGTGTGTGGGCCCCACTAAGGATTGTTGGAGACACATGATTGGCTAAGGGGTTATGTGGGTCCTCTTTCTATTTTATTATTTAATTGATTTTTTTATTTTTATTAAAGTAAGGGTATTTTAGTAATTTCACACCCACTTAACTGAATTATTTAACGTCAGTTAGCTCCAGGGACTATCCGAGTGCAAAAAGTTCACTGTTTCGGGACTAAGCCTGTAATTTTAGAAACTTGGGGACTATAGGTGAAAATTGAGCAAACCACAGGGACTATTCGAGCAATTTTCTCTTTAAAAAAAGAACTTTATTGAATTGAATTAAAATGTAATCTTGTTTAAAGAAGGGAATTTTTTTTTTTTTTTTTGTGGGTGGGGGGACAGAAAAAAAAATAAAAAATTGGTAGTTGGTACACGTGTCTTTAAACAACAAAATGTAGGTATAACACTCAACTACATCTTTCAATCCAAATACCAACAAAAGTAGTTAAATAATTTTGGCAACAATTCATACCCTACATTTTTTTAATAGCAACTAATAATATCCATCTTACGGGATTTCAATCATCCATCGATACGTTACTTTATCATAACACTTAGAGGGTGTTAGGGTGTTTGGGATTGCATTTTAAATCTAACGAGTTTACGCCACCTCACGCGTTGCAGCGGGTCGTTGATTATGAATATGTTTAGTATTGTTATATGATATTATGAATATTTCTAAAATTCTATACCAATTTTCTGATTGTTTTTCGAATCGTGAATTAATTGATATTTCCGATTTGAGCAAGAATGGTAAGGGTTCGCATGGGGCTAGACAATTGGCGAAGTTTGTTAATGGTTATCATATATGTAAATTAGGTGGTTTTGGGTAAGTTAAAAATGTTAAAAGGGTCGGACTATTCAACTTTTTTAAGATAGAAAATAAATAGACGGGTAAATTGAGTGGAGAAGAAGGAGCGGGTGAGATTGGATAAGAAAAATGGTACCGACTCATGACTACATCATCGACTATGGTGTTTTAGTGTTATGTGAGAGGTCGTATCGGCTACTGAGAAGGCGGCGATTGACGTAACAAAACGATTACCTCGCTTGATTACCTAAAAGTATATAGATTCTTGCCTGATGGATAAATAGAGGTGGTTGTCGGTGATGTATAGTGATGGGCGACTACGGCCAAAGTCGCTGTACAATTGCAACAACGAAACAAAGAGCAAGGTAGATCGAATGACATAACCGGTGAGCGTGTAATTGATATTTAGATGACCGACGATTAGAAAGTAGTCCTAAATGGATGGCGGTTACCAATCGTCGGAGTTTTCACACCGATTCAAATTCCTTGAAAAATAAAACTAATATATTTTGTTATTATTTAAAATTTTTAAATTCTGTTTTTTCCTTATAAAAATTGTCAAAAATAATCTAAAAAACGGTTTATTGGACCTTTTCATGGATGTTGATTTTGGATTCAATATGCTTCAGAATTTTAATGAGCAAAATAGGTTAAAACTAATAAAACGTAATAAATCGTAAGCAAACTTGTTTTTTTATGGATAGATAATATATAGTTTGTGAAACGGTGCCAATGGATGAGTAAAGGGTCGTGGCTATTGAAGGAGATTCATGTTAAATTGTGAAAAGGTGGGTATTGGACAATTGAAAGGTGGTGATGATTAGATGTAACCCAAGTTGCAAATTGTATAGTTTGTGAAACGGTGCCAATGGATGGGTAAAGGGTCGTGACTATTGAAGGAAATTCATGTTAAATTGTGAAAATGTGTGTATTGGACAACAGAAAGGTGGTGATGATTAGAGGTAACCCAAGTTGCAAATTGTATAGTTTGTGAAACGGTGTCAATGGATGGGTAAAGGGTCGTGACTATTGAAGGAGATTCATATTAAATTGTGAAATGGTGGGTATTGGACACATGAAATGTGGCGATGATTAGAGGTAACCTAAGTTGCTAATTGTATATATATATTGTTGGACCAGATAGTCTAATACCCGAACCCGAGCAGATGGGTTGGGTCGATAATATCTCTAAAGGAGCAGGGGTATTTATGTAATTAGTATTAGAACCTAGTTGTAGATAATTATAAGAGTTAGAGATAATTATCTAAGGTTATCTATTCTAGTTCTAGTTAGCTAATAAAGGAATTTGAAATTTGATTAGAATAGGTATTATGGTTCAATTAGGATTCTTCCACTATATAACCAATCCTTCATAGGGCTTTGTGGTTATGAGTGAGATTCAGTTTTGAGTAATTTTCTGAATAAAGGAGAGCAAATTCCTTAATTGTGCGTGTGGCAATATCGATTGGGACTTGAATTGGTATCAGAGCCATTCAAACTCCCACCCGAGTTCTGGTTTTTGTTTCCAAATCAAAGGGCCGATTAAGAACAAAACCTGTTCAAAACACCAAAGGTATCGGTGGCTGTGAATTGTGACAGGAGGGTATCAAGTAGTCAGAAGAAGAAGCACTTTGATCGCTGAAGTATGGCTGGTGACGAAGCTGCTGCTGAATCGGGAAGAACCCCTCCAATCGTCGCTAAGGAGCAACATGGGACTGGGTTACAGTGCCCTATGTTGACGGCAACCAATTATAACATCTGGGCTGTTCGGATTAAAGCAGTATTCCGAGTACATGGGTTATTGCAAGCTATCGAACCAGGCGAACAAGATGTTGAAGAGAAGAAGGACCATATGGCAGTCGCCTTATTACTTCAAGCCATACCCGAAGACTTGGTATTTCAGGTAGCCCAGTTTGAAAAAGCTAAAGAGATCTGGGATGCACTGAAAACCCGGTATGTTGGGGTTGAACGAGTCAGAGAAGCAAAGATTGAGCAATTGGAGATCGAGTTCGAAGCTTTAAGGATGAAAGATTCGGAGTCAATTGATTCGTTCGCAGGAAGGATAAGTCAACTGGTTACTAAAGCATCAAGCCTTGGAACGACGTATGAAGATAAGAAGCTGACCAGAAAGCTGCTCGGATCTGTCCCAGGAAAGTTTATTCCGATAGTGGCATCAATCGAACAGTTTGCAGACCTAAAAGCGATGACCTTCCAAGAAGCAATAGGTCGGCTAAAAACTTTTGAAGACAGAATTAAAGGTATCGATCCCTCAGCTGAAAGTCAAAGTCAGTTAATGTTCGCAGAATCATCTACGAAACACAAACCCATTGACAATTCTTGGGGGCGTTCACGGGGTGGTTCAAGCAATAAAAGTCGGGGACGAGGGCGTGGTTCAAGTCAAGGACGAGACGAGGTTCAGTACCGAGATAATGGTCAAACCCGTGGGACAAGAGACTCGGGCCGAAGAGGCAATGGAAATCGACAGAGACCAAAGAAGGACAAGTCCGAAATCCAATGTTTTAGGTGTGATGAGATGGGCCACTTTGCTTCTAGTTGTCCAGAACGGAGAAAGAATGAGCAAGCCAACTTAGCCGAAACTGAGAAACTGGACCCGAGTTTGTCATGATGGAGTGTACGAGCGAAACGGTGTACTTAAACGAAGAAGGTGTAATCCCTAAGAAGTTCGAATCCAAGCGAGTGGAGGAGAATTCATGGTTCTTAGATAATGGAGCTTCTAATCACATGACGGGGGACAAATCACTTTTTTCTGAGCTTGATGAACAAGTAATCGGTAAGGTACGCTTTGGAGATAACTCGTGTGTTGAAATTGCAGGTAAAGGCTCGATAGTGTTTACAACCAAAACCGGTGAACATATCGTGCTGATGGAAGTATATTATATACCGAGCCTTCGTTCCAATATTATTAGTTTGGGTCAACTCACTGAGACGGGCTGCAAAATTGTGATGGAAGACAATCTCTTGCTAATGTTTAATCAAGGAAGGAAACTAATGATGAAGGTGGTTCGAAGCATTAATAGGTTGTACAAAGTAAAGCTGGCAGTGGGTACTCCGGTATGCTTACTTTCTAAGATTGATGAAGACTCTTGGCTTTGGCATGCTCGTCTAGGGCATTTGAATTTTGACTCTTTGAAACGTCTAAGTTCATCGAATATGGTTCGAGGAATGCCCGTGATAAATCATCAGTCAAAGATTTGTGACTGTTGTTTGATTGGAAAGCAAACTGAGAAGCCGTTCCCAAAGAAAGCTAAGTTTAGAGCAACGAGACCGCTCGAACTACTACATGGGGACCTCTGTGGGCCGATTACTCCAGCCACACCAGGAGGGTGCAGGTATATGTTTTTAATAGTTGATGATTTCTCACGTTATATGTGGTGTTATCTTTTGAAGTCCAACGATCAAGCATTTGAAGTATTCAAGAGATTTAAAGCCTTGGTAGAGAAGGATTTGAAAACAAAGATTGGCACTTTCCGAACAGATCGAGGAGGCGAATTCACATCGAACGAGTTTAATGATTGGTGTGAAGTTCAAGCTATCCGAAGACATCTCACGGCTCCTTATTCACCGCAGCAAAATGGGGTCGTTGAGCGAAGAAACCGAACTGTAATAGGTATGGTAAGGTGTATGCTGAAGCAAACAAATGTTCCACAAAGGTTTTGGGGCGAGGCTGCAAAGCATGCGGTGTATGTCTTAAATCGAAGTCCAACTAGATCGGTTGATTCGAAGACACCATACGAAGCATTATTAAAGGGTAAACCAGATTTGGAATACTTGAGAGTGTTCGGTTGTGTGGGTTTTGCGACTGAACCAAAGGTTAATTTGCACAAGCTAGACGATAGAGGAGTACCGATGGTATATTTTGGTTCCGAACCAGAGGCAAAATCTTTCCGGATGTATGACCCGGTTGAGAACAAAATATGTGTTCGAAGGACGGTTAAGTGTGATGAGAAACGAGGTTGGATGTGGAAAAAAGAGCTGCATGAACCCAGATATTTCACAGTCGTTTTCCATTCGGGTCAAGACGGGTCAGGTATAGTGGATGAAGCTGACCAACATCAGAATGAAGGATCTGATGCTGCAGGTTCAGCAGATTCATCTACCGGTTCGGAATCGAGTGCAGCGGCCTCGGAACAAGCAGCTCCAGCTGCAACAGAAAGTGCAGCAGATTCGGACGGCGCATCAGACGAAAGTGCTGAAACAGAAACTCCTTTGAGGCGTTCGTCGAGACAGAAACGCTTACCGGTCAAGTTTAATGATTTCGTGGTACAAGATGGTGTTAATCGAGAGGGACCGGATCAATTGTTACTTGCAGCAGAAGATGAGCCGAATAGTTATTCCCAAGCCAAAGGGAACGCGTTTTGGGAAAGAGCAATGCAGGTAGAGTTAGAGTCCATTGAAAAAAATAAAACTTGGACTCTAACAAAACTCCCAGAGAATGTAAAACCCATTGGACTGAAGTGGGTTTATAAAGTGAAGCGTGATGCGTCCGGGAAGATCGTTAAGTACAAGGCACGGCTTGTTGCAAAGGGGTATGTTCAACAATTTGGAATTGACTTTGATGAAGTATTCGCACCAGTGGCACGAATGGAGTCGGTTCGTTTACTACTTGCACATGCGGCTTGCAAAGGATGGCAAGTGCATCATCTAGACGTCAAATCAGCGTTTCTGAATGGCGATTTGAGGGAAGAAGTCTATGTTAGTCAACCGGAAGGTTTCGTGAAGAAAGGACAAGAGAACAAGGTCTATCGATTAACTAAGGCGTTATATGGACTTCGACAAGCGCCACGAGCTTGGAATCTCAAGCTGGATGGGACACTAAAGAATCTCGGATTTAAGCGATGCTCAAGAGAACAAGCAATCTACACTAAGCATGAAGGGGTGATTTAACCATTGTTGGCGTTTATGTAGATGACTTGATTGTTACAAGTTCGAGTACTAAGAAGATCGAGGAGTTCAAGAAACAAATGGAAGAAAAATTTGAGATGAGTGATCTTGGATTACTTTCATATTATCTTGGAATTGAGGTGCAGCAAAACGAGAAAGGAATCGCGATCAAGCAAGAAGGATACGCGAAGAAAATTCTAAAGGAAACAGGTTTGTTAAATTGTAATTCAGCAAAGTGTCCTATAGATCCAGGTTTAAAGATCACGAAGGATGAGAAGGGCGAGCCGGTGGATCCAACAAGTTATCGAAGATTGGTCGGATGTCTCCGCTACTTGTTACATACGAGACCGGATTTATCTTATGTAGTGGGGATTGCGAGCAGGTATATGCAAACTCCTAAAGTATCTCACCTAGTTGCTATAAAACAAATTCTTCGTTATATTGCCGGTACTACGAGTTATGGTTTATGGTATAAACGAGGAGGAAGTCACAAGATAACGGGATACAGTGATAGTAGCCATAATACAAGTCTTGATGATGGAAGAAGCACTACAGGGCATGTATTTTATTTTGGTGAAACACCCGTGACATGGTGTTCGCAAAAACAAAATACGGTGGCCTTGTCATCTTGTGAAGCGGAGTTTATGGCTGCTACTTCGGCAGCTTGTCAAGCAATCTGGCTTCAAAGTTTGTATGCGGAGATTGTAGGTGAGAAAGAGCAAAAGATAACCATTCGGGTTGATAACAAGTCAGCTATAGCGTTGATGAAGAATCCGGTCTTCCATGGTAGAAGTAAACACATTGCTCTACGATACCATTTCATTTCATTCGAGAATGTGTTGAAGATGAATTGGTGGAAGTCGAGTATGTTCGTGGAGAAGAGCAAAAGGCCGATATTCTAACTAAAGCACTCGCAAGGGTCAAGTTTAGAGAAATGCGCGAGCTACTTGGAGTTGAAGATTACCTCAGCCCGGTTCGGGCATTAGGGGGGTGAATGTTGGACCAGATAGTCTAATACCCGAACCCGAGCAGATGGGTTGGGTCGATAATATCTCTAAAGGAGTAGGGGTATTTATGTAATTAGTATTAGAACCTAGTTGTAGATAATTATAAGAGTTAGAGATAATTATCTAAGGTTATCTATTCTAGTTAGATAATAAAGGAATTTGAAATTTGATTAGAATAGGTATTATGGTTCAATTAGGATTCTTCCACTATATAACCAATCCTTCATAGGGCTTTGTGGTTATGAGTGAGATTCAATTTTGAGTAATTTTCTGAATAAAGGAGAGCAACTTCCTTAATTGTGCGTGTGGCAATATCGATTGGGACTTGATATATATATATATATATATATATAATTTTTAGATTATTGCGTTTTGAAAACGCGAATAATTAGTTTTTAGTGTTTGGATTGCGTTTTGAAAACACAGATAATCAGTTTTTTAGACTACCAAAACGTGATAATCTATAAACAGCTCTACCACTGCTAAGTAAAGCCTCGAAAAATAAATAAATAAATAAATAAAAAACCTCAATCCAAAAAATTGGAGGTTTTTTGAATGAGAAAGGGAACTTTATTAAAACCAAAAAATTGGAGGCACCATAGCGAGATGCTAAGTAAAACCTCAAAAAAAAAAAAAAAAAAAAAAAACCCTACAAGTTAACACTAGAAATTACATGTCCAATATTTCCATCCACTCCATGACGACACCAGAACTTCAAACCCATCAATAAATAAACTCCATGGTGAAAGGAATCGAATTACACAATGGGTAGATAATTTGAAATCATACGGAACAGATAGGCTACATGTCGATAGAGAGACAAATACACAACTCGATCAATCCGTGGAGCAGTCTAACATGAATTTAGGATACAAAAATCACCACCTAAACGTGTGATTGGATTCCAAAGAACACCACGCAAATAAGCAAGTTTGTGCGAGCAATGGAGCAATTAATTTAACTAAAATTCATAGAGAAAATAACCAAGAGAGAATTCTCATTCATTCATAAACACATCGTCCATTTCATTGCCAATGGCTCCTTTTTACACAGAAATTAAAACTGCTCCTAAATTTGGGGAATAAAGATACGAGTTACATTAATTGAAAATAACATAAAATAATGGAAATAAAATAAAATGCATGAGAAAAGAACATGTTATGCATGAGAGTAGGAAATCATGGAGCAACTTTTTTCTACTGTTTTGGTAGAAAATTTCTGCACTACTTGCATGCAAAAATTGACAATTATGACCTTGCAGAATCCGGTTGACTAATGATCCATTGTGCCCATGGCATCCCATTTATGTTCTGCAATATCTCCCTTAATGAACCTGAACCGCGCCCCACTGGGACTTTAAGCCACCGAAATACTTGATCCCATACTGATATGGCGAATGGACATTCAGCTAAAACATGGTCCACCGTTTCATCCGAAGATTAGGGTTTGAGAAATGATTCAAACTCAATCCCTGATTCAGGGGAAAGTTCCCCTACAAGGTTTGGTTTGCCTAAGTAGTCTCAAATTCAATCCTCAAACGTCGTTGAAATGAGTTCAATCGAAGTTTATTCGAGCCAGTTACTAATAGAATAAAAATCATTTTTAAGCCGCTGCTTAGGCAAAATAGACTTTGTATTTGATCATTCCTCATAATTCGTCATCCTTGTTAAAGAGAAACACACTTTATCAAGAAAACTTTGTTATGCATTGGTGTTCTAATTGGGTTTGACAGTACAACTGAAATCTAGGTCATATCCTCATCAAACCCTTCTAATAGTTTTGCTATTTGTGAGATTTTATTGGGCATTGGTTGTTCTTATTGGGTTTGATTGTCTTGATATGATCCATACTAGTCACTAATGCCGTATCTTTAGACTACCAGACGCATCGACATTTCTTTAGATTACTAGACATGCTAGGAGAATGAAATACAAGGATTAACCAACTAATCAGTGGACTCATCATCTCCTTTCATATTCATACTTAATACCCTACAAGATTTTTCATGAATCGGACAATCACTATCAACCTCTTGAACCAGAGACTTACTATAAGGGCATGGTTGCACCACCTCTTGCATTGGGCTGAACCCTGCATCAAGCTGAGATGAACCCATGGGTTGAGTCCTCATCTGCACAGACCGCATCAATGCAGCCCTCCTCAAGTCAGCCGAGTGACATATGTCGCTAGGGGATGATGGAAACCGCCCCTCTGGTTCAGTCCCACGTTGGCGTGCCTGTGAAGGTGTAACAGCTGGGGCACCAGGGTATACAGGTCCAGGTGAGAATGTAGTTGCAGCAGCGAGTCTTTGAAACCGGTATGGTGAAACTGGGCTTGTTGGTTGGCTATCGGGTTGGGATGGTGATGGCGAGCATGCATTGGACTCGTAATATCTACATTCATCCAAATCTTCTGACATTGGTGAATACTGCAATGGCAATTCGTCCCTGAAACCAAAACCAAACCTAAAGTTTATGAATCTTTTCGTAAGCGTTAATTGCAAAAAAATGAAACGAAATTCGGTCCAATTGCTATTTTAGGTAAGTAACTTCTTTTCGGCAAGAAAAAACGTTTCCAAAAACTTGATTCAAGCCTTTAAAGTAACAACTTTGAAAAAAAAGATTATGGTAATCTGATTCAATCAGGTAACCAATAGAAATGATAACATGACAGCTGACGTCTTGATAATTTTGACCATGCTAACTAATTTGCAAGACGGCCAATCTTTGGCAATTACCTCCTATCGGAAGTTTTGAAACTTTACTGGGATTTTTCTGGTTTAAAAAAAGTTGCTTAAAATGGTAACCTTTCAATGCAACTTGCCAAAAATCACCTATTCACAGCTCAGAAAGAAGTCTGGAACAACCCATCACATACTAGCAAGGATGAAATGCAGTTAAGTCGAAAGATAGCAACACGAAGTCAACATTACAACATACTAAGAGGAACATTTTCAATGTGTCGCAACATACGGTATCTTTATTTTAAAACAAGGAACGAATTTATTACCTTGAATAAAACATGCTGTCTGATCTTGCAGGAGAATCCATGAGGTTTTCATGAAGCGTGTCTCCAACTGATAATCCATTCAAGCTGGATGCCATTATCTACAATTTCCCCGTATCTTAGTTAATCGGAGTGATCTTTTCATTAATCACAATCAGAAACCATTTGCAACAACAACAACAAAAAGTTTCAAAGATATCTACTACTAACACAATCTCCTATCATTTTAAATCTTGAAAATCGAACTCCAGTTCTTCAAACAGAGGAGAAACAAACAACCAGGGGTGTGTGCATGGTGTCTCGATGTTTGTTTAGGAAGTGAGTATTTTGACTTGAATCACATTTGCATTTAATTGGATAATATAGTTTTCAATCAACAATCGGTTAACCTACCATTTGTTTGTAATTGGTCGTTTTGGCATGATTTCTATATTATCTCGCTTTTCATTTAAAAAAGACAAATCGGTTGTCTACTTGTTGTCTATAAGCAACATACCTATAATCAGTGTTCGTCGAAAACTTGTAATATATTTCGCTGCAACTCCAGGTCATTTACTCACTTCAAAACACACATCCAAACACACCCCTAGAAGCCATATAAAGAAATATTCATGGTTCCTTAGATGGTGTGATAGACATAAATGTCAATAATTTCTCTCTATATTAAAAAGGTACACTTTTATGGTGTCCCTTCGCTAACCTAGTAACCTACACCGCCCTATTTGGCTAACGTGCACCGCCCCTACTTTGCTAACGTGTACTAGTATTTAAAAAAGTGTTTTTTTTTAACCCCTTTTTGTTGGTACCACCGTACCAGGTACTGTTGTATTTCTTTGTAGGGATGATCATTTGATTCATTTGGTACCGGGTACTTATACTGAATTGGTATTTTTGGTACCGGGATAGTGATATTTTTCTTTATCGTGGAGAACCGAACCAGTCCTGTCTTAATATTAGTATTGATACCGTATTCGTATTTATAGTTTTCTGTCATGAGTCGTGACAGTATAAAATCCATTGAAATTTGAAAATGGATGTTTCAATACATACGTAGTTCAAAACACGTCTTACTCTAAGTTAGCGTTTGTTTCATGATTGCAAAGGAATTGGAATTCACACGAGAACCATAATTTGATTTGGAATTTTGATGTGTTTGTTTCATAAAATAGAATGATGTCTCGATGGAATTGAAATGTAGATTCCCTTTCATACTTTGTTGTTGAATTACAATTCTTTCTTTTGTTGTAACGAACAACATAAGAAGTCGAATACACATTCCAATTCCATCCTAATTCCATTCCATTCTATTCCCGTGAAACGAACGCTACCTAATTTTTCTAATCTATACAACTTAAAACTAAAGATTGTCAATTATATGCACAAACATATCAACTATTACTTTTGATGATACATTCAGTGATCACATTCATCAAACTTCTTACTTCCCCTATATAACTCTATTAACATTTCTTCCAAATCAAACACCTAATAATCATAACCGTACGGAAAATCAAAACTCAAAAAAAAAAAAAAAAAAAAAAAAAAGGTTACCTCGCTGAGATAACGCTTATGAGAGTGAAGATTATCGACGTAGACCTCATCTTCAGGGTCTCTACTCCGTTTGCCACTTGGAGATGCTACTGTGGATGATGACGGAGAAGCAGTTACAGATGCGGACACGTGTACAGATTC
Organism: Ambrosia x helenae; assembly: GCA_030844895.1. Lineage (NCBI taxonomy): Eukaryota > Viridiplantae > Streptophyta > Magnoliopsida > Asterales > Asteraceae > Ambrosia > Ambrosia x helenae. The sequence goes on along the minus strand of CM061228.1, from coordinate 132,814,325 downwards.
GGATTCAGATGCGTTGCTTTCTGAAACACCTTCTACTCTCATCTTTCTAGAACGTTCGCACCACAAATTAAACACAACTGCGTGAAATTGAAGCGAATGTGAACAAAAAGGGAAAATTTTGGAACCAATAATAATATGGGGTAGTGAGGTTGGTGGTGTTGACACCCGTAACGATCAGATTTGATTTACACTTTACTGTTTACAGATTTGAATATAATAATAATAATGCGATTTGTTTTTAGTAAAGTTTAGGGCTGCTAGTCTGGGCCCAATATGTTTATCCGTTTGTTTGTGTTGAGCCTGTTTTAATACTACACAGTAACCCAGGCCCATAAATATTTTATAGGGGTAGAGGTGAGAAAAAACCGGTTCAGGAACCGAAACCGGTAAAACCAACCCGAACCGAAACCGGTCAAAACCGGTTTCACGTGAAACCGGTACTAAAAAAATCTCAAACCGAACCGAACCGAAAACCGGCCTAAAACCGACGGAAAAACCGGTCAAAAGAAACCGAAACCGAACCGAAACCAGTACACAAACCGGACGAAACCGAAAAAACCCGAAACCGAACCGAAACCGGTTTAAGAAAAATACATTTTTTTGGCCATAAACACAAATAAAACTTTGTTTTTTTGTATTAATATTCAATTTCTTTTTTTAAAAAACCCTAAAAGTTATTAAAAGTTAAATTGTATGTACTTTATACGATTTTTAAAAAGTGCGCGAAAAACCGATTAAGAACCGAAACAAACCGAAACTGAAACCGAACCAAAACCGGTCTTCGAAACCGGTCTTACGAATCGACAAAACCGGTCCAAAACCGAACCGGTTTGGAACCAAAACCGGTTCGGCCAGGAACCGGTACTGTAGCGAACCGGTTTGGAACCGAAACCGGTTCGGCAAAAAAAAACCGATTTGCTCACCTCGGTATTGGAATCCTAACTATAGCTATTGGCCATCATTATCAGTCACAACTAACAAAATGTGTGACGGTGGTCCCACATTTTAACATATCGTCAACTCAAAGACCATAACTAACACAATACTAAGAGAGAATTTGACATGCAAAAGGGAATTTGGCACGCAAGCATGCCGCATCTGTTTGGGCCGATGGTGGCCAGTAGCTGACTGTTAAAAGGTGGACAATATATTAGGCATGGTCTGTTGATGGACAATATGTTAAAAGGTAGTACATATTTCGTTAGTTGGGACCAGTGACGACCAATTCTTAATAGTATCCAATACTCCTATTTTGTAATGTATAAAAATAAAATTAAAATGAAAAACAAAAAATTATATATAGATATATCTTTTTAAAGTTGCATTTTTAACCTTATAAATTTTATGTAATTTCATGGGACAAACAATTTGTGTGCCTTTATAGATCAATATTAACGATATTGAATGTGTTAGATAAAAACGTTGGTTATTTCTCTCTGTAGTTGTAAGCTGTAAGCACTCACTACTTTTATTCAAAAGGTAACTTGTGGTGCCATCTTTGTTTTGTTTTCGCAACCGAAAACCTTTTTCCAATTACATTAACCTTTTTAGAGTTAAAACTTTAAATATGAATATAATAACAATATGATTTAACAATATGTTTTAGAAGGTACTATGCATCTAAAATACTACCAGGATGACTTTTCAGTCCATGAAAGCCATTCAGCATCTCACTTTTGAATTTGACATGTTTGAGATCTAATCCATACCATTAATAAACTAAAAGCATGTAACTAACCCCAATAAATTAAGAACAATCACCATATAGGAAACTTAATATTGGTTAGTCCTTGTTTTGTGAGCTAGATAGATACAGAGTGCATAAACCAGAAAATGTGTTAGTAACAAAACCATAGCCAAGTCTTTATAATCACACATTGGTAATTAAACCATGGATGTTGATAATTTACATGGAAAGATTTTGGCAAACTTTACAGCTTTATGTAAATCCCTTTTATATGGAGGAATCCTGCAACAAGGCCCCAAAATATAATTTCCAACAAAACGAAAACCAACTTACCCCACTTCTCAGAGTGAAGAACGGTCTCAAACAATAACTCTGTAGCGGTAACCTGCACCAAACACGTTGCATTCCATTTAAAGATTCATACAAATTTGTATTTTTATTTATAAGTTTTTAGAATATGAATGACATTAAAAGAAATAATTACCAGGTTGTTTTCAGGGGAACGCCAATAGAAGCCTTGTAAAGCTGCTGGAAAAATGTCACAAGCAGCTAGAGCATAAACTATTAGAGCATTCATTCCCATCCATTGAAACAGTACCATAGGTTTTCGGATATTGATGACATCAGCCTGCAAGATATGCGGAAGTAAGAACAGAAACATTCAAAATTGCAAAAGGTAACTTGATGTATAATCACATACTTACTGTGTAATACATAGCTATCAAGAGAATGCCTGAAGCTCCTGTTGTGATGCACATGTAGCTCAATGTGTATAATGGTTTGGATAAAGGAACACCTGGAGAGATCGGCCCGAATGGATTTATTATTAATTAAAATTAACATTATTCACTAATGCACAACTTCATTCAATAAACAATTTAAGGTAAGAAAGCATACCTATGACAATAAAAACATAACCCAACACAAGCAGTGAGGAGGAACATACTAACCATATAATAATCCTCTGCATATGACCCTAAAATGACGAAGAATACTTCAAAAAAAGTGTACACCAAAGCAATTAGGTTTCCAGATAAAATGTACTAAGAAGCAGTATACCTTATAATGTACCATAATATGTCCATATTGCAACCCCATGAAACAGGTGATTGCAGCCATTAATGAACTGAAAATAAAGCAATATAAGTAAGCCCGTTACAAAAGGGGATATTATTACCATTTCCAATTAAGTTTTGAGAAAGTTTCCTTATAATGAAATCAAGGTCTAAGCTGGAAGCCTGAAACCAGCATCAGAATCAATTTCTAAAAGATGAGCTTTTACTGGCGTCTTTAAATTTGCAATATGATACTGATTATTAGGCTCGGCCTAGATCGTCAACACCGCCCCCTTGGGGCTCGGCTCGTCCAAATCGTTGGCCACAAGACGAATTCGACGGGGCTGATGATTGGTATATTCACTTTTTTTAACAAAAAAATGGGAGAAGGTCCATCTCTCACACCCTTGCTCCATCACTATCTTGATGAGCCTACCCAACAGGGACATGGCGGCCCATCCCCAAAGGACTACCATCCTCCACACCCACCAGCTGAGCCCCATGTTCTCCACATCAGTCGCCACATCAGCGTGGGCCAGGCTCATCACCCAAGTGATGGAGCAAGGGTGTGGGTGATTGTAACATAAAAGAGAAAAAGAAAAATGGGGCTCGTCCATTTCGTCTTGGCCAGGACGTTTTCTAAGGAGACGGACCTAAGGGGGCAGTGTGGACGGGCCTAGCCGAGCCTCGAAGGGCCGGCAACGACCCCCACACCCACCAACCTTTTGTAATAAACAATTTTTATAATTTAGATAAAATGGTTATGATTCTGAGTACTTATAGGGTCAAATCATCAGTTCCGAATAATAGTTTCATACCAGCAGCAACAAGACTGTTATTTGAACCTTGAAGAAAAACTAGAAGTGCATCGTTATGCCTCTTTTTTAACATTTCTTATTATTAAGAATTTTACTATGAAAAAAAGATAGCTATTTCGAGTTATTTATGATAATTTCTTTATAACTAATTAATAAAAAAATCATATTTAAAAGAATCTAATATATAAAAAGAATCTAATATATAAAAATGACCTTGTTGGTCATTTTATTACTAGTTACTTAAATAACCAGACTTTGTCAGTTATTCAAACAACTAAATCTTAGACTCTTAGCTTCTTAAAATAAAAACACATCCAAACATTATATACTCCAACAAGTTTTATGGCAGTTGTTTATCTAAATCTAATTAATATAATCCAACATCGCATGATCACTTTTTTAAAGTAAATGAAAACCAGACACCCTGAATTAAGAAGAAAATCCAACCTTAAAAGTCCTTCTGGATCAAACGGAGCAAGACACCAAGCAGGGGCGTTTGGTGGTAGGGGTCCATAATCAGGAGAATTAATACTGCATTCCTATAAGCACTAGATAAGTCAGTTGCACAAAGAAACAATAACTAGAGTCCACATCAGCAGGGAGGACCTCTGTTCTCTTGTACACAGGACGTTGATATAGATGACTTTCACCAAGGAGAAACCGGTCAATCAGGCCAGCTGCATTGCAGGGAGGTTCTAGACTACCCCTGACTCCACAGTACACCTATTAGATAATAAACTAAGTATATTAATAGTAGATTATAGCTTTCAAACGGCAAGAAACAGACGTGGAAACTGGAAAGTAACAAAATATGTTCACAAGTATGAATTGGTGTGATCTCAAAGTCATAGCCTTATAGTCAAAAGAGTGTTGTCATATGACTACAAGGATTACACAAGAATATGTATTCCAACAAAGTGTATTAAATCTTAATAGTTATTACTCACAGTTTGAGTCTCTGTTCCATAAATCGGTACTGATAACAAAGACGTTTCATTCACGACTTCAAATGTCCAGTCTGGGACATAAAGACCATACAATAAAGCCATGTACAATATGCCTAGTAAAAAAGCCACCACCCTAGAGTGGAGTATAAGAAATTGGTTAGCTATCAGAACTTCAGGATGATTGTGTTAAATTAAACCACTCTAAACAATTTCATATTGCCTACACACGTAATAGACCTGTGTCGCATCTAGATATGTACAGGTTAACAATAATTCTAGATAGCCCAAGATTGCCGGGTAGAATAGTTTGCTTAATTGATGAAAGAGTAATTGAGTTAGACGGAAAATGGAATGCCATGTCATTAAATTATACATAAAGCGTAAGGAAGAGACGGTTTATGTTCATTTCATTCGAGTAAATAGGTCCCTAAAGCATTAACAGCATTACATACCATGCCTAAAGGCTAAAGGTGCAGTATGCCAGTACTACGGTAGTACAGTGGGAGAGCATGATAAAAGGATTAAATATGGAATTTTTCACTCGAGTAAATAACTCACCGAAGCATTATCTGCATTACATACCATGTCTAAAGGCTAAAGAAGATAAAAAAGGATTAAATATCGAATTTAGACTTACCACTGAATGTAGTATTTCTTTCCAAATCCCATGGCTGAATTGACTTCATTATTGTTAACACACCAGATCTCAGTTATTGAAACCAACAGGTATCCAATTGCAATCCTCTGTGCATATCATAAATCATAAATGAAAAGGTGTGATTTAGTGGTGGGTGGAGCAGTGAGGTAGTAAAACTCAACAAATCCATACTAACATGATCCCTCAAAGTCCTAATCATACATTCAAACTTTTTAACAATCTTGTAATATTTATCTGCTTTAGAGCACATTCAAACCATAAAAAAAATTTAACTGTGAGTTTATTAGATACCTGCAGCACACCCATCCACCGTATTTTGTTGATATCAACTCCATAAGTTAAATCATCACGTCCATGGAAGTATCCACCTAGTGAGACATAAAAGCAATGATACTTCAAATCAAACCGGTTTACATATAGATATAAAGTAAGCAGCATTAACCATGCTGAAAACATATCAAATACAAAACTCAAAAGCAAGTACTAAGTAACACAATATTTTACTTCTTAACTCATCTAAAGTGTAACCCTGTGTGGAACATTACGATTATATGTACTCGCTTTCTACCCTAACCTTGGTTTTAAAAAGCGCTTAGCGCACAAAAGCGACGAGGTCTAAGCGCAAAAGCGGTGGGCTTTTCGTACCCGAAGCGCGCACAAATTATATAATTTTTTTTTATATATCTCATATATATCCCATAGGTTTTTATCTTCATTTACCCAAAATATAGCTACAAATAAGGTTTTGATATGATTTTACTATATGTACAAGCCAAAAACACCAAGGTACAACATTTTTATGCATAAAAATATACGGTGTACGAGAGGCGCACGCCTCAGGGCCAAAAAAGTAGGAAACAAAAGAGTCAAAATATGCGCTTTCAGGAAAATGGGTAGGCGCAGATCCCTGAGGCGCCCTAGGCGTGCCTGAAACCGAGACCCTAACCAATCCAAAACAACCTTCTTCTAAGAAACTATCATCCACAAAGAGTATGTATTTCTATTTTCAAAGCCACAGTATCAATTCAAATCGCTCAAAGGAAAACCACCTTGCAGAATCAAACCGAGGAGAAACAGTTTAACAGTTCTGAGCACAACTTTCTTCGTGGCTGCTGGTTTGCTAGAAACTTTCTGCATCCAAGCATTACCAACAACCAATCATTTGCTAATAATATTTTCATAACAGGTAAGTTAAGGGGCTGTTTGGTAACCGATTCAGAGTGTTGAATAGGTCAGACATAGAGCGTGTTCGGTTCACTTAAAAAAAAACACATCTTAGGGGGTGTTTGGGATTGATTATTCAAAACAGATTATGCGTTTTGGAAAAGCAGGAGTGGAGCTGCTTATAGATTATTGCGTTTTGGCAGACTAAAAAACTAATTAACTGCGTTTTCAAAACGTAATCCCGAACACTAAAAACTGATTATATGAATTTTCAAAATGCAATAATCTAAAAATCAGATTCAAAACGCAATCCCAAACACCCTCTTAGTGGTTTATGGAGCCTCTTCTTAATGGGAAAGTTTTAGAAACATACTGACCGATTAGACTCTAATCGATCAGGCCTCGGTCAGCACAAGGTTGCCAAACAGTCCCTAGCATCACTATCATCAATAATTCATGCAATACATCAACACATATTATTAGGTTAAACACCTACATACCTTAAACACAAAACTCACAGATACACCAACAATAAACAGAAAAAACGGCATAGCGAAATCAGCAAGTGTAACACCAAACCACGGAGAATGATTAATAGAAGGAAACGCTCCTCCAGCATCATCAACCAAAATCATCAACTGTCAGTACATATTCAGTTATTTACTTTACATATACGCAAAATGATTTTAAGTTATTAATTAGTATTACAAAACAAATAATATTACAGCGACGGTTAGGCCACGGAAAACGTCGAGAGAAACGAGGCGACGGTGTTTAGGATTGGTAGGTGTAGTTGAAGATGAAGCTGTATCGTGGTTGTTTAGTGACGGTGAAGTTAGCGGCGTTATCTCGCTGTTATAACGGAATGGATTGTGAAGAAGGGGGCTACGTTCGTCCGTCTCTGTTACCGGTACTGTTATTGACGACATGTTTTCCAGTTCAAGTGTTTGACTGCTTTCCATGGTACAAATAGAGATGGTGGAATGTTATTATTGACCCCTGGGGTTTTGTATAACATGCAATTTTAGTCCTCTGAGTTTTAATCATGTATTTTTAACTCTTGTTTGTTGTGATCCTAGTTTGAGGTCTAAACTAGGGATGAGCACATAGCGCCGAATACCGATCCCGTACCGAACCGATACCGAATTGAGGGTGTTTGGTATCGGTATCGGTACCCACATTTAGAGGTTTTCGGTTTTGGTATTATCGGTATCGGTACGGGATCGGTATGGTATCGGTATTTTAAGGTAAAAATATCGATACCGTACCGTATGTTTTCGGTATCGGTATTGGGTTTTGGGAGTTTTCAGGATCGGTATCGGTTGGTACCGATACCGTCCCGAGCTCATCCCTAGTTTGAACGGTCAAATGTGTCATTTAACATAAGACTGGCAATCAGACACGAACACGAAAACCTGACACGAACCTACACGATTTTAACAGGTTTCGTTTTTGGCCTTAACAGGTTTCGTGTCTATAACAAGTTGACACGTTAAGACCTGTTTATTTTGGTGTCGCGTTCGTGTTTACCTGTTTCGTGTTTGTGTATTATCGTATTTCTTATCATGTCTTGTCGTGTTAACCTGTTTTACTAGGTGTTCCTTATCGTGTTAACCTGTTATACACAGGTTCATGTTAAAAAAAAATAACACGATTAGATTTCGTGTCGTGTTCGTGTCTTAACAGGTTCGTGTAACCTGTTATGCCAGCCCTAATTTAACAGAGTTTTCACGATGGGTTTGAGTGAAGGTTAGCTGGTTTTGAACTATGAGCGGTTGATAGAAGTTAAACACCTGTCTAAGCCAATTAAACTCATATCGGCTAGATGTGTAAGTGCAATTTTTGTCTACCATTAGAGTAAACAAAACTAGAAAACAAGAAGACGAGTTGTAAATTCGCGGTTGTTCTGGAACCGGACAAAAAAAAGGTGTTGACATTGACAGGCGGCGAGGTTTTGCTTGCCGACGACAAGATTTCAATGAGGAAAAGGCGATGTAAAGAGGTGCATAAGAACCGAGGGAGCAATAACGAACGACACATGCGTTGTTAAAAAATATACAACAAAAACTACTAATAAAGTTTTGAACCACAAACTATTTAGTCGTTTGTTAGTTAAATACAGAAACAGTAAAAAAAATTCTACCATGCATTGCACTAGTAAGTTCCATAAAGATTAAACTTCATCTTGTTGTAGGACATGAATGGGTTAGAAAGACTTAGACCACCAATTTACAGCAATATTACCCGAAAATATTAGACTTGTATCACATTTTCATATAATTACATTGAAAACAAATCGAGGCGCCCAGACTCATCAACAAGTTCCTGCATTTTGTGAGCAGCAGAAGTCAAAGTAGCTCCACCCTTACAAAAAGCAAACCTGATGTATCGATTACGGTAACCATGGTTTGTATGAAAAAAGCCACATCCAGGAGCTGCAATAACTCCAGCTTGTTTTATCATTTCCTCCACAAATTCAACCTACAAAATATATTATTATTATTATATGAAGTTCTGCTATTAAAACAGACAATTAACATAAAACAGATTAAAGCAACACCTACGTACATCGGTAAGTTTGCAAGTCCCAGGAATCGCTGCAAATATGAACAACGAACCTCGTGGTTTAATCTCAACCTGGAAACCGAGCTGGAAAAGCAACTTGAAAAGAAAATCTCTTTTTGATTCATTATCCTAAGTACCAACAAGAAAATTGTAAGAAAACATGTTTATTGTTTTCTCATACAGTTTTACTAAAAAGATGATGTAAACTGAGTGTTGTTTGTTAAGTATCTACTTTTCTTAAAGATCTGTAGAATTCTGGTGGGCTACTTAGCGCAGTCAATGCAGCTTCCTGAAATGGCGCAGGGGCACAATCTGTGAGTTTAGTTTGAATGTTTTTGATCGCAAATGCAATGCAAGACGGACCTATAGCCCACCCGATCCTCCAGCCTGGTAGACAAGAGGCAAGTAGTTAGTACAGGTGGCAAGATGGGCAGGTTGGGTAACAAATCTTAACGGGATTAGGTTGAAAGCCACCGAGCTGGGTTGAATCACCAACGCCTTTTCCCATTTTTTTATTGTTTGTAAATAACGATTGCAATTGAAAACAATATTATTACAAGAGTAATCTAAATCTTTTGAGTACGCGATTTAGGAAGCTACATGGATTAAATTAATTAGAAAGTATACTGTGTATGACTTTCAATCCGTTTGACCCATTTATATATATGTTCTCCTTTTACCTAAAGTTTGACACTTAACAAATTAACCATATATATTTACAACTTGACAGTCTGACCCATAAACATAAATTTATACTAATGACGCAATGACCCTTCAACTAATATTTAGTTAACTTCCATTAGTAATGTGTACCTGTCACGCTGTAAGTCTTGGACAAGGAAGATGTGATGATGGTCCTTTCCTGCATTCCTGGTAGTGAGGATAGGCTTATGTGTGGTTCATTATCATATATTATATGTTCATAAACCTGTAGAAACATTTTGGAAGAATAAAAATATGATTGCAAATAAGAGACCATATGGACATAAAATAATGAACTTATAAAGGGATCATACTTCATCAGTAATGGCTATGCAATCCTTTGTTCTGCAGTATTCCGCAATAAGCCTTAGCTCGTCCATGTCAAAAACTTTTCCGGTTGGGTTGTGAGGACTATTTAAAATTTGTCATTTAAACGTTTTTAAGATACATAAAATCTATTTTTGACATTGTAAAAAAAAAGCAAAAAAAAAAAAAAAAAAAAAAAAAAGCCACCCTGCTACACTCCATCCCCGTTCTTTTCTTCGCCGCATTGGAGATAATCTTTATAGTCAATTCATTAAGATCATGAAATCGCTAAACACATATCCAAACACCGCCTTTTAACAGTACAAACTCGTAGTTCAGAAACATGTACCTGTTTAGTACTAAAGCTTTAGTCTTAGAAGTAAAGGCATCCGAAAGTTTGGTCTCATCAAGTGTCCAGTAAGGTGGATCAAGAGCTACATACACCTGTTATCCTCTCATACAAGATTATGGCAGTGGGTTAATTACTGCACAAGAACATAAGATCATATCAACATATCATATGATTGTGTTAGTCACTTACAGGGACTCCTCCAGCCATTAAAATACATGTTTCATATATTTCAAAACAAGGATCAAACAGTATTACTTCATCACCAGGATTAATTACTGCACAAAACATACAATAATAATAATATTTAGTTGTGTTTCTGACTAAAGGGATATAAGAAAAGGTGACAGGAAGAGAAGAAAAACATGCTTGCAAACATTGTTGCAGCAAATGCTTCAGTCTGGCCACAACAAATCGCGATATCTGTTAAAGGATCAACATCTAAGCCATGCATTTGCATCATTTTATCTGACAGCAGATTGCAGAGTCCCTGCACATGTCTTTAGTTATAATTTGTCAGCTCACATTGGTTCTAAAGTCTAGCTAGGAATAATAAACATTGATTTATTTAAGTTATAACTTGAATCCTTCCAAAAAGAAGGTGCAAAAGCTATGGAAAGTCAAGAAAGACCGGTTGTTTGGTAGACTCTTAATGGTCATTAAAAGGCTACCTTCTAATGGTTCATAAATCATAATCTCTTAATGGTTAAGAGGTAACCTTAAGTTCCTTTTAACTATTAAGAGGCTACCAAATAACCCCTAAATTATTGCGAGAATAGAAATAGCAAACCTATGTCGTTTAGTTTTTTTTTTTTTTTTTTTTCTACCAATGATTCATTTTTTACCTTTACTTCTTAAACATGAATGTCAATGTTGTGCACATAAAAAAACCACTAAACTAATTTGTTCATGTTTTTTTTTTTTTTACATTTTTTTGGGCAAATACCATAAAAAATACCAACGTATTTTCTGTTTTTTCTCGCAAAAGTCCCTCCACTTTTTTTAATGTTAAGGTCCCTGTACGTGATAAACTTAAACAAAATTGTGAAGGCGGAATGGTCCGTGATGGCCGTGACCATTACGACCACCGCCCCCACCAAAACATCACGAGCGTGAGGCCAAATTCTCGTGACAGCCATCACGGAGAAAAAGTGACCGTTGGCAACGGTCAAGTGACCGTTTGGGAGTAAAAAATAATTTTTTTTTCTAAATACTATATATATTATTCATTTTCAACCAAAATCAAGACCACCAACAATCAAACAACCTAAATCTCAATCTCAATCGAGCAAGAAATTTGCAGCTACGAAGCGAAAGTTTAGACTAAAGATTTCGCCTAATTTAGACGAATCGCCTAGGTTTCGTCAAGACAAACAACAAACCCCACAAGCTACACACCAAGCATCTCAAACCAACATCTGCTCACCCCACCCTTTCATAACCAAGGTTTTCAAAACCTTATGTATCAAACCCAACAATTTTCGAATTTCGACTCAACCGTTTAATAACTCGATTCCAAACCAATATCAACAACACTACTCCCAACCCAACATGCCAACCCAAGTCGCCTCCGGGTATTCCACATACCTCTCGACCCGATTGATGAGCCAATAACAGTCCCGCTCGACCGTTTTGGGTATCGCTAACCGTACCAAAATACTCCGTATCATAACCTGGTCCGGATCGACGATGATTCGGATGAAGAAGAAAAAGAGGTAGGGGAAGACGAAGAAGAAGAGGAGATACAAGTGCTAGCCCCACCATGCCGTAAAAAAAATTAAATCGGCAAACACGGCGCCGAAGAAAAGTTGTCCTTGGTCGCAAGAAGTAGAGGTGGCCTTGACAAACTCGTTTTTACATATTTTCGATGACAAACACGTCGGAAATCAACAACCAAAAGACACCTTTTGGAAGCGAGTCATGGCCCACTTTTCACAACTTACTGGTGGAATCACACGGCGCATGGATCAACTAACCAGGAAATGGAGCGATTTAAATTAAAAAAAACGAGTCAATTAAATGGCCTCTACGTTACACAGGTATATTATTAATTGCTTATAACTTTTTTTTAATTGTTAACTTTATATTTTTTTACTTTGTTACAGTTTTTTATGAATTGTTTACTTTATATATTTTTTTAAATAGAAGCGTATTTATCCAAGTGGATCGAGTGATGTGGAAATCATGCATGCGGCCCTCGGCGATTTTAAGAAAATCCACAGAAAGAGTGGCTTTCCTTTGTTGGATGCTTGGGAAGTTGCAAGAGTTCATTCCAAGTGGGTTCCCGTTGACATTCCGGGGGTGACTGAACATGGGCCAACGGGAACTCGTTTTTGTTTGTGTTCGTTTATGTTCATTTGTGTTCATTTATATCGATCATTTGTGTTCGTTTATGTTAATGAACTGTTCGTTTAGGTTTTAAATGAACAAACATAAACGAACACGACAAATTTCTCAACGAACACGAACACAAAAATGTGTTCAGTTATGTGATCGTGTTCGCGTTCGGTTAAAGTTAAATGAACAGACGTGAACACCTAGATTCACTCATAAAATGGTCATAAAAAGCTCGGTAAAAGTGGCTATTTTTAGACCATTCACATTCTCTTTTGTCATTTTCCTCTCCACAATTGTAATTTTATAAAAAAATCTTAACAAAAACATCACTAGATTTCACTCCCTATCCTTATAGACCCCATAAATTAAAAAAAAAAAAAAAAAAACCCACACCAACCCCTCAAATATAAAAAGCCACCGCCCTCCCTATGTCATCTCTCTTCTCCAGGATATGTTCAGTATTTTACTATCATTGATGTTTTGGGGGTGTTTGGACTTAAAAGTAAGTGATATACCTGATATGTTCAGTAAAGAGTGTAAATTTTGTAGAAACTTGTTTTCTGTTAAGATTTTTTTTTTTTCCAAACCTTGACTATCCTTGACTTTGAAATATCAATTGTCAAACTTCCCACTATATGAATCGTTATGAGTTCGAACCATTTTATCAATGCCTCTTAAATAAACTTCCATTAAACTGTACGTTGTAGCTAGAGGTGAGTCATGGCTCTATACTCTTATATTGTGCCATGTCAGCGCCGACGTATTCGGTCTAGAGTTTAGATGAGAATATGAGATGAAAAGAAAATTAAGAAAACTTTGAAACGAAACTTTTTTAGTTTCCTTCTATTATCCTCGGTTAAAAAAAAATTCAAAAACACAACTTATTTCCATTTTCTTTTCTCTCTCTTCTTTAAACAATGTAATTACGGAATGTAAAAGACCTGTATTGATTGAAATCGGATGTGATGGCGGAGACCGCGGCTGACTTGATATGCTGTGGTGCTGGAAAATCAGGGTAGCCTACGGCAAGGTTGACGGCATTACTACGTTCAGCTTGAAGGAATAATTGCTGGATGGATGAAGGTTTGAGGGTTTTAGCTATTGATGACAGCTTCTCCTCCATGTTCCTCTTACAGTTTACTCTTATGGTAGAAAAAGGAGGTTGTGTGGAAGATATACAAGAAACCAAGCCAAACGCCATAATAGAGAAATTGCAAGACAATCAAGGCTCGCGTCAAGTGGGCGAGCGAAGGTGATGAAAACTCCTCCTATTTTCATGGAATCATAAACTCTAACCAGACCAATAGTCGTATAAATGGGATATCCTTGGAGGGTACTTGGGTTGATGATCCGGTTATCATAAAAGACGCAGCCTTTAATTTTTTTGATAATAAGTTTAGTGAACCGATTACGTCACGTCCAGACTTCACCTGCCCTCAAATCGGTTCCATTTCTGATGAGGATGCTGATGCCTTGATTGCCCGGTTTACGGTTATAGAGGTGAAAGATGCTATATGGTCTTGTGATGGTGATCGGGCCCCCGGCCCAGATGGGTTCAATCTCAAGTTCTTGAAACGTTTTTGGGGTTGCCTAGAGTCAGATTTCATGAGTTTGTTCTCTTCTTTCCACACCACGGGTTCACTGAACACAGCATGCTTACCGTCCTTCATCGCGTTGATACCGAAAAAGAAAGATCCCATGGGCTTCGCCGATTTCCGTCCTATTAGTCTAGTGGGCTGCATAAATAAAGTGGTTTCCAAGGTGCTGGCTGAACGATTGAAGAAGATAATTTCGAAGCTGATTGGCCCGGAGCAATCGGCGTTTTTAGCCGGCCGAAGTATTATGGATGGACCGCTTGTTATCAACGAGTTGGTGGGATGGATGCGCAGAATGAAGAGGTCCGGTTTCTTGTTCAAAGTAGACATCGATAAGGCATATGACTCGGTATCATGGAGCTTCTTGGATAAAATTCTCGAACAGATGAGGTTTCCAAGTAAGTGGCGAGAATGGGTGGGAGCAATTATCTGTAACGCACGTGCCTCTGTACTAATCAACGGTTCGCCATCTTTGGAATTCACTTGTCATCGAGGGCTACGACAAGGTGATCCGATCTCACCTTTTTTATTTGTGCTCGTGATGGAGGCGCTGTCCGGGTTTATGAGGAAGGCTGGCCAAATTGGCTTATTTCGGGGTATACACTGTGGAAATTCTTGTCTAGTGCTTTCTCATCTCGCGTATGCCGATGATGTCATATTCCTAGGTGAATGGTCAAGAACAAATGCGAAAAATCTGAGAATCCTTCGGTGTTTTTATTTGGTGTCGGGCCTCAAGGTGAATATGGAAAAATGCCATTTGTTTGGCATTGGAGTTGATCAATCGGAGGTTGATGTTATGGCAGGGATGCTGAAATCTAAAGTTGGTTCCTTCCCGGTTAAGTACCTCGGGCTACAAGTGGGTGCTAACATGAACCTTTGCAAGAATTGGGATGCGGTGGTTGACACGTTTCGCAATCGTCTCTCAATTTGGAAGGCCAAGACACTCTCTTTTGGGGGTAGGGTGGTTCTAATAAAGTTGGTATTAAATTCATTGCCAACTTATTACTTCTCACTCTACCGTGCACCGGAAAGGGTCATTGCCACACTTGATAGATTGAGACGGGTCTTTTTTTGGGGTGGCTCGGAGGAGAAGGCCAAGATGAATTGGATAGCTTGGGACCACGTAGTGGCGGCGCCCGAATATGGTGGACTTGGTTTAGGGTCACTTAAGGAGGCTAATCTCGCGCTTCTAGCAAAGTGGTGGTGGCGTTTCAAAAACGAAAGAGACTCGCTTTGGTGGAAGGCAATTTGGTCGATCCATAGCACCTCGAGGGGATGGAGCTACGTGCCGGTTAAACTCTCTCTCCCGGGCCGTGGAAACAAATTGGGAATTCGGTGGGGGAACTTCATCGGGTTGGGGTAAACATCACTGAGCTTATTATCGGGAAACTGGGCGGGGGGTTGGACATTGGGTTTTGGGTCGACAAATGGGTTGGGGAAGCTGCCTTATGTTTTGAATTTCCGAACTTATTCGCGCTTGAGAAGAACAAGATGTGCCGGGTCGCCGACAGGGTGGGTAGGGGGGGCTGGGGTTTTCTCTTGGAATTGGAAAAGGAATTTAAATGCTACTGAATCCTCGGAGCTGCTTCTTCTTTCGGCTTTGCTGGAGGATGTCGCTGTATCCTCGGGTTCGGATCATTGGGTGTGGGCTCCTAATGGGTTGGGTCACTATTCTGTCAAGTCTTTGAAGGAGTGCTTGGGTTGTTCGCTGCATTCGGTACCTTCCTACAAGTGCAAACGGAACTCGTGGGTTCCAAAGAAAGTGGAAATCTTAGCGTGGAGATCCTTTTTGAACCGGCTGCCGACCAAGACTGCACTATCGAGAAGAAACGTCAACGTTGGATCGACTACTTGTCCATTTTGTGCAGATTATCCGGAAACAACTGATCACGTGCTGCTGGCTTGTCAGTTCGCGCAGACTGTTTGGAACTTGGTGTCGCAATGGTGCAAAATGAAGCCTTTTTTCGCGTTTAGCATAAAAGATATCCTGGACCTAGCTGATTTCGAAGATGGGAACACAAAAAGGAGGAAGATTATTCATGCCATATTACTTACAACACTTTGGTGCCTTTGGAAAACAAGAAACAACGTCGTTTTCAATCAACAACAATGCTCGGTTAGTCATACTCTTGGCGAGGTGAAGGCACTAAGCTACTTATGGATTCGTTCAAGAGCCAAACTCAATAATCTAGACTGGATAGTTTGGCGGGGTTTTCACTTACATCGGGTTGGGCTATAACTTATTTGGTTACATATCTGTGTTCTTGTATAATGCTTGGTGTATGTGTACTTGGTGTATTGGCTAGTCTCCCGCTAGCCGTTGGTTTGAATACAAAGTTTGTTGATCGTTCAAAAAAAAAAAATAGATAAGTAGGTAAAGAAAAATGATAAAGTAGGGAGTGTTTGGCATTGCTTATTATAACTTTGCTTTAATGCATCACGTTTCTTTTACCAACTCACGGGACCATTTTTATTGGACCCTGTTCTGCTGCAGCTGCTGCTGCTGTTGTTTTATAATTTGGTAAAATAATAAAAAAAAAATGCATGTTTTAATTTTAAAAGCATAAATTGATGTATTTTTTCATAGTTTTATTTATTTTATACAATATTTTAATCTACACCTTTTACTTTAGTAACAAAGTATTTGTTTATTATAATATAAGTTAATAAAAAAATTTAACATAATATTAAATAACTAGACTCTAATAGGGGGTTCGGGGTGACACCCGAAATGGCCCTTTGTACCCCACTACCCTAGCGGGTTTATTGCTCTGGTGATCGAGGTAGTGGGTTCCGTGCAGGCGGGGGTATCATTTTCGTGTTCTAGGTCATGATGTGTAGAGGATAGAGACAAAAAATGCAGGTACCTGGATGTAGGGATGGTACTGATACCGATCCTGAAAACTCTCAAAACCCAATGCTGATAATGATATCAAAAACATTATCGGTACAGTATCGGTTCAGTATCGATACGGTACCGGTATGGTATCGGTATTTTACCTTAAAATACCGATCCCGTACCGATACCAAAAATACCGAAATCGAAAACCTCTAAATGTGAGTACCGATACCGAACACCCTTGGTTTGATACGGGATCGGTATCGGTTCGGTATTCGGTGCAATATGCTCATCCCTACCTGGATGCTTCATAGATGGTGCAGCCGGTGAGAGGGGTTCTTGGGTGGTGGTGTGCAAGTAGTCCAGGTGGTGGGCAGAGATGCTTCAATGAAGGGGTACCTAGATGTTTCACGGGTGGCACCCCTCCCCTCTTTTAGTATGTGATCATTCTATATATATTAAATGAAGATAACATTTGAACAGTAACATGGCATTACTGTAATTCTTTGTTCTTGGGAGGGCGATTTTCTAATCTACTCCATCAACCCTCTCTCTACATGTCTTTCCCTCTCTATCTAACACACCCTCTTTCTTCCTCTCTAATAACTCCAGAATCCAAACACAAAACCCTCCGCCGACTCACCCAACCACCACCCTCAAACAGCTCTGACCAACAAACACTATCCACCTTCATCGTCATCATCAAAAAAACCCCGTCAAAAACATTGCCGCAAACACCGTCCCCACCGTAAACCCACAACAGCCTGCAACCACAATCAACCACCCTCAAACCACAACAGCCGTCAATATTCATCATCTAAAAAAACCCAAAAAAAACATACTATATGTTTATAGCCAGTTGTATCTAACGTGAGCAGACGGCCACCGACCACCTTTAACGTGTGTCGTCTCCATCATTTCCCGCGGACCACAGAAGAGTCCCGTACTCTCCACGTAATGCTTAAAATCATGTATATTACATGCCCTAATTTTTTTTTAAAAAAAATTGGGAAGTCAGAGTTTCCAGAGTTTTCACTATAAGAGTGGGTTCCACATTATCCTTACCCTATATATATATATATATATATATATATATATATATATATATATATATATAGGGTAGGGTTCAATTGAGAACCAACCCTTAGTTAGGAACTTTAGGAACCAATCTCATCCATCCATCTTCAATGGCATGATGGTAAATATGTTAAACATTAATTAACTTTTTAATTAAATCAAGGGGTAATATTGTCTTTTGGTATGTGAGTATTAATAGGTTATTTAGTATACATTATAACTGACAAAACAATTATAGAACAGTGTTTAGTATCGCCATATTCAAACAATTATACATCGGTGTATACAATATACATCAGACCCTAATAAAATTGATGCTATAGAACAGTGTTTAGTATCGTCATATTCAAACAATTATACATCGGTGTATAGTCCAATCATTGCTACAAAAACATTATACTGTACGATAACATTAAACAACTATACGTCAGTGTATATTCATATTCCAACAATTATACATCAGTGTATAGTCCAATTAGTACTACAAAAACATTGTACTGTACCATAATATTCAACAAATATACATCAGTGTATATTCATATTTCAACAATTATACATCAGTGTATAGTCCAATTAGTACTACAAAAACATTGTACTGTACCATAATATTCAACAAATATACATCAGTGTATATTCATATTTCAAACAATTATACATCGGTGTATATTCCAATCATTGCTACAAAAACATTATACTGTACGATAACATTAAACAACTATACGTCAGTGTATATTCATATTCCAACAATTATAAAAAAAAAACTCATTAAAAACAGACCCCCAAACACAGAAAACGGGTTAACCGTGAAGGTGATTTATGTCTCCATATAAAAACGATCTAATTAATTCGACAAATAGTGAAGAACTATTATTATTATTATTACGAATCAAATAGGGCTGAGGAGTTGAGAGATCGAGGGTTTGGGTTCGGAGTTCATGCCGATGAAGATAACCAATGGTATGAAACCGAAATGGGTGATGACTTTAGCTTTCTTCATGGTCCATGTGCTCCATTCCTTCAAGATCTTTGATGTTGACTTATCATCTGAGGGTTTTGATCCTTTTGTTGATTTACCCTTCGTCTTCAGAACAACCTTGGACGACATGTTGTGAGTCTGTTTTGATCGATGGAAGTTTCGAGTGTGTGTGTGGTGATGAAATTGAAATATAACGTGATTAAGATGTTGATAGATTGAAGGAAGGCAATTGAATGATATTAGGAGGAAGTTATGAATTTGTAGAAAGAAGATGAATGCAATCAAACGTGTATTTATTAACTTCCATTTTTAAAACTTTTTTTTAAATTAAAATATAAAACATAATTGTTTAATTACCATCCTACCCCTAGATCAAGATTAAAAGATGAATGGCTTAGATTGGTTCCTAAGTTCCTAACTAGTACCTTGGTTCCTAAATGATCTTTTTCCTATATATATATATATATATATATATATATATATATATATATATATATATATATATATATATTATATATATATATATATATATATATAGGGGAAACATTTAGAGAAAACCCTCCTTTTTTAGTAAACCAGCAGAAAACCCTACTTCCCGAGCCTTTCTTTTTTTCTTTTGAAAAAATTAGGGCATGTAATATACATGTTTTTAAGTGTTTTAAGCCAAAAAAAAAAAATCAAAAAAGCACCGAACGTTTTTTTTTTAAAAATAAAATAAGTTGTGCATCATAACATATGTTAGCTTATTTTTGCACCGGTAACATATGTTATGATGAAAAAATATTTATTTTAAAAAAAAACCCTTCGGCGCTTTTTTGATTTTTTTGGCTCAAAACACTTAAAAACATGTATATTACATGCCCTAATTTTTTCAAAGAAGAAAAAGCTCGGGAAGTAGGTTTTTTTAAGGGTTTTCTAGAGTTTCCTTAAATATTTAGGGTTTTCTACAAAACCTTACCCTATATATATATATGTATAAATGAAAAAAAAAACTTTCAGGAGAATGGGCGATTTAGCAAAAGAAAAAAAATTGGCTTTAAAGAAATGCGTTATCCAAGATGATTATCTTAGTTCTCAATAAATTGAAGAGTGGCTTGAATGGGTATGGTAGTTATTAACAAATTAATTCAGCTAGGGTTTTGGCGAGCAGTGCCACCCTCGTAATTCCTTCCTGCCTCTCCAAAATTTTTATTTTTATTACTAGATTATATCCCGGAAATTCCAGGATAGATAAATCTAATATAATTTGATAAAATATGGTTTATTTATGATGTAACATAGAAATTACAACAACAACAACCATACCCAGTAAATCCCACACATAGAAATACTATTGCCAGGGTCTGGGGAGGGTGGGATGTAGGCAGACCTTACCCCCCATCCCTAAAGATTGAGAGGTTGCTTCCAATAAGACCCCCGGCTCCAAACTGGAAAAAAAACTGGGTATATATTAAATAAAGACTACCAAGTACCAACAATCTAGTAAGTGATGGAAGAAAAAAAAAACAACAATTTCAATTATGTGAATAAGAATGAAAATGTATATTAAAAAGAAGATGTATGTTTGGATGAGGAACAGAGCTAGAAACAACCATTGCATTAGGGTTTTATGTCCTTCTATGACTCTAAACACACATGTAAAATAATGCAATTAACCTTGTGATTGAATCGTATACAATGTATCCAAAAAAAATAAGTCCAACTGTTGAGCAGAAAAAAAAGACCTCTACCAGTCAGTGAGTAAGAACCTTTACCGATTGTTGAGCAGGTGCGATAGCCTCTACCAGTCGTTGAGCAGGTTGTAGGGCCTCTACCAACTGTTGAGCAGGCATGATGACCTCTACCAATCGTTGAGTAGGTTATTTGGTACTCTACTAACTGTTGAGCAAGTACTTCATTCTCTATCAGTTGTTTGATTAAGTGTACCAATTATTACACACATGAATTGCAAATTGATAATATGTACATGTAAGCAATCAAGTATCAAGTATAGCATACGAGTTGTAATAGAGTTGCCCTAGACAAGGTTAATGACTCTAGGTGTGTCTATAGCAAATAGTTTATATTCCATGAATTCTAGTTTCAAATGTTCAAATATGGTAGATAGTCGAATCCTCATGTATAACTAAGGATTATGTTTGATGCAACACACAATCAAGTTTCAATAGTTTGGTTATCATGGGTACCTAGCTCATGTGTGAGAAGGTGAAGGATATGAATTTAGTTCTTGAGAGGATGATGAAAAATCTTGAAGCAGAATCAAGGTTGTGAGAGATAGTGAATGTGAAGATAGTTGATAAAGAGTTTATTTTATAGTAAGGAGATTATGTAGCTGTGTAAATTTTGGGGTTTGGATCAAAGGTTATAATCAAGTGTATAAGAAAACATGATTGTGGTATATGCCAAATATTGTAAAAAATTTGAACAAGTTGAAAATGAGTGAGTGTCGATTGAGAATTTAGAGACTAGATATTATTCCTATGGATAAAAAAAAAATTAGTTTTATACATAAAGCAAAAGTTGTTAAATAGTACAAGCTAAGTGGACTTTGATTAAAATATTCCCGTTAGTTGGAGATTTCAAACATGACATTAGGTTTTGAAGATCAAGGTTCTAATAAGTGATTTTTAATAGTTTAAAGCATTATATAGAAAATTGTTTGTTACGTCAATAAATAAACAATTGAATTTAAGTTCAAGGACATCTTTTGACAAAAATATGTACTTTGTAAAGTTACTAGGTAATGAAAATACAACATGATTTAGAAATCTTTAGTTTGTGCTAAGGTATGAGGTTATAGTTTTTTTAAAAATAAGTAACATGTGGAGAAATGAAATAATATGATTTGGGTAGGGTGTAGAATATTTAAAAAGTGGCTAAGATGGTAAGGTGAAGTGTGATTGTGAAATCTATAGATGGTTATGAAATGAGATTGATTTAAGCTGTAAAATTTTGAGATTTTAGAGCTTAGTTTAAGGAAAGTGAGTGTAATCATTTATTCATTAATTAAAACGAATAAACGAAAACGTTGACTTATCAAAACTTCTAGATTCTAATAACATAGTGAAGACATGCTTTAGACTATAAGTGAACACTCATCCCGAGAATTCCCAGGTAGGCATCCGGGTCCCTCGTCTGATTGGGATATATGCGCAATGCCAGCCTAGACAGAAGACTCAGAATACAGGCGTTCACCCTTCCAGATTGCACGTGTTCGTTATTAAAATCTAGAACTTCGACGAGATCTCAAGGTGGTTCAGGCTAAACCTGAGGGTTTGTCCTATTAGTCTAAGAGTAGATCTTGTGATGGAGAATAATCTTCTTGTAGGGACTAAAGTAGGGATAAGAAGTAGGAGGGAGATAGAGAATAGAAACAAGTAGGGTTGCAAGTAAAAGGAGCAAGTACTGATTATAATCCTATGGTTATAGACTAGATTATTTTTCTAATAACCTAATTCCCTATAACCATGGCTCTGATACCAATCTGTAACACCCCAACCGATGGCGGAGACATCAGGATGTCACGTATTGATGACTGTTCAGTAGCTCATGGTAAATAATAAGTTTCAATATATGATTTAAATAAATTACATACAATTGTTCTAAGAATTTGTACATCAAGATAAAAAAAAATACAAACTACACATCTTCAAGCATTATTCTAATCTTCAAGCAAGCTATAACCTGAAACATGTTAAGTTTGAAAATATTTTGGGTCAACAAAAGTTGGTGAGAATTACATAGGTTTTGATAATCGAATAAAACCTGTACAATTCAAGTGTCATGGCAAGTCTAGTCCATATGTGAAAACATACTAGAAGTAAATCGAGTGCATAATCAACCCTTGTGACTGTTATATTGTGATACATCCCATACGCTCATGGTTCACTCGATTATGTTATGCGATAACAATCACCCACGCTACCTTTGTAGGAGGCACGTATCCGGGTGGGATTGTCAGTCCAATAGATCTATCATTGTATACCGTCGGCTGATCAATGTTAATGATTATGCTAGAATATTGTGCTTACCCTAATCATGTTTAAGACATAATGCAACATAGAAAAACACATAGACACTTTATGATTGAATTGCATATAGAATGATGTAACATGTTTCATCCCAAAAATGGTGATAAATAGAAAAGGGGCTATGTAAAACTCACATTCGTTAAGCTGAATTATCCTCTAAGCGTTGTGAATGTATGTGAGGCGAATCCCAAAGACTCAACAACGTAGCTAGTCCAATTTGAAGAAATAAGAAATCCGAAAAAAAGAAAGAATATCATGCTTCCGATTCGCCAATTACAAGAGCTTATAATCAAAGCTTCAATTGTAGAAGTAATAGACTATAGAAGAAAAGTATGAGGGAAAGTTCAATTAGCCATTAAAATTGGTCAACACCATAAAATAAGGTTTTATGATGAATTGACTATTTGACTAAGACTTTGACTGTTTGACTAAGACTTTGACTAGGACTTTGACCAGGACTTTGACTATGGCTTTATTTAAAAAAATTATTGACAAGTGTATGTGTAAAAAAAAAAATTTAGATCATATTATTATTATTATTATTATTATTATTATATATACATATATATATATATATAAGTTGTGAGTTAGGAAAATAAAGACTTAGGCACATTTGTATAATATTAATGATAAAGATGTAATAAAATAAAAAAATAAGGGCTTTTATGTATTAAAATTTGGGGAAAAATTTTGCGATGTTACAACCTTCATCAACTCCTCCGTCACCAAACTCCACCTCACCTCCAAATCCCTCATTGGTTCCATCCCATCCTTCATCTGCAACTTCTCTAACCTCCAAACCCTCATCCTTCATGACAACTTCCTCACTGGTCCTTTCCCTACAACCCTCCACAACTGTTCCAACCTCATTAACCTAGACATTTCCCAAAACATGTTCATCGACACCTTACCAAACGACATTGACCGGTTTATTAATCTCAAAACCGCTGACTTTGGAGGTAATAACTTCACCAACGACATCCCTCCAGCCATCGAAAACATGTCATCGTTTACGTCATTATTATTGTACCAGAACTTATTCAACGGGACTATACCTTCAGAGATTGGAAACTTAACTAATCTTGAAACGTTAGGATTAGCTTACAACAAGTTTGCTGACGTGGAAATTCCGTACAAGGTTGGGAAGATTAATAGTTTAAGGAAGCTCTGGATGGCTGTGTGTAATTTAATCGGAACAATACCGACATCTTTAATGAGTTTTGTGAATCTTGAGCTGTTGGATTACGGATGGTGGTGAACAGTGGTGGTAGCGAAGGAGGAGGGTTTGGACGATGGAAGTTGATTAATGGTGGTGGGTTATTTAGGTTTGTGGTGGTGATTGGGTTTGGTGAAGGTGGGTTGCAGAAGGTGGAGTGTGGTTGTTGCAGATGAGTTGAAGAAGAAGACAATTGGGAAAGAAGATAATTTTGCACTAACTTGATTATTTTTCCCCTGACTCAACTCCGTTAACGAAATGGACTGTTTTGGCCTATTTCGTCAAAAGTCAGGGACTGTTCAAGCAATTTTTAAAGTTTTAGGCTGGAGTGACTTATTGGCCCAAACCATAGAGACGATTTTGATAATTAACTCAGGATTTATCTATCCTAAAAAGTTTTCTGGATATAATTTAGTATTAATGTATATAGATTATCCTCTCTTGGTTAGGTTAAAAATAATAATAGAGTGTTTGGGATTGAGTTTGGAAATGAAAAGTGCTTTTCGTCAAAGTGCTTATTGGCTTATGACTTTTTGAAAAAGAGTTTTAAAAAAAGTGTTTGGATAAGCTTTTGGGATGGGAAACGTCAAAAAGTCAATAGATTGTTTTTTTAAGTGTTTCGCTTAACTTATTGTGAATATTGGTTGTATGGTTGGTAGATTTGTAATTTTTTACCAAAAGTCAAAAGCCGAAAGTTAGGTTTTCTAACTTTTAAAAAACAACTTTTCCACCTTTAGAGCATTCACAACCCATCCCCCATCCCCAACCATATAATTTAAGGAAAAATCATAGTTTTCTAAATTTGCCACTCACTTTTGCAAAATCTCTCACATCCCATTCCCCATTCATATCCCTTATAAGCTTTTTATTATTATTATTTTATTTCTTTACAACCAACATTAATTCACTCCACCTTTCATTTGTATTATTTTATTATTATTAAATGATATGGGGGAAGGATGAAAGACCCCATATATGGGGGCTCAACATAGGTTTTTTGTAAATTTTAGAAATAGGGTATGGGGAAAGGGGTTGGGATGGAGTGAGTTTTTGTAGGATTTTCTTAAATTTTAAGAATGGGGGAGGAAATGGGGGATGGGTTGTGAATGCTCTTAAAAGCCAAAAACCAAAACAAAAATGCTTTTAATTTATACAAACAACTTATTAATTTATTGACTTTCCTAAAAAAAACCAATAAATTATTTTGAAACTCAATCCCAAACACCCTCTAAATCAAAAGGCTGCACATAAATACAAACTAACGGCCACTAATATCTGAATCCACCCCACTCTAATCACTCCCACTGAGTTATCATATCTAATATCTATGCTCCCCATCATCACACACACACATTTTGATTCCAAAACCTGTTCCTTGCAACCCTCATCATGGATCTGAAACATAAGGTACACACTCTTCAACATTTTTCATTCAATCTCTACCTCATATTTATATTAAATCGAGCTATTTTGCAGAGATCAATCGATACACAAGCCGAACAATTAACCGAGAGCAGCACCAGTCCGTTAACATCACCAAACCAGACAAAATGCTGTACTGATTGTCAAACCACTAAAACTCCTCTTTGGAGAGTCGGTCCTGCTGGTCCAAAGGTATGTATGTATGTCTTCCATCTTCATGTTTATTATGCTTATTATTTAGATAATTGATTGTAACTTATTATTATTATTTTTTATTTAAAGTCGCTTTGCAATGCGTGTGGTATCAAATACACCAAAAAAAGAAGAGCACAAATCACTGGATACCATAAAACCATACCAAAAACATCAAAAAACGCCAAACGAAGTGGAAATTTGTTGAAAATGAGATTAATTGCAATCGATCGAAAACAGAGAAAGAGATCAGCATCGTATGAAAGAGGGAAACCATGGTGGAACAAGCTACGGGAAGAAGAACAAGCTGCAATACTGTTAATGGCGATCTCTTGTGGTGGATCTATGTATTGAAAACGTTTAATTTTCCCCAAATTGGAATTAATTTGGGGGAAATTGGAAACCCTAACTAGTGTTAATTTAGTGTTCTAACCCTAGCCAGAAAGGGGCTAAATTTTTAGTTTAGTTTTCTTTGGTAATGGTTTGTTGGTTGACAGCTCATGTATCTGTACTGTTTAGTAACTATTAAGATGATCTTTTTCATTGCAATCTAGCTGACAGTGCTTCATTAGGTCAAACTTGACATCATGTTGTAGTAGAGCTGTAGACTGTACACTTTTTGTTGGCCATGTTTAATGTAGAATGCAATAATTTATTAAAAGAAAGGTACAAAATGGGGAAAGGAAGTAAAGTTAATTGGACTTTACATACAAGAAATCTTTCATTTAGACCATGTGTAGTGGGGGCTTTATAAAAGTAAAGTTAATTGGACTTTACATACAAGAAATCTTTCATTTAGACCATGTGTAGTGGGGGCTTTATAAAAGTAAAGTTAATTGGACTTTACATACAAGAAATCTTTCCTTTAGACCATGCGTAGTGGGGGGCTTTATTTATAAAGCCCCCCTTCCTGATTGGTCCACGTGGCTGCTGAGTCAGCGTGAAGAGAGAAACTGAAAAAAGGGTGTAGTGGTGGGGCTTTATTTATAAAGCCCCTGATTTTGATTGGTTGATTTTTTTATATTTTTTTTAATCTTTTAATTCAAAATAATTAAAATAAAATGCAAATAAATATAAAAAAATTACAAATAATATTAAAAACACAACTAATATTAAAAAAAAATTACAAGTAATATTAAAAAAAAGTTACAACTAATATTAATTTTCATCTTCGGATTCTTCATATTCGTCTTCGTCCTCTTCTTCTTCTTCTTCGTCACCTTCTTCTTCGTCACCTTCTTCTTCTTCTTCTTCTTCTTCGTTTCCTCCTGGGTTTGGAATATACCGAACCGACCACGCTTGTTGGACCAAATCCGCAGCTAACGCGTCATGTACTTCATGGTCGCGAAGTTCATGTGCGTTGAGCACTCTTTCTTGCATATTAGCTTGCGGTAGATCCTGAACGGCTTCCGGTACATAATTTTGGCATATCGCTTTACCTTCATCTTCTAATATCATATTATGCATGATTATACATGCATACATAGCATCTCACAGCTTGTCTGTGGTCCATGCACGAGCAGGGTTTCTTATGTAATGCCAACGCTGTTGAAGAACCCCAAAACATCTCTCTATGTCCTTTCGCGCCGCCTCTTGGACCTTTTTAAAGTGTGCCCGTTTTTCATCGTACGGGTTACTAAATGTCTTGACGATAATGCTATACCTCGGATATATTCCGTCAGCCAAATAGTATCCGTGTGGGTAGTAGTTTCCATTAGCGTAAAAGCACGCCTTTGCTGCCCTGCCAGAAATGAAATCCTCAATAATAGGCGACTGCTCAAAAACGTTTAAGTCGTTGCATGAACCCGCAACACCAAAATAGGCCGACCAAACCCAAAGATCGACTGAAGCCACCGCTTGAAGAATAATCGATGGTCCTTTTTGGTCACCACGCGTGTGTTGACCTCGCCAAGCGGTTGGGCAATTATACCACCGCCAGTGACGACAATCAAGGCTACCCAGCATTCCTGGTAACCCATGTTCATTCGTATGCACCTCGTAAATTTTTTGTAAGTCGTACCAAGTGGGCCTTCTAAGATAACGGGCTTCGTACAACTTTATTATTCCTAAAACAAATAATACAAATATATATAAAAAATAAATACAAACATAGGGTAGGGATCCTAAGAGAACCAACCCCTATTTGAGAACTGAGAGAAGCATTCTGAGCCACACATTTCATATAAAGGCAAATTTTTTTTTTTTTTTTTTATTTTTTTTTTTTTTTTTGCTTTAATCGCACATTTTTATGCAAGAAAATTTTTTTTTATTTTTTTTCATTTATACATATGTGTATATGACAATTATACATATGTGTATATAGCAATTATACATATGTGTATATAGCATTTTTCAGCTATACATATGTGTATATTTCAGTTATACATATGTGTATATAGCATTATACATATGTGTATAATGCAATTATACACATGTGTATACTGAAAAAAAAATACAAAAAAAATAAATTTTTTTTTTCTTACATATAAAGCAGCGATTTTTGCAAAAAAAAAAAAAAAAAAAAAAAAAAAATTGCCTTAGAGAAATGTGTGGCCCAGAATGGTTCTCTAGTTCTCAATTTGGGAAAAGGTTCTCATTTGAACCAAATCCTACAAACATATATAAAAAATAAATACAAACATATATTAAAAATAAATACAAACATATATTAAAAAAAAAGTAATGTACCTTGGCAAAAATACTCCAAAGAATCGCGTGTTGTTTTCTCGGCCATTTTTAAATACTCGTCGTTGATATCCGTCGTGTTGCCGTATGCGAGTATACGCAGTGCCGAGGTACACTTTTGAATAGACGTGAATCCCATCATCCCCCTAGCATCCGCTTTTTGTTTAAAGTACGAAAACACGTTTTCAAGATCTCCGGATATACGTAGAAATAAACGTTTGCTCATCGGAAACGACGCCTAAAGATCTTTGGGTCGGGGTAAGTCGGGTTTTCATCAAAGTAATCCTTCATCAATCGAGCATTTGCCGATACACGATCTCGTTCGTAGTACTGCCTAGTTTGTTTTGGAGGTATAGGCGTACTAGTTTCTTCAAGATACCGTGCCGAAAGCGCTAGCGCACTCGTAATGGCATCTTGCTCCAACTCTTCGTCTGTGGAATAACCCTCGTCGCCTAGAAACTCTCTATAATATTCTCTCGCAATAGATGATGACGCGGGGGAACCCATTTTCTTCAAATATTGGTAAATATGTGTTTGAATATTTTTTGGAAGGTATTTTTGAGTTTGTATTAATATATATGTGTGTTGTGTGTGTTGTATTTATAATAACAAAAAAAAAATAGCCGTTTGATAATTAAAGGAAACGGTCATTTGACCGTTGCAATGTCCACGTGTCCCATTTTTATTTGTTGGTTCAATAATCATCCAGCGTTATATTAATAACGCCACCACCTATTTTGTGAAAATAGCGCCCCCTGTAGCGGTGTGGGGGGCGCTATTTTTGAAAAAAAATTGGTAAATCGCGCCCACTACAGGGGGTCTTATGACATTTTTTAGTAAAGTAAAATGTTTATTGTGTAACATTCCATAGTAGAGATAAACATTTCGGTATTAAATACCGAACAAATATCGGTTCATTTCGGTATCAATTTGGTGCTGATTTTTGACGAAAATTGCTATTGGTATTTTCAAACTGGTACCTTACCGATACTGTATATTTTCAGTATTGATATTAAATTTTAACGAAAATCGGTATCAGTATTTTTAATATCGGGATCGGTTTAATACGATTCGGTATATGGCACATCCCTATTGGGTATGTGGTGGGTTGGGTCTGTTCACTGTGAAGGAAATCAAAGGGCTGCTGTTAGGCGTCAATCGGGAGGTGCCGTCGTGGGTATTTGAGCGTAATAATTGGGTTCCTAGGAAGGTAGAAATAATGGCGTGGCGAGCGGGTCTTAATAGGCTTCCGACCAAAGAGGCGTTGGGGAGAAGAAACATCAACGTGGGCTCAGGATTGTGTCAGATATGTGGAGATATGATTGAATCGAGTATTCACTTGTTTTGTTCATGTCCGTTTGCGGAGGATGTTTGGCAACAGGTGACGAGGTGGTGCAAGGTGGGACTGTTTTTGCTTTTGATGTTCGCGACATTCTTGCAATACATAAACAATTGGGTGTCTCTAAGAAGATAAAGAAGATTGTCTATGCAGTTTTTTTGACAACTATGTGGTGTCTATGGGATGCAGAAATTCGGTGGTTTTCCAGCAGCAACATCCATCCTTGCAAAAGATAGTCGGTGATATAAAGACATTAAGCTTCCTTTGGGTGAAGGCGCGTGCAAAGCTATCGGATCTAGATTGGGAGAATTGGCGTGGGTTTAATTTATCGCATGTTGTCTAGTTAACTTGTATATGTATATATGGGTGAAAATGATGTAAGGGGTTTTCCCGTACGTCGGGTATTTGCTAGTTTCCCGCTAGCTTGGGTGTTTAATAAAAGTTTGTTGGCCGTTCAAAAAAAAAAAAAATATGGCACATCCCTATTCCATTGGAGTACCAAGTGTCATGTACTATTGTTTTTAAGCATATGAAAGATATAGTAGACTTAATCATTAGAATCAATCTTAAATGCGCTATTTTGTTTGGGTCAACTTTAACCATAGGGTAATTACTATATTTTTGCAGTAATTGCTTGTAGGGATCACGAGCTTATAGTTTAGTGGTTTGGGGATATGATGGAAGACTTCTAGCCGCTTGGTCAGGAGTTCGATTCCTGATCCAACCGGTTTTACCGGCTATTTACTGTCGTGCTCTCGGGTGGGTGAAGGGTCGGGTTTTCTCCGGAATAGGTGGCTTGGTGTGTTTTAGCTACCCGACGCATCCTAGGGCGGGCACCTAAGACGTGTCTTCACCTAGGAGCGTATGGGTGCTTTCACGGTTGTTGGATGCCCGGGTAGCTGGCACGTCAGTTTGTTGGCCGTTCAAAAAAAAAAAAAATTGCTCTTAGGGAGTTAGTGTACACGGTATGGTATTAGAATGGTAAAATCGGAAAGCTTGGGGTCGTGCGGGAACATTGCTCCCTCTTATTTGGGGCAAATCAAAAGCTCTAAATTCACGGAACATTTTAAGATTCGGAGAAAATCATGGCTGAAATTAAAAAAAAGGAATCGGGATGGTGGAATCAGGGTCATCAGTGTTGTTTTCTGGTGAACCATACCTTGTACCCTTGTTATAAAGGTAGTAAGAGTAAATTACAAGTTTCACTAACATGGTACGTCAAGAATACTTTTCGGGTTATGGGTTTGTGAATGTTTAAATAAACTTGGTTTTAAGTTTGCAAGTATTATGGTATTTTATACCCACTAAACGGGTTTGGTTTATAAATTCTTACCCATTCCCTCTCTCTTATGTTACAAACTTATAATTTTTAATTTTTTTGAACAACCAACGAAAGCTTGGTCACCCGGGTAAATCCAATGGCAAAAGACAACCCATGCTCACGAACGCAGACAACTAGTGTTAAAGCACATGGACGCAATTTGCATCGATATGAGGTTGATGCATGAAGCTAAAGTTGTAAAGAGTATAACACTCACTTCAGAAGCTTCACATTCAAGCCTACATGATGCATTTTTGTGAATTTGTGATATCCAACAAAGTAAGACGCTGCATTTATGCTTTTTGCAAGTCAACTATGATAAAAACGAAACTGAGAACTAAACTACAAGAGTACGTTATTAACTAAGCACAACATATTTGAAAAATTGAATTAACAGACATATGTGTGGTTTCATATAAATAAATAAATAAAGTTCATAATTTGTACCACTAAAACTTGAATCCACCTTCTATTTATTATTAAATTTCGAATTTGTTATTATTATTATTAAATTTCGAATTTTTAAGTTTTTCCTTTAAGTTTTATCTTCTTGGTATCAAATCAATCTTTTTTTAAAGATGCATTTCTTTAAAATTTCCTTTTGTTATATTTTAATAATAAAAGGTTCCCTTTTAAGGGAAAAAAGGTTTCATATTTATATTCTTAAGACTGTAAGGAGTGGAGGGCGGAGAGGGGCGGGAAGGGGGGGAACACCACCGCCACAGGGGCGGGAAGGCTGGCGTGGGGCTGGGGGCGGGGAGAGGTTCACCGGCGTGGGGCTTGGGGTGGGGGTGAGGTGGCAGCTTCTTATTGGTCAGGTTTTTTTTTTTTATTTTTTTTTAACTTTAACACAATATAATATTATTTCCTTCCCCCCTCTTCCCCCCCTTCCACTCCCCACAATTATTTTCCCCCCCACAAGGGTCCCACAAGTGCCACATGGCGCTTCATCCCCCTCTTTCCCGCCACTCCCCACTCCTTATAGTCTAAGCCTTCTTGTTTGTTCTATCCGATCATATTTTTCTTTAAATTACTTTTTAAGGAAATAATCATTTTGTTACATTTTTATCAAAAGAAAAAGAAAGCTTCTTAAAAATAAATGACGTCTAATACATCTTTTTCCTTATTTATGTATTTGTTTCTTTAAAATCAAATCACTCTTTAAATAAAACATAAGAAATATCTATCTATATATAAAAAAAAAAACGTATATGCTGACGTGACGTGCAATAGAGGCTTCAACCTCCCATTGAGAGTGTCACGTGGCATCATAATTGAAAGATTTTAGTGTTTTTGAACTATTTCCTTTTTTAATTAAAAAAAAGATAAACATAAAACCCTAAATTAAATTGAGTTATTTTAGGAAAAAAGAATTTAAAAATAAATTTAAAATTTTCTCTCTCATTTTCCTCCCATAATTTTTAAACGTTTATATCTTTTATATACGGGATTTTTTAAAGAAAAAAATTACACCAAATTAACAAGCATTTTATTATCTTTCCAACGAGTACCATAGTCCTATTTAAAAAACGGAGAAAAATCGACTATTTTTTGTGGGGTTTCGTTCATACAGGAAAAAAATACACAAAGTGTTCATGTTATTCATTAATCATATTTTTTTCTTTTAAACCAGGTTCTTATCTACGATGTTGAAAATCAGCCCAATCGCCATGTTATCATTGAAATTTTACTAGGTATACTTCATCAAGAGAAGTTACGAGAAAAAATCGCGCGACACTACAACACATGGTGTCACATTATAGCAAGGTTATTTTTTTATTTATTTAATTACAAGAGTAATAATTATTACTATTAGTATTAGTATTATTAGAATGGTTATATTTTTCAACCCCGGGACGCTCCCGAAAAGAATTGATAGTTGCTGACGTGGCGTTCAATGGTGGCCTCAACCATCTCTTGATTATGCCACGTGGCATAATGAGATGCAATGATTACAACTTCCAACTTAAGTGTTTGTTTAGTTGATTAGGTTAGGAATTATAAGAGTCATTAGTGTATGTGTAGTGGTGGGGGGTTATTGGGGGTTATGAGTATTAAAATATTAAAAAGTAATAGAAGGAGGGTTATGGAAAAAGAGGGTGTAGTGAGAAGGGGGGTTATGGGGGTTATAAATGATTGGATAATCATTGTTTAATTATTCTTTTTCTTATTTAAATAATAATATTAAATAGTTTAATTATTCCATTAAATATATAAATAATATTAAGCCTGCGAGGAGAACCAACACGTTTTTGTACCTTTGGCTTTTGATACCTTTGGCTCATTGGCACCAGAGGCTACCCGTTTCCTGACCAGGGTCCAGCGGGTTATTCACAGTAGTGTCTCGGCTCCGGGTGGACATGGTTATGTTTTTAGTAGATTAGGATTTGCTATTCAGAAAGGGGTTGCGGCGCAGCTTGTTGCCCGCCTGCCCGCTATCTTAATGTAATTTTCTTTGTCCTGGAATATAAAGCGTTCTACTATTAAAAAAAATACTAAAAAAATACAAATACTTAAAAAAAGTTACAAATACTTAAAAAAATTACAAATACTTAAAAAAATACAAATATTTAAAAAAAAAACTAGTCTTCGTCGTCGTCTTCATCTTCATTTTCTTCTTATTCTTATTCTTATTCTTCTTCTTCTTCTTCTTCTTCTTCTTCTTCTTCTTCTTCTTCTTCTCCTTCTCCTTCTTCTTCTTGGTTGTGATGAATCGGGCGAATCGCCCATGCTTCCTCAACCAAATCCGCCTTCAACGCGTTATGTATATCCTTGGAACGCAACATGGAACTGTTTTGAAATCTCTCCTCCTGTGTTGCTTGTGTCCCTTGAACATCTTCTTCTGCTACATAGTTTGGGCATATTGTCTTTCCTTCATCTTCAAGTATCATATTATGCATTATGATACAAGCATACATCACCATTCTAATCCTTTCTTTTTCCCACATACGACAACGATTTCTAACAAAATGCCATCGTGCTTGAAGAACGCCAAAACACCTCTCGACATCCTTTCTTGCAGACTCATGAACTCTTTTAAAATATTGCCTTTTTTCATCTTGTGTCTGACTAAACGTTTTGACGAGCATTGAATACTCCGGATATATACCATCCGCCAAGTAGTATCCATGCTCGTAGTAATTATTATTTGCATAAAACCCAGCTTTCTGTATTGTTCCGCCAATGTAAGACTCTAGCAATGGCGAAAACTGAAAAGTATTTATGTCGTTCATACACCCGGCGAGACCAAAGAAGGCCGACCAAACCCATAGGTCTTGTGAGGCAACTGCTTGTAAAACCAACGTTGGTCCCTTTTGGTCACCGCGTGTATGTTGACCTCGCCATGCGGTTGGACAAGCATACCATCGCCATTGACGACAATCTATACTACCAATCATACCGGGTAATCCATGTCTTTCTAAATGCGCTTTGTATAGTTGTTGAAGGTCGCTCCATGTCGGGTTTCTCAAGTATCGTTTTCCGTATAATTGGCATATACCTAAAAAATCAAATATATATATAAAATGTAACTACTAATGTATCAAAAAAATATATGTATAATTGTAAATACCGTAGCAGAAATACTCCAAGGTATCGCGTGTGGTTTTCTCCGCCATCTTCAAATACTCGTCATTGATATCGTATGTGTTCCCGTAGGCGAGTACACGTATTGCGGAAGTGACCTTTTGAATTGCGGTGAATCCTAAACACCCTCTAGCGTCGGGTTTTTGCTTAAAGTAGTCATAGGCGGTCTCTATATCTTCGGTGATGCGCAAAAATAAGTTTTTACGCATCCGAAATCTTCGTCTAAACAAATTAGGCCCGTAAACCGGATTGGCATTGAAATAGTCATTCATCAAACGCTCATTGGCGGCTACACGGTCTCGCTCTATATATTGCCTAGACAATATCGGCCGTGGGGCGGACCGCGCTAGACGTTAGTTGAACCGCACTCGTAACGGCTTCGTCCTCTTCCGCGCCGTCATCGTGAAAAAACCGATTATATAGATCGACAAACGAGTCATCGGAGGGAGGGGACGACATTTTGGTGATTTGTTTGTGTGTTGAATTTGTTTGAGGGTTGAAGGTTGTATGTGTGTAGTGTATGTGTGAAGGTATATGTGTGTAGTATATGTTTATATATAGGTTTATTTTTTTTAAATTATCCGACCGTTTGGTAACGGTCATATTGCACAAATCAATACATAACGCTCGTTGTGTGGAAAACGTCTTGGCCCCAAAACGCCCTATAGCGACCGGGGGGGGGGGGGCGGTGTGCCCGGGCGCTATAGGCTTCATAGCGCCCCACAACTAAACCACTACACACAACCTTAGAATGTGAGAAATTAGAGAGATGTGATGAGTTTTTTAATAGTTGCAGCTTACATAAGTGATTATTTAGATGATTACTGATTAGGTTTTAGATTAGGGAATATGAGTTATTACTGATCAGAATACTATGAACATGCAATGATTGAGAGATTTTGTGGTTAGTTAACTTGAGCCATTTGCAATAGGTTATCACGTAAAATTAGATTTTTCAACCCCGGGACCCTCCCGAGGTAATCAGCTAAGATAAAACAATAAAAGTTAAATACGATAAGAAAAAATATCCTTTTTTACATAACAGATGGTTATTGAATATTGATGGCGATTTAACATAAAAAAAATATGAAATGAATTCGCTTATTTTTAAAAAGTAAAAAGCTACATATACATCATAATATTGTTAACATTAAATTTGAAAAACAATCTTATATAAAACAATTATTTTATTTGAATGAAAGATAGTTTTTCTCTAAGTTTTAATACAATAATAGTAATTGCAAAAAAAAAAAAAAAACTGTATTTTGTTTATTTATTTTCTTTTTTACCTGTATAGTTCTATTTATATTTAGATTTAGAATGTTGCAGGTTGGTAAAATAAATAAAATTAATTAATATTTTAACTATTTTAATGTTTGGCTTTGAATTTCCAGCTTCACAACGTCTCTTCTCTCCTCGCAACCACTGCTAGAGCACTAGAGTTGGTTTGTAATCGAAGAGATGTGATACAAACCCATTGTGTTCAGGTTGAATACTACTCACAAACTTGGATCAAAAGATCTGGATCATGAGAATTGAGAAAAGTAATGTGAAGGTTCGATGACATGGCGGACTTTAGAAAATGCATGATTACGTGACCATGGATCAGAATACAGATGTCAACATCATATTGGTTATGGGCTTAATGGACCCACACCACTTGCAAATGACATATGAGGCTAAGGGGTGTGGCATCTGGGAATGGATTGGGAATCCCACGTGGAAGCCATCACCTTGGGGAACCCCCCCCCCCCCAGAATCGGTGTAATCAAGGATCTGTTCTGGTCCTCCCCGTGCTTGTTAACGTTGAAACCTATGTAAACCATTAAAAAAATGGAAGAGTGAAGAAGCGGGAACCACACCCTTGTTTGGGGGAGGATGACGTGACGCTGAGATGGACAAGAGGGAATATGGGGGAACCACACCCCATAGCCTAACAATACCCATTATAAATAGTATTGACCTTATGTAAGTTGGGGCATCGATCTCTTTCTAGTTTCTACTCCCTCACTTGCATGTTTAATTCCTAGTGATAAACAAGTATTTATTCTTATATGCTAGATGATGGTTAAAATGAAAAATCTCTTCTTGTTCTTGTGTTGAAGTTTACGGTGTTTCTGTTATGCATACTAGATTTGCTTTCATCCTCAATCAGTGCTTGGAGAATTCTTCTGTGGAAGCCAACACCCTAATCCCAATCAGTTTCGGGTCTTTCTTTTTTGGCAATCGTCTCAAACTGCTTCATTGTCGTTGTTAGGCATGCTTCATCGCCATGACCAAATGCGATGATGATCAGCTTCTTCGCCTCTTTTCTGCATTTTGTTTTAGTTTTTTTTTTCAATATTTTTAAATTATACGATATTCAGTGAAGTCTATAACAACATCAGAGAATTATGTTATCAATGTAAAGATACAAAGTTGGCCGTTGATCATACGATTATCTATATTCTATATCTATATTATCTTATTAAGGATGAGTTATGGCTAAAATTGTAATTTTGTTATGGGTACAAGTTTTGTAGGTACATATACAACTTAATAAAGCTTAATTTATAGGGGTAAATTAGTCACCTAAAGGTATATTAAGACACTTACAAGGTTATTATTGTAATTGTATATTATGTTTTTAGTTATAGGATCATTCCCATTATGCCCTCTCTCTGTCTTTGATATGTTCAGATCACGTGCGAATTGTCTTTGAAACCGTCAGTTCTTCAATACAAATAATTAATCGCTATGATTTTCGAAGATGAAACGTTTTTGAAACAGTCCCTAATCAATTTAGTACCACCGGTTAGGATTTTATGGTTTATTTATAATAGTGAACCCTCGAGATCGATTGAGGAGGAGGCGGGTATGTATTTTCTAATCTCAATTATATGATTTGGTTTTTAAATTAGGATTTCGATTGCTGCTCGAACTACATGTAACTGTCCATTTGAGTATGTGATTGAATGCAATTGAATTGCCCCTCATTTCCAGGCCCTCCATTGTTTCGGTTGATTTGTATGTTTTCGTTGAAGCTCTTCCTACGGTTCCTCTTTGATTGCTTTCATGTCAAAGTTCTAAAGGTAATGTATTTTATAGGTTTGCGATTTCAAATTCCATTTTGTTGAATTATCCATTTGTGGTTATAGTTCTTTGTTTACTATTTCTAATTGGCTTGTTCTTTATTCGTAAATTAGGTTTAGTGATCTACTTCTTCATTATTAATTGTATGTTTTTGTTGAATTATCCACTTTGGTTTTAGTTTTGTTGGCTTCTTCAAAGAAGGGGCAGGTTATGGTTTCGTGAAGGCGATAACAATTTGGGTTCCAATTGAAAGTGCTTGATTGTCGTGAATCGGAGGAAAGCGGTGACTGTTAAAGAAGATGAAGGGCTTGATGATGGCGACGGGTGAGGTGGATGACGTGCTTTGCGGAGGTCCGACCAGGTCTGCCGCCGGGTCGCACCTTTTCTGGCGAGTTGCGACGGTCAATCTTATTTAGTTTATTAACAGTTGCTTAGTATCTTGCTTTTGATTATTTATATTCATAGTTACATTGAATATAGTTTCTTGGTTATAAATGATTTCTCAATGCTTTTAGTTAATATTTTTGTTATGGGTATTGGGTTGTGCTAATTTGATTGAAATTTTAGGGTTTCCAGAGCCTAAATTGTGTTTCTTGCCACTTTTAAGTTGAGCATTGAGGTTTGAGGTTTTGTTTTTGTTTTTGTTTTGTAAGTAGGAAAATTGGCTTGTATGAAGTTGGGATCCAAAGCTATGAAGTTGGGATCCAAAGCAGATGCCTTTCAGAAACAAGGCCAAACTTGGTATGTGCTTTAATATTTGCAAATCTATCAATCTTTCTGATATGTTGAATACATATTGATAATTTGATATAACTATATATATATATGCATCATGGTGGAGCATGATTCTATGACTGTTAAGGTCATAAATTTCTTTATCGAATAAGTTGTTTTTTCAAGTTTATCATCAGGTTTGTGTTCCTATAATGTTTTTAAACCATGACATTTTTTTTCAAAAATGTTATGTAGAGGATCCAAACAAAGTTTAAAAGAACGGAGTCGAGCCTCGAGGCGTTTTCCCTTCGCCTCACGAGGCGTAAGCCTCGAGGCGAACCGAGGCGAATGCCGAGGTAGGATTAAAAAATAAATATAAGAATTATATATCGTATAAAAAATAAAATAATTGACAAAGAGTCTAAAACATAAAGAACACACATAAAAAATAAAATAACTGACATAGAAAGTCTAAAACATCAAAATCACATATAAAAACACACACAGCCCATGAGGCGCACCCGAGGCGCAAGTTTTCTTAGCGCCAATCCGTACTGTTCAGAAGATGTATAGCGACTCTTACTTGGACAGCTATTCCTTTGCAGAGTCAGTCTTTACTCGTGGCCAGGCACCTCCACATCGCCCGTTGCTGTTGATGGAACCCAATTACAAATTCAATGACGAAAAGTTGAAAAATAGCAAATCAACAAAGTCAAATATCAAGACAGAAGGGAAAAGTGCAAGTGTTCCATCTGACTCTAAAACCAAAGAGACACCAACTCCTGATGTAAATTCCATTGATAAGAAATCATATTCTGATGCAAAAGACAAGATGCCAAATCCCGAGAGTATCATAAGAGATAAAAATGTAGATGATAGAAAACCGAGCAATGAAGCGGTTGAAAGTTATAGTGTAACAGAACAAAAGGCGCCACGACCAGCTCCAACGGAAGAAAACATTGTTCTAGGTGTTGCTTTGGATGGTTCTAAAAGAACTCTTCCTATTGAAGAAGGAATGGATACTACTTCACTAGAAGTAAAGGAACTGACAAAAAGCAGTAGGTGAGTTCCCCTCTTATTTGTTCTTTGTGTATGTGTTAATCCGGTAATAAATAGTGTATGGATTTAGATTTGGTATTTGAAATTCATTAATACATGTGATTTCATATTTTTGAGTTCATAGTCAAAAAGAGGGAAATGAATGTTGGTAAATATGCTTGATTTTTCAATCTTTAATCTTTTATTTATTTATTTATTTTGTGTTCAGATGTCGAGAGAAGCAACGGAAAGAGTCTTCTAGACTCTCAGACAGTTAACAAGAAGCTATCTACCATGAACAAGCTATTAATGGAGGAAAACGATCGCCTGCAAAAACAAGTGTCTTAACTTGTATGCGAGAACGGTTACATGCGCCAACAGATGCACACAGTATGTTTATATATAAGTTTTTATTCCCAAAGTCTAATAAAAAAAAAAACAAAGCAAGATCAACCTGTATTGTGTATTTGTTTCTAAGTGTTGGTAAAAACAATGATTTTTGCAGGTTCTGCAGGTTTTCAGCTTTAATTCTCAATGAATTGTACTATTAATTATAATCATAAATCTATCGTCGCTTCATCTTGGCTGGGGATTTTGAAAGTCCGTAACTGATTCATTGTGCAGTGGATTGTATTATTACTTACATTACTTCATCTTTCATTCTTCCCCTATATAATCCAACTCCAGTTGTACGAATTCTCAAACCAAATCAATCAATCATTCAAAAACAGATGGCTTGAATCATGAACAAGATCAGAGACGTACGAAACCGACCACAACTCCAAACAAGATCGGAGACGCACGGAATCATGAGACCTGCCACACTGGATTATCAGTATTGTTTCTTTTTATCAAATTATTTTTAATGACTTTTAGTTATTAATGCTGGTTTTTGTTTTCGTGAAGTGTTTGTTGTTACCTCAGCCATAAAAGATGTATGTGGGAAGCCACCAAGTCACCGATAGAGCGCCTTTTCATGGACAAGTATGGTAGAATATGCTTGTGTCTTGATGAGATTGTGTGGAAGGTGAGTTCCCCTTCTTAGTCCTCTCTATTTTTCAACTCACTCTAAAGATGTGCATAGACTTAGAAGAATCACCGAATTAATTTTCTGAGTGGTCAAAAAATGACCCGCTTTCTGTTTAGTTCTGCAACACCCTTGGTTAGGTTGCATGGGTCGGTCAGATCAGTTGGTTGAGTCGTTTGAAACGATCTTTTTTTCAAAGTTATTAGACGTTTTAAGATGATAACGATGTTTCATAATCATAATACACATATAAATACATGTTTCAAAAGTAAAAGAAATAATATAAATAATAAATGTTAAACCACCATTTCAGCGCATGGCAGGTTCAAACTTCTAAACCGGATTAACCCATTAAACCGGAAAACCATCAAAACTGAATCAATGAGTTGAGAACTGAAACATTTGGATATGAAACTGTTTAAACAATTTGACTTGTCTGTTTTAACGACTTATGAGTATCCCTAATACTTATGCACTCTTTTTGCTGGTCATTTACTAACAAGGTCCTGCTTTTATAAATCTAAAATTAGATGGTAATATGGGACACTCTATGTAAAATGAGAATTCCAAATTTCACACTGCACAGATACAAAGTTGTCTGGATAAATGGTGGGTCAATAGGGTAATGGGTTGTCATTTGTCTGACAAGTCAAAAGAAGTTCGCTCATGGGGTTGGGTTGAACCCACACGCCTTTTGTCCCTTATTACTTGTCTTACACATGTAGTCGGGTCAAGCATGATGACAAAAAATACTGTACAACGCCTCTACTGACATGGACTGGCCAAAACTAATTTCAAATGGCCTAAACCATCCAAAAGGTTCATGCACGCTGTAGAAAAACATAGTAACATACACATTTTATGTCATTTGAAATTAAACTTAACTTGTTCATTATTTTAGGGTATGGAATTACGGGAAAGCAACGATGCTTAATAGTTTTATTTTAATAATCATGAATATCCTGGCAAAGGGATATCAAAACTATGCTTGGTAAATGAGCTTGACAATAATTTGTTGCTTGTAGCATCGAGTAAGTTTACCATCCCTATATTCATCTTTACTTTTTTTTTTGAACGGCTAATTATTTTGTCACCCACGGGATTTGATCCCTCACCGTTTGGAAAAGCAAAGCCTTATCCAACACCTTGATACCGCCGGGACAAAGGCCCTTTGGTTAGATTCATCTTTACTGTTATTATCTTTTATTTTCTAATGTGTTAATTAAATGTATATGCTTTAATTATTTCAGTTAACAGAGATGTGCGTGTATGAAAAGACTACACAATTAAATATAAACAAAAACTTGTAACCGCATTTTCTTCTATTCATGGTGGCAGGGGTGTTAGTGCTGTAGTTGATTGGCAGTAGCAGTCTGGCTATATGGTATATTTTACATATGTAAAGCCATATTTTACTGTAACGGGTCAAATGGGTTGCCATGTAAAGCTATATTTTTTGTAGGACCTATAGAAATTTGGTTCAAAATAAGTTTAATAGCTGAACTTGTATACAAAAAGTATATTTTATGATTGCAGTATGCTTTGGGTGGAATTTCATCAACCATGGTATGGGACCTAAATAAAGAGCAACTTCTAAGTTCTGTTTCTCTAGCATCAGCTTGCAGCATTTTAGTAGGTCAATTATTTTTTTTTGTATATAATGTCTTGTCCTCATATTTTTTTTAGTATAAAGATTTTTTTTAAGTTGTTTAATTGCTCTGTAGTATTTTTTGAGTTTTTGATATCTATTTCCTTTTTATTTTTGCTGGTTTTAGGCTGCTTCTCAAGTTCATGGGGGCCAGTTTGCAGCTAGATTTATGGACGGTTCTGTTCGATTATATGATGGTGTGATGTGTTCATATTTTGTTTTAAGGTTCACTTCGGTAACTTAAACTTCAGCGTTGTTGATGTTTGGGTATGTTTTATGCTCATTAATATGTAGTTTTTTTTTTAATAAATTATAGTTTCAAAAGAACGACGGACATTAAGAACAGAGTCACGAATACTTTGGCAAGCAATGTAGGGATATAAAGCTATCTTATCAAGAAAAAAAGGGAATAATATCTAGAAACAAAAGATACCGGATATCAGTAACTTGTTCGGATCTTTATTGTTATTGTAGTCTATGTTTATGAGTTTTAAAATTTAGTAACCAATATTTATGCGTTACACCCTACTACTAGCTTGTTGCTTCCTACATGCTTCGTATCATTATAACGAATCATACACAAATGACATACACAAACACCACAAACCACAACAAAAACTACAAGGCAATAAAATAAACGCACCCGCAGCAACGTGCGGGCATTCCCACTAGTTATCTTATTAAGGAGGAGTGATGGCTACCATAGTAATTTTGTACACCATCCAACTATTACAACAACATGTACAAGTGAATCAAGCTTATATAATAATAAGGGTATAATTGGAACTTTTTGTACAATTAAGACACTTAAAAGGGTATGCAT
This sequence comes from Ambrosia x helenae, assembly GCA_030844895.1. Classification (NCBI taxonomy): domain Eukaryota; kingdom Viridiplantae; phylum Streptophyta; class Magnoliopsida; order Asterales; family Asteraceae; genus Ambrosia; species Ambrosia x helenae. Next base: position 132,771,137 of record CM061228.1, on the reverse strand, counting down.
GTAATTTTATCTTTGATTTTTAGTTAAAAGTTAAAATTTCATTCCATTGTTATCCTTTTCCCTTTCACCTTCAAAATTGATTATAAAGAAAGCCAAGAGACACCATTTATTCTCTAGAATTGAATGAAGATTTCATTTCCATGTCTTAAATTCTACCTTACATCCTCTTTTCATTTTCCAAAATGGCATATTTATTCTCCAAATTTTCTTCCTAATTCCCCTGATTTCGTATTGAAATGCTTCAGTAGCTATGTTTTTTTTCCAGTCGTAAAGGTATATTATGATAATACTTCGGTCTTTTGTTTAGGTGGATATGTCGAAAGTCAAGATTAATGTTATGCGGCCATGGATAGCTCAGTTGGGCACCCGCTGCAACGCGCGGGCATTCCTACTAGTTATACCAAAAGTAAATCATACAATCTATTAAGGTCACACTTGTAGAAAAATTGTCTACTTCGGCATGGGCCCACACATGTTTGGCCCATTGGGTTCAACCAACCATCCACATATATTTTTATACGCTGCCAATTTTTAAACTAAAAAGTCGATTGGTAGCACAACCATTACCCGTGTACAGAAATTTTAAAGAACTTTTTTTTGATGTATGTTATGTATACTATATTGGTGACATGAATTACCCCCTCTTCAAGTTCGCTTATAAGACCATCCGTTGTGGGAGGGCGAGCGACCCGACGCGACTCACGAGCCACCGACTTCACTCTCAAGCAACCTCATCGCCTGTGTTCACTTGACCCCGTTGTGGCTAGAGGTGAGCACCGGCGCGACCTGTGCTCAATTTGTCCCGTTAACACACGCGAGCACCATCACGTGTGCTCGCGCTGGGGATCTTCACGTGTACTCGCACCAGGGCTGTTGTGGCTGGAGGTGAGCACCGGACTGAAACCTTGCTCGCGCCGGTGGTTGCTCGCGGCTCACAAGTCACAACGGACAACCTAATATATATCATCTTATATGATTGAAAAAAAAATTATCCACGTCAACAAAATTTATCCACGTCAACATTTTTTAACACTTGGAATGTCACTTTATTAGTGTCAAAATGATTCAGAGTATTTCAAAAAGTAAATTAACATGGACGTGTAGTTTAAACAAGTACAAGGATTTAATATAATTAATATTATAGAGTATGGTGTAATTAGAAAATAGGTAGGGTGCAAATAGAATAACCCGCTATTTACACCCTACCCTAATACACCATACTCTATAAATTACCTCTCAATAAATGCTTTAGTTACTGCTAAAGCATTAATCATAGGGGTGTAAACGAGCCCAGCCGAGCCCGAGCCTGACTGGGCTCGATCTTGGCTTGCTAGCAAAATCAAAAGCTCGAGCTCGGCTCGGCTCGGCTCGAGGTGATTTGAGAACAATCTCAAACGAGCTCAAAGCTCGGCTCGAGATCGCAAAAGCTCGGCTCGTGAGTGTTATTAAATGGGCCTATGAAATAAGGACTTGGGCTTTGGAGATGTGGGCTATAAATTATAAAAGATATATAGATAACTTAGAATTATGTTTGGGCTCGTTTAGGCTCGCGAGCCCAATCGAGCTTTGTATCTAGGGCTCGATAACTAAACGAGCCATATTTCAGGGTCAGGCTCGAGCTCGGGCTCGTTAAGGCTCGGCTCGTTTGGGCTTTTTACCGAGTCTATCCCGGGTAGCTCTTGCCTCTCTATTCGCAGTGATAGAGCTAAGGTATGCCTACATCTCACCCTCCCCAGACCATACCAAAGCGGCGAGGCACGTTTGCAGAAGTGTTTAGTAGCACTATGGGCAACGGCCAAAGGCATTATAGCCCAGCGGCATTTTGGTGGTGGGATAAGACTTAGGGACTATAAGGTCCTGGGTTCGAATCTCACAAAAGGGGGTTTTCTCATAATTATGAGTTTCCTCCTGAATTGGTGACTTGGTGGTGGAATATGATCGCGTGGTATCACTCGTGGCACGATAATGCTCTAGTGGTCCGTGAGTGATTCCAATTGGCCGTTCAAAAAAAAAAAGCACTATGGGCAACGATTTTCCTGCATTCTTTCGCGTAACTGTGGACGGTTTCATAGACATAAAAGATAATATTAAGGGACTGTTATTGTCGTGTGAGCTTCAAAAAATACTCGCGGCTAAAAGCTAAAAGTTTGGTGGTGTCGTAGTAAGCCCGCGCTTCGCGGCGGGCAGTGACTTTTTCGCATTTCCTCGAGCAAGATGTGTCGGCAATTTGATTGGTATCATTTTGGTTCGTTATGTGTAGGAAATTCGATCAGTATCTTGATTTGTTAAGGTATTATTATAGCGCAGGCATCAAGTACAACACCAATAACAATAAGAAGCCGTAAAAATAAAGTCAGTGTAGCTAGTGTAAGTTGGTAAAAAAAATGATAACTTATAAATATAGAGGTTAAAAAAATGTGTGATAATTTTTACAAAAGTTATGAGGTTAAAATATAAATTTATGTAAGGCAAAGGATGTATTGGAAAAAAATCTTTCTTAGCAATGGACAAATTGTAGGCTGATAGGAAATAAAAAGTGTAAAATAATGGTCCACTGCTTTATGAAGCAGCGCAACTTAGCGTGGCCGGGCGCAAGATATCTATTCGTCACTACCCGCGCGTTGCCGCGGGACGCAATTTACACTTGTGCATTGTGGCGAGACACAGTTAAAACATCGTACGTATTGAAAGAGAAATATTAACGTTACCAGATAAATGCTTTGTTGCTGATATAACTTCGTTTTCAATGAGTTTTATACCCTTACGTTTAGAAACTATAAATAAGAATACGGTACGAATATCAATGTTAAGACGGAATTGGTTTGGTTTTTCACAATGGCGGAAAATATCATTGTACCGATACCGAAAGTATTAATCCCCCAAAAATAGCAAAATGGGTAGCAGTAACGATACAGAAAATGATATGTACGTTAACGAAAAAAAACAATTTCATATGTGCCAATAATGTGACAGACACTTTATCACTTGACAAATAAATAAATAAAATAAAAATTTTAAAAGCTAAAGTAACGTCACAGACTCACAGGTTTTTAGTAGGCTAGGGTTTGCCGTCCAGAAAGGGGTGGCGGCGCAGCTTGTTGCCCGCCTGCCCGCTATCTTGATGTAATTTTTCGCGAAATTTTAGAGTAATAAATGAAACAAAAAATGCAATATCTAACGTAAAAAAAAAAAAAAAAGCTAAAGTAACGTCACAGACTCACAGGTTTTTAGTAGGCTAGGGTTTGCCGCTCAGAAAGGGGTGGCGGTCTATCTTGATGTAATTTTTCATGAAATTTTAGGGTAATAAATGAAAAAAAAAATGCAATATTTAAAGTAAAAAAAAAAGAAAAAAAAAACAATAACAAATATCAAATGAAACAAACAATTGTAAGCACGTGCTGCATACTGATATGTAGTAGTGCATGTTAATAAATATATGGGCAATGGCGTATATTAGTTTTTGGACACTATTAAAGGGTCCTTGAATTAATATTATAGATATAATAATAATAATAATAATAATAATAATAATAATAATAATAATAATAATAATAATAATAATAATAAAAAAAGTAAAGTATGGACTTGAAGATATAGACATATAGTAAGTAGTTGACGTGGGGGAAGTAATCGTAAATCGTCCCCATCCTGTACTGGGTTGTTGAAGATGAAACTGACGCAACATTATGTATGTATGATGAGCCTAATAAATTCATACTTTCATTTCACATTCATTATTTATTTTAAATTTATGTTCAATCTGATCTAAAAACACATACATTTAAGGCACTGAAACTTTCAGATCTGGTACCCCATCCAAATTAATTATTGAAGGCAAGATATGTAATTCCGGAAAATATGCAATAATGAACTTCTTTATAATATGCAAATACAAATTTTTAATCAGCATTTGGCTTTTTGCAAGTGTTTTTCCGCTTTAGTTAGAGCTCAATTCCGTTCAATAAAAAAAAGTTATAGCATGCTTTCTTATTAGCATCAAACCTTTCTAGCAAGGAGCCATCCGCTAGGATGGCATTACAATTTTTTTTAATTTTTTTTTTAACGACCAACAAAAGCCCTGATCATCCATCCAGGTAAACCCAATGACAGTACATCCAAGAAATCAATCAAAATAAGTTTACATCAAATTTCATCCACCTATCAAGAGTCGGTTAATTCCATCTAGCTCTATGTCTTATCCATAGGTAAGTGGTCTCCTTGATCTCATCCAACACCTTGTTCTTTCTACATTCCCTAATCACCCATTATACCTTCATAACCAGTGTGATCACCACCAAATTGCCTTAGCTGCTAAGCATGAAACTAGGAGATGATCCACCCACTCTTTAGCATATCTACACCCTTGGCAAGCTTGATTTATCACATATTGCTACTCTTCCCTAATAAACTTGACTTCAAAATCTGACCCACCAGGCCGCCATTACACTTCCATCCCCATAGATCGCTCTGCATCTTGATTGTACACTCATTTAGGCCACACATTAATCGAAAGAACTCATTCCACCGTTAAGTAGTAACCGGGTGGGATGCCTACTCCCACTCTCATTCCTAAATGACTCGCTCTCTAATATTTTTATACTTACTTTTCATTATGGCATTTTCGGTTACCGTTAGGCTGAACATCCCTGGGAATATGTCACATTAAGGTTCGTCCGCCATTTATGTATTCAAGGATGGGTAATTTTATACCTCGCCGACACCAACACTTTTAACAAAATCTCTCCTATTCATATTTTTGAACGACAATTGGAACTCATACTTCATTTATACCAACTACTTTTTTGCCATGTTAGAACATGTGACTTCTCTTTCTATGAGACATGCGACTTAACCAAGTGGGCTAGCACCATGAAGAGAATACGAGGTTCGTGGCCGATTGCCGAACCATCCTCGGACGAAGCAAGCTAGATGTTCCGTCCATAGTGCTTCGTAGTGGAGGGCTGTGGGCCTCTACTATTCGGAGCCCATCAAGAAAGTATAAATAATTCCACTCAATCATCTTCGAACGGTTGGCATCATTTTGACCCGAACCGATTCGAACCATGTCATTTCAACGCGAACCACTTAGATCCGAACCAATTCGGACCGTACCAGTTTCGACCCGAACCGTTTCATACTATACCAGTTTTGACCGGTACCGTTTAGACCCGAACCGTTTTGTACTGTACCAGTTTTGACCGGTACCGTTTCGGACCATACCAGTTTCGACTGATACTGTTTCAGACCGAACCGTTTCGGACCGTACCAATTTCGACCAGTACCGTTTTGGACCGAACCATTTCGGACCAGTTTCGACCGATACCGTTTCGACCTGTACCGTTTCGCCCGTAACGTTTCGAACCGTACCGGTTTCGACCGGTACCGTTTCGGACCGAACCGTTTCGACCTGTACCGTTTCGCCCGTAAAGTTTCGGACCGTACCAGTTTTGACCGGTACCGTTTCGGACCAGTTTCGACCGATATCGTTTCGACCGGTATCGTTTCGACCTGAACCATTTCACCCGTAACGTTTTGGACCGAACTGTTTCGAACCGTACCAGTTTCGGCCGGTACCGTTTCGGACCAGTTTCGACCGATACCGTTTCGACCGGTATTGTTTCGACCTGTACCGTTTCGCCCGTAACGTTTCGGACCGTACCAGTTTTGACCGGTACCGTTTCGACCGGTATCGTTTCGATCTGTACCATTTCGCCCGTAACGTTTCGGACCGAACCATTTCAAACCGTACCAGTTTCGACCGGTACCGTTTCGGACCGGTATCGTTTCGACCTGTACCGTTTCGCCCGTAACGTTTCGGACCGAACCATTTCGGACCGTACCAATTTCGACCGGTACCGTTTCGGACCAATTTCGACCGATACCGTTTTGACCGGTATCGTTACGACCTGTACCGTTTTCGGACCGCACTGTTTCGGACCGTACCAGTTTCGAACGGTACCGTTTCGCCCCGTACCATTTTCGATTGGTACCGTTTTCGACCCGAACCGGTACGGGTCGAAACGGTGCACGTTGAAACGGTACAGGTCGAAACGATAGAGGTATCAACAGTTCGAGTCAAAACGGTACTGGTCGAAATGGTACGGGCCGGTACCGGTCGAAACGGTACGAGGCGAAACGGTTCGGGCCGGTACGGGTCACAACGATGCGGGTCGTGGGGGCAAAGGTGATAGATTCCAATTTATTAATCAACCAAACACAATAATATAGGATTTGAGAATCCAATTCCAACAATTTCCAATTACTTTTGGAATGTTTGAATTACAAATCCAATTCATTCTAATTCCAATTCCTTCACAAATTCCAATTCCAAACAATTCTGTGAATTACCAAACGCACCCTAATGGTCTTGGTTTTGCCTGTTTATCAGGTTCAAGCACATCTATTAGATCTCACCTCATCCTTAATTGTTTCCTCCTTTCCCTAACCTAATCCGGAGGATACTCTTTTCCTCTTCACCCCACATTGGCTCTCATATTCATATTTAATTAGTGAGAATAAACCAAAATACACATGCTGAAACAAATCAATCAGTTCAATCGGATTGAGACTTATACAATTTTGTCGAAGATATAAAAATCGGGTTTGCTGGTCCGAAGATGTTGTAGATATTGGAACTGGATTTTTAACATTGGGAATATGCACAATTGCACATTCATGAATCATTTTATATTTTTACTAGGTTAGAGTCCCGGGTGTACACCCGGCAGATCCACAAGTAAAATGAAAAAATTCTATAAAGATTGTAGTGTAAAAGTTGTTTTATATGTTGAAAGTTACATAATACAAAAGAATAAAATGTCTTTGATTCTGATTACTTGCAGCAAGAGAAGGAAAAAAAATTAAGTTCTTGATTGAGAGATATGTGAATCCAAATTGGGAGAAGGCTAGGTTTAAAGGATCATTTTCAAGATACCCATGTTTTTTTTAGTATTTTTTTTAGTATTTTTGTTTTAAATTATCGTAGGTAAACTCAACCCAACTTGATTTAACATGTACTAAAAATGACTTGTTTAATCAACGTCCATTTTTTAAATAGGATCCACTTGTCAACTAAATGTACCCAACACTAAAAAATATACCTTTTAATGCAAATACAATCACATTTTGTTTCTTAAAGAAAATATCTCGGTGTTACAATACGTCTTCCAGCTTATAAAATGATTACATCTACCCTCTTTTCTAATCCTCTTTAATATATGAGCACAAGGCATGTATTCTCAATCAGTAACATATGCGCTCACACATAAATTAATCGCATTTTTTTTTATAGAAAACTGGTTAAATGATTACAAAATCCAGTACCTACTTCCTTATTGCTTTAGGCAAAAATATTGAAGCTGCTGGAATGAAAGTTGATGCCTCATTTGCAACAGATGACATGGCAAATACACTAAATCTCTTTTTGGAGAAGGCAATGGACCCAAATTCTGCAGAAAAAACACATCCATATGTTGGAGAAATAGTCATCTTAATTGGCATTTTTTTTGTAGAATGATGGTTGGATTGAGATATTACCTCCCCATTTTTGAAGATCCAAATTAAAAGTACATGCCCCTAGTGCCTTCAGATGATCTAATTGGCCTTTTGCACCTTGTTAGCCTTTCAGATGCAAAACTTAATCATCGCTAAAATCAACCACTCACATTGTAAAAACCTGTCAAGCCTATAACTTCTACTGTCCATTCCTATTGATTTAAAGTACATGGAAACGATGCAATATATAGTTGCTTTAACAAAAGAAGAAAACATATGAATAGGAGAAAAATATTGTATAAGAGAAATATCAAAAGCAGAAAAATATTTATGTTTTTTTTTTTTTTTTTTTTTTTTGTAATACCCTACTCTCTGATAAGAGACACAATGAATCAATATTAGAATATAAGAAGGTTCAATTGAGGCCAAAAGCAACTAACCTGCCTTAGAAAACACATACCATACCGGCAATAGCAAATTTGAGGGAAATAAGGACAACTGCAAACAAAAGATAAGGTAATTAAGAACATTAAAAATGATTTTTTTCGGTAACTAACTCAGTCTGAACTTACTTTTTAATGTGAGAATGAAGATCTTTATCAGTAAAAGAGTAAGCATTGTTGTCAATGCTAAACTTTGATATTTCAATTTTAAAAGCAAATTACTTGTCTATTATTTCATTAAATTAATATGGTAATTTTGTGAACTGACATAAGCAAAATTTAAGAAAGTGTAATTGCTGAAAATTATATACTTCAAAATTACAAAGGATTATGCTTAATACTTAAATTTGTAATCAACTTATTTAAGAAAACAAATACAATTATTCTTTTATTTATGTTAAATTATTTTGAGATTTATTTTGAACTTTTGTATTATTAAACATATTTTTAAGTGATAAACCCAACATTATAGGTGGGCTCAAGAATAAACTGAACAATTTCTTTGACACATTTCATCGAACATAATAATCAAGTTATCAATGAGTAAGTTAACCAATCTAAGTACCCATTAATCACTATGTTAACATACCAATAATAAACTGAACAATTTCTTTGACACATTTCATCGAACACCTGATGCTCTACTCATTTAAACCCAAAAAGAATCCAAAAAAAGTAACATCATAAGATAAAAATAATGGGTCAAATTGAAATTTTAGTTGAAACTGAACCTAGGTCATGTTAAATTAGCGATTTATACATGTAAAAGTTACTAAAAACATATAAAAAACCAATAAAAACCTAGAACAACATTAGCTGGAATATCTTTTTTTAATATCATGGAATACATGGTGTCAGCGCAAATCTAAAAAAACTAAAGGCATAGTCGGTTCAAATTAAAGTCAAGTCAGTGCAATTAGTTTCACCTCTCACCATTAAATAAGTTTGTTCTTCAGAAATTCATATTTAACCGAAAAGAAAAAGGAAACCTTCTTTTGGCAAATCCGTAAGATTCAGATGTGAATTGCAAAATTAGCTGAAAACTTGCCCCAAATCTTCATCAATTTGATTATAAACACATCGAACAATCAAATTAAAAAAAAATATATGTTTAATATTTTGGGGTTTTCTTTTGAGAAGGGAGAAATGGAGAGTGAGAAAAATTACCTCACAGTTAACAAAAACCAAGAGCTCCGGCGGAAGAGAAATGCACCGATTGTTGATGTTATTGATGAATGATCCTAAAAAAACAAAGTGAACATGTACCTAAGCAATTACAACATTACATTTGACATTGGTGTGCCAAAAAATAATAGCATTTGTCTCATTTTCATATTCAACAAAGTATATACCATGTAGTAGAAAAAGCTTTTCGAGCAGTCTTAAAAAAAGCAAATGTTAAACACGATGATTTAAAAATACATGACAAAAATAAGTAATAAAAGAAACATGAATTATTATAAACCCGACTCCTTTATAATTTTTGAAAAAAATATGTTTGGCGCCTAAGTTTCTTGGTCAACCAATAATTAATGTATTCAAGGATATTTACTACCTTTCCAAATATGTGACACAAACTTAGGAAACCAATAATCCAAAATTAAAAGCTCCATAACTATTTCAGATCCATAATTATCGAGCAGTCTTAAAAAAAGCAAATATTAAACACGTTGACTTAAAAATAAACATGACAAAAAGAAGTAATAAAAGAAACATGAACTATTATAAACCCGACTCCTTTATAATTTTTTGAAAAAATTATGCTTGGCGGCTAAGTTTCTTGGTCAACCAATAGTTAATGCATTCAATGTAATCAACCCAACTTTAATGCTCAATATTATTTCCAAGATTGTAGCCTCAAAATTAGGAAAGCTATTCAATATTCCAATCAATTTGAATTTCGAAAAAAGGGTCCGATTTTCAAATCTTAATTCCGAATCCCTTTCCATTCGGATCCATACTCACAAACAATCCCAAAAAATTATGAAGGACCAAAAATTAGTAATTCTCAAGAATATCTAAAGAACACTATTATAAAACATACGAAAGAGCAACAAAGATATAAACAACTACATATTTCCCTATAATATTTTAAACCAGAAAGTAAGTCCGATTCAATATATGTCTAAAAAAACCGTGATGACAATAATAAAATTAACATAACAAAATTGAATCCTAATACTCATCATCTACGTAATCCTTATTATCTCTTTATCACAAATCCGATTGAATATGTGTTTATCACAAATCCGTTTCATTAGAACATGTGATAAACACCAGAATGATTTCAAATGGTAATTATATTAGGAAATATTAAAAAGAATAAAAAAAATAACAATAGGAATCGATAGTATCTTTGTTATCCCTTCAACACAAATCCGATTGAATATGCGTTTATCACAAATCCGTTTCATTAGAACATGTGTTTAACCAGGATGATTTCAAATGGTAATTAGATTAGGAAATATTAAAAAGAATAAAAAAATAATATGAATCGATAGTATCTTTGTTATCCCTTTATTACAAATCCAATTGAATATGTGTTTATCACAAATCCGTTTCATTAGAACATGTGTTTAACCAAAATGATTTCAAATGGTAATTAGATTAAAAATGTTAAGAGTAAAAAAAGTCAAAATAATAATAGGAATTAACATTAGAAGAGTATGATCGATGATTACCTTTAATCAGTTGTGGATAATCAACAAATGATACAAGATGAAGAAGAAAGATTTGTTAGGAATTATGAAGAATATGAGAGTTTTGTTATAGAGGATGAAAAAAAATAAAAGAAAAAGGTTTTTATAGTCATATTTTTGAAGCTCCATATTGGTTGTTGGATTCTAGAGGCCCTCTCTAAGGCTTCTATTTAACCCGAGGTTACTCATTTATTATATAGATTAACTTACAAACATTGGAAGTACTTTAAACAAAAAAAAAAAAAAAAAAACTGGCCACCATCAAACAACCTTTTTAATGGTTTGACCGAATTGACAACTTAAACGCATGTTTTTCAAAACCACGGTTAGGGGTTTTATTCATAAATACCGTAAAAATATATAGAATCAGAATGTGTGTTGTTGTACGCGAGCCACAACTTGATCCACGTGGCTCGTGAATATGGTAACAACCACGCGTGACAGCTGCCGCGAGCGAGTACAGGCGACCACTATCGCGTCCATTATCAGGCTCCAAAGGTTTGAAATTTAAAATAATTTAATTTTTTTTACCTATTTACCTTTATTACCCACCTACAAAATTTAACTATATAAATTAACTTCTTCTTCTTCACCAAACCATCACCATTCTTCACCCACAATTCCTAAAACCCTAACCTTCATCTTCAAAATCAACATTCAATCATGGTGCAATGATCTTAGGAGGAAGAATTAGCGTTGATCATCGCTTATAACCAAGTGCATAGTGACGGGGCCTCAACAAGTCGGGGATCTCGTAGCCGAGGACCGCAGTGGCACAAGGTCCTAGAGGAGTTTGGTACCCTTGTCGGGGGTACCAACCGTACTTGTGACTCCATCTCTCACAAGTACACGGATTTGAAGTCAAAGTGTAAAAAACTTCAAAATCGCCTACAAAAAGGTGAACAGAGATCTCCCCGGGAAAAAAGAAGATGTGCTCCTCGCCTTTACGCACGTGGAGTACCTTCCGGAGGTTGGGCATGACTTTCACCACGTTTCGGCGTGGCAAATGTTACGCTTAACCTCAAGCTTACGTTAGGTTTTGTTTTTAAATGTAGCGGGTTTTGTTTTAGTGTAAAGTTTTTTTAGTATAACTTTTTTTAATGCAATGTATTTATTTTTTATTTAATGTTATGTTTTTAAAAAATATTTGGTAAATGTTTAATATTTATTTGGTTAAAAAATACCCGCTCACCTTGACCCACAACGGGATCAAGCTACCAGCCCGCGGTCGCGAGCCGGTACCACATGAACGCCTACATCTACATCTATATATATATATATATATATATAGGGAATGGATAGTTTGAGAACTCACTTGAGTTGTGAGAACCATAGGAACTCTTTTGGACCATTGATTTTGATGATCTAATGGTTGAGATTAAAAGATGGGAATTTTGTCTTGACTTGATTAATATGTATTTTTTTAATCCATTAAAGTAGCTTCAAGGGTATTTAAGTAAAAACCTAGGGGAGAGAAACAATTAATATAATTATTGTTTAAATTTTTATTCCATTATTTAATTAAACAATTAACTTACTAAAAAAACAAATTTAACATTCTGTCATATTTTTAAAAACATTTATTTTTTTAAAATTTATTATTATTATTATTATTCAGTTATTAAAAAATTATTTTTTAAAAAACTTTATTTTATTTTTTAATTAATTTACATTTTTTTAAACTTTCATGTTTTTTGTGTGATTTACACCAGTGTAAATATACCATACACAAAGTTTTACAAAAATTATGCTGTTTCATTTTTAAAATATTCATATTTTTTTAACTTTAATTTATTTTTTTAATTCATTTATTTTTTAAAACAAAAAATAACACATTCAAAAATTATAAAATATGTGCATTTATCGTCCAGTAAAACCACTTATGAAAATTTTTACACCAACGTAAAAATTCAAATTTCATAATTTTTACATCTGCTATTCTCTCATCTCTCCCCTCAAGTTTTACACTTTCGTAAAATTTACGTTGGTGTAGAACACCACAAAAACGTCGTAAAAAAACTTCAACACTCAAACTTGCTCCCCAAAAAATGTTGATCATCATCATTTGCCTCTCTTCGTTGTCCAACCTAACAAATTTAATAAAACATCAAAACATCCGTTACCATTACGACCAAAATTTTCATCAAACATATATTTAACCAAAACAAATAATAACCAATTTGTCTAACAAAGTAATAACCAATTTAAAAATACAAACATATCTTTAAACTACTATAATTAAGTACATGAGTCTCTTTTAAGCGACTTTCTACAGCAAGAAACCACACAAAAACAACACATAGTTCAATAACAAGTAGATAAAAACCAACCATAAACCTCCCTCGGTTTTACATTGGTGTAAATATGAACATTTTTTTATACCTGACCCATAAAAAATCCTCAAACACCATCAATCTTGAAAATGCAAAAAAGAACTTCTAATTAAATTAATATTTTGAACTTTTAAACTATTTACATTGGTGTAAATCAAAAGAACAAAACATATTTTAAAAGAAGCCCAGATTCTAAAAGCCATTTGTCAGTGTGTTTTGTGTGAGTTAAAGCAAGCACATATGATGGAGATAGAGTTATGTTTTAAGAAGGATCCTGTTATCTTTAGATCAATACCACTAATAGTAAAAAAAAAAAAAACTATTTACACTGGTGTAAAAACATATGTTATTATTCTACGTAACCATTTTATAATGAAACGAAAGAAAAGCATCTATACATTCTTATTACACCGGTGTAAACTAGCATACCAAAACAAACATCCATACATTATGTAAAAAATATAGAGTACCATCCATAATATTGTATTACACCACTGTAAATGCTCACAAAAACATCACCACAAAAATGGTATTACATCAGTGTAAAACACAAACCAAAAACATTTATAAAATTCATACCAAACATAAATCAAAAGGTTTGCAAAAAAATTGTTTTATTTACCTTACAAAAAAAAAACAAAAATCCTCAAAAAAAACTTCTTCATCATCAACACATCATCATATACAACAACAACATAACAACAAACAATAATAATAATAATAATAATAATAATAATAATAATAATAATAATTAAAACCTTTTGTTCAGAGCCGGACCACCGCCACCGCCATCACCGGACCACCACCACCTCCCCACCGTCACCATCATCAGATCCACCCCTCCACCTCTGTTGCTTCGTCCCTGTTCATCGTCCACCATCACCAAGAAACACCGTCTGTCACCATCACCAAACCCACCGTCGTCAAACACCCCCGTAGATCCACCACCACCGAGCCCCAACCACCGCAGATCCACCACCTCCCCCTCCAACGAACCCCCCCGTCTTCCACCTGCAAAACGCCCCAGATCCAACCTGCAAAAACGCCCCTGCAAACCACCGACTCCTGTTCATCGTCTTCCACCTCCAAAAACCTGCAAAAAACCCCAGATCCAACCTGTAAAAACATCGGGCCACCACTTGCAAACCTGTTCTGTTCTTTGTTTATGAGAGAGAGAGAGAGAGAGAGAGACGAAGAGAGAGAGAGCAGAAGAAGAGAGAGAGAGAGAACGAAAGAGAAGAGATAGAGAGCAGAAGAGAGAGAGAGAAGAAGAGAGAGAGAGCAGCTTTTAAAAATGAGAGTGAGAGAGAGAAGAGAGTCTTTATATTATTATTATTATTATTATTATTATTATTATTATTATTATTATTATTATTATTTAAAAGGGTAGTTGGGTGGGGTGTGGTGTGGTTGGGTGTTATTTTTACTAAAATACCCCTAGATGCTTGTGTAGAAAGTCTCTCTTGCCCCTGATTAAAAAATTACCAAAAAATACAAATCTGGTGATGTGGCATTTGTTGATTGGTCTATTGGAGTTCTCAAGTTCTCTCAACTCAATAGAGTTCTCAAATGATCCCATTCCTATATATATATATATATATATATATATATATATTGCAAAGGGATTAATCCTACATGTCATACTCCTATGCAATCTCTTCTTTGAGAGATGCCACATAGGATGTGATGTGACAAGTCTAAACCAATTAAAAAAAAAGAAATCAATATTATTTAACCTAATCTATTAAATACCTAATCTACTAAATCTAAATATTAAATCTTTACTATTTTTTCTCTCATGTTTCCTCCCATAACTTTTAAACGTTAATATCTTTTATATACGAGAATTTTTAAAGAAAAAAATTATACCAAATTAACGAGCGTTTTATTATCTTTCCAACGAGTACCATATTGCTATATAAACAACGGAGAAAAAAATGACTATTTTGGGATTAGTTTAAAAAAAATTGTGGGTTTGGGTCGGGTCTGGGATTAGGTGATACTCGACCCGATTACCCGAAACAACATACCCAAATACCCAAACTATATACCCGATCATATACCCATGAATTTTTTTAACGCATCACATAACCCTTAGACTAATGCGTTAGATATTTCAATAATTAACTTTTTTCTTCTTATTTCATGTTAGTTCTTTTTAGAATGATCGATTACAAAATTCCGAATTCATTTGTAATGACACTAGATTTAAACCCCGACGCAGAGATTCGTTTTTTTTTATATATTTGAATATGATAACTTATGGTCGTCTGGGTCACGCAGGCCATCGTATCTACCGATGCTGCTTGGGAGTTTGGCCTTTCTTGGGATCTTGGCAGCCGCTATGCGGGTAACAAACTTGGATTTCTCGGCAAAAGCCTTTGGTCGAAATGGTTTGACCAGGTCGTCGTCCACCTCACTGTCCCGCGACGTGTGAGCGTGTTTCTTTCCTTTGTGACCGGAGTCGCTGCTTGATGATTCATAACCGTCCGGCTCTTCACGTGATTTGGCGTAGCCCCGAGCTCTGACGTTTCCGCCGAGCTCCCCGCTACGACCATCACCGTGATCAGCCGTATCTTTCTTGTACCTTGCTTTTGACGGAGTATCAAAAGCAAGTGTCTTACCTTTCTTTTTTGCTTGCTGCAACAGCTTTCGTTGATAAATTGCAGCACTCTTGGCATTCTGACGGAGGAGCCATTGGTCCGGATCCTCCTCAGAGAGCTCTTGACTGTCATCGTCTGATTCGACGTCACGGATTTCAACAGCTGACCTGTCGAGCCGAGACGTCGTTTGTTTGACGACAGTGTTGGGTGTGGTTTGGTTATCCGGCTGTCGGAGGTCTTCGTCTCCGGCTCGGTGTATGCCGGAGGTGTTAGGGTTGGGTTCAACCATGGGTGGGTTAAAAGATGAGTGGAAAGAGCTGTTCTAACCGTTGGATGGCACCAATGAAGAAACAATAAGTATACCGGAGATTAAGTCTAATCTCCGGGGGGTTAATACTTACGTGACTACAAAGTTAATCCTTTACCCAAACCGTGATGGTAACCCGAGAGATTGTTAGTGTGAGTAATGTGTGTGTTATGTGTGTGAAAACAAGAGATTTAAGTGGTTCGGTCGTTAATGACCTACGTCCACTGTAAGTACACCGGAATATTATTACTAACAAAGGAGATTACAAGTTGAGAGTATAGTAGTTATGGCTATGTTTCTGAATGAATACAAGGGTTGTATCTGATCCTATTTATAGGCCTAGTAGTGGGCTGCATGGAGAGGCCCACAGGTGACTCCATTGACTTGGGCCCAACCGAGGCCCAAATCCATGGTCTTCCTGGAAATGGCGGGAAAAGGCAGGTTACTGTTGATGACGTCACGCTACAGTGTGGTCGTTGTTGTAGCTGGACACGTGGCGGATTTCTGATGGTGTATAGTAACGTCGTACTTGCTACAGTGCTCAGGCTATCTCTGCTGTCTGATGTGATGTCTGACAGTGGGCGAGGTAATGCCTGCTGGTCACTGTTCATGACAGCATGCACAGTGTAGCCGTTCACCTTTTGTACTATCTGCCACATGTCCTTCTCTTGTTGGTGTGTGCTCTGACATGGATCTTTATGAATCTTCCTTTTGTCATTCCTTGTACTTCGTATGAAAGGTGCTAAGGGAAGATTCCGCGCGTGGTTGCACGCGCGTATCAGGTGTTGTTTGTTGCTTATCATCCATCTTGGCGCGCGGGGCATGCTGGTTGTCTGCCCCGCGCGGGTGCGTTTCTGCGCCATGATCTGGCGCAGGGTTATTGCTTCTTGGGGATAGGGACGCCCTTCAGATTAGGCTCCCTATCCCTTCAGCAGAGATTTGTTTAAAATAATAATAATAATAATAGTAATATATTTTATTATGTCATATTCGATATTTCAACCCGGGACGCTCCCGGGATTAAAACTAGTAGCACAATATTATTCAATAGAGTGTTGACACACCTCTAGCCACAACATATAGTCCGAGAGTATAGGGTATTACTAGGTATCTGGTATTTTTTTCTCACTTTTGTTATATAATAATTTTATAACGCTGAATGATGTTGAATAAAGTGTTTATCAGGGTTATCCATGAGAACCCTTAAAAAGTTTTGGGCCTTGGATAAACTGGGCCCAAAATTCCGGTAAGGTGAGTTTGAATTAAAAGAGTAGAATTTTAATTGCTAGAGACAAGTCTTAAACTTAAAACTTATACACTATATTAAAATAGTTTTTTCAACTAGACTATCAAGATTTTTATGTAAACTAAACAAATATATTATATATATATATATATATTAAATAAGTAAATATACAATTTAATATATATATAAGATTTAAGAAAAAATCGGGCCCATCAAAAGAAATGGCCACAAGTCGTAGCCAATCTTGCCCTCTTTAGGGTCGCGCCTGGTCCCTGTGACTTTGCTGGCACGTAACCTACATTTTTTTTTACTTAATATGAGTTTGCTGGCAAAAAAAATATCCGTAACGGACTTGAATCACTACACTTGATCTAACGTAATAAATAAAATAATTAGAAAAAAAAAAAAACATAAATTTCAAGATATCCGAGATGGTATTTAAGGTAACATGGGTTGGAGATTGGTGACCAGTGTTTGTCACTATGTACGTGTAGGCATCAATAACTCTACAACAAAATAAATAATTTTATCTTTCTTCGTTAAGACAAAATGTAGTGGTGTCAAATAATTCACGCCCAATCGCCCATATCGATTGTGATCGGCTAAAAAAGGGTCCCACAAAAACACCAAATCGAACGTTAAGACTAAGCGGAGTGGAGGGCGGGAGAGGGGCGGGAAGGGGGGGAACACCACCGCAAGGTGGCGTGGAAGCTGGCGTGGGGCTGGGGGCGAGGGGGGCTTCACCGGCGTGGGGCTTGGGGTGGGGGTGAGGTGGCAGCGATCTATTGGTCAGGTTTTTTTTTTTTTTTTTTTTTTTTTTTTTTAACTTTAACACAATATAATATTATTTCCTTCCCCCCCTCTTCCCCCCTTCCACTCCCCACAATTATTTTCCCCCCCACAAGGGTCCCACAAGTGCCACATGGCGCTTCATCCCCCTCTTTCCCCCCCCCCCACTCCTTATAGTCTAAAAATATCACGTCCAAGATAAAAATGGCTCTAAATGCCCAGAAAAACGGTGTTCCCGGCATTATGGGACGTTTATGGGGCAATCTACGTCCATTTCACGTTATATTTACACCCTTCAGTTCATGATAATAACAATAACAATATTAATATGGGGGGGACCCCTTGGGCGGGGAAATCTCCACCGGCGAGGGACGTTTTTTTGGCATCATGTCATTTTTTATTGGTTCAGCTTTTTTTTTTTTTTTAACTTAACACACATAATAATAATAATAATAATAATAATAATAATAATAATAATAATAATAATAATAATATTCATCCCCCCCCCCCAACCACCCTCTTCCCCTCTTCCACTCCCCACAATTTCCCCCTCCAAATGGGGACCCTTCATCTCCCTCCCCCCCCACACACACACACAACTTATAGTCTAATAATCCACGTACATGAAAATTGCACCGCCTAACATAATGGAACTCGTTTTTCAGAACCACTTAAAAATAATTATTGATTAATTCATAATAAAAGCTGCACTAATTTTAACGTTATTTTACTAATTTCGTGAAAAATAGCGTTTAAAATGACGGACGGTTAATCATGTATCATGTGGTGGCGTTGATAGCCAAAAGACAAGGTGGTACATGCACAAATCAAGTTTGTCTCGATTGCTAAGCATTACGTGCCTTCTGTCCAAGGATTGATACAAAACCACTATCGAGCCGGGGATCTCACTGGAAGCAGCCTCTCTATTCCCACGTGGTAGAGGTAAGGTTGTCTACATCTTACCATCCTCAGACTCTTCCTTAGCTTTTGCTATTGGTGAGATAAACTGAGTATGATGATGATGATGATGATGATGATGATGATGATTATGTCAGGAGAATGTCACAATTAAATCCTCTTATAAGACTATGTGTAGTGGGAGGTGAAAATTTTCACCTTGTATGGGGCATTAATTGACACGTGGCATGTGAGCCCATTAAGGGATTGAAATTAGAATGGGGTGTACTGGGAGGTGAAAATTTTCATGGAGCATTCAATTATTGGGGTTTGTTTCTGATTAGTCCACACAAAAGGAATGGAATTTGATTGGCCAAAAGATTTAAGATAACGCGGTGGAATTTTTCACCCCTCACCAAAAACGCCCCAAATAACCTCAAGGGGAGGCGGTGTGCAAATAACCTAGGGGTGTTTTTAACCCCAATAACGCCCAAATCCTCTTCCCACTACATATGGTCTAAGAACCAATATTAAACTTTTTAATACACATCTAAATACCATGTAACTTTGCAATTACACAATTTAAAGTCACCTCATTTTTATAGATGAATTTTTTTGAATGATTAATGATAGTTCGATCACCCATGCTCTCGTAAAAGCAAACGGCGTTGGTGATCCGGTCCGTCACCATTCTTGAGAAATATGCCCACTTTGATAAAACATCGCTTTCAACCCAAAAATCTTTTGCTCCAGTCGAAGCTTCAACCCATAACATCCACATTGAAAGATTATGAGGCTGCTAATAAACCATAAGATCATAAGACGACAAGATTACAACATCTAAATATGTCTAAATTTCAGAGTTGAAATTTGATAAAATTTTGCATGCATGGTTGACTCATATATACGTCAGCTTATAGATGTTGAGTTGGTCCGATAGATAATTATTTTGTTTCATTTACTATTTAAACTATAATCTTTGATTTAGATTCACATTCTTAATAAAACTTTGGCCATATAGATAATCGTTTTAGATCAATCTTACTATCCTAGTATAGGTTTTTTTTTTTTTTTTTTTTTTTTTTTTTTTTTTTTTTTTTAATGAAATGGTGTTTGTATTAAAACAAAATACGGAAATTACATCATAATAGCAGGTAGACGGGCAACAAGCTGCGCCGACACCCCTTTTTGAATTGCAAACCCTAGTCTACTAAAGACAAAACCTTGCCCCCCTGGGGATGAAACATTGTTGTGGACAACCCGTTGGACCCTGGTCAAGAAACGAATAGCTTCTGGCGCCAGGGAGCCAAAGGTGTCGAAAGCCAGAGGGATAAAGACATGTTGGTTATCTGCACAAGCTTTAGCATGTTTATCTACTTTCTTTGATTCCGCCTTTCTTGATGCTTGCCCAGCTACGAACCCTGTTTCCCGTAACCCAACCAGCGGAGATACCCCGGTGAGGTCCACACAGGCATGTTTCCCTCTCTCCCAACCAAAGACAAGCAGGTCTGCTGGTCGCAGGGTGGATCTCCCTTCCGTGGGGTCTGTGAGGAAGTTTACAGGGGCCTCCTTTTTGGCAGAGATCCCAGCTCTTCTCAAGATATCCCACAAAACATCCCTCACCCAGTCATGCCGGTATTTGAAACCAGGGAGCTCATTGCAATGAATTGCATGCTCCCCGTATTTATCCATGCAGGTTTTACGGCAGATGGGGCATGTTTCATCTTCCGGGTACAAGGGGATCATCAATCGGTACTTGAGTATAGCCCTGTACTCTACTGCAGACATGCATTGACCCAAACCCTCAATCGGGATAACGGTCAAGAAATCCTGAGCATGAGGGCCCTTTAGGCATTCAATCACCGCCTTCTAGCGAGTGGACAACTCAAAAACTTCTCCCAGGCTCTGAGCAGTTTTGCTAAAAAGAGCATTCGCCAAAGTTTTTTGTGGCTTTGGGGGGGCGGTGTCCTTGTTAGAAAAACCGCCAATATCAAAATCCGGGAGATAGACATTTAAGCGTTCGAGCGCCTGTTGATAGTCTGGGTCTAGTATAGGGTTAATTTTAAAAAAAAATTCACCTTCCTTTTGGTTTATCATGAACTATTACACGTAGTTATGTTATTGATCATAGTTGCTTGTTATCGGGTAAATTTGTATGAATTTATAAATACTACTAGCTGATTACCCCGGGAGGGTCCCGGGGTTGAAAAATCTAAGTTTACGTGATAACCTATTGCAAATGGCTCAAGTTAACTAACCACAAAATCTCTCAATCATTGCATGTTCATAGTATTCTAATCAGTAATAACTCATATTTCCTAATCTAAAACCTAATCAGTAATCATCTAAAGAATCACTTATGTAAGCTACAACTATTCAAAAACTCATCACATCTCTCTAATTTTTCACATTCTAATGGCTCTTATAATTCCTAACCTAATCAACTAAACAAACACTTACGTTGAAAGTTGTAACCATTGCATCTCATTATGCCACGTGGCATAATCAAGAGATGGTTGAGGCCACCATTGAACGCCACGCCAGCAACTATCAATTCTTCTCGGGAGCGTCCCGAGGTTGAAAAATATAACCATTGTAATAATACTAATACTGATAGTAATAATTATTACTCTTGTAATTATATAAATAAAAAAATAACATTGCTATAAGCTGACACCATGTGTTGCAGTGTTGCGCGATTCTTTCTCCTAGCTTCTCTTGATGATGTATACCTAGTAAAATTCCAATGATAACATGGCGATTGACTTGATTTTCAACATCGTAGATAAGAACCTGGTTTAAAAGAAAAAACATGATTAGTGAATAACATAAACACTTTGTGTGTTTTTTTTCTGTATGAACGAAACCCCATAAAAAATAGTCGATTTTTTCTCCATTTTTTATATAGCACTATGGTACTCGTTGGAAAGATAATAAAACGCTCGTTAATTTGGTGTAATTTTTTTTCTTTAAAAAATCTCGTATATAAAAGATATAAACGTTTAAAAATTATGGGAGGAAATATGAGAGAGAAAATTTTAAATTTATTTTTAAATTCTTTTTTCCTAAAATAACTCAATTTAATTAAAAAATGAAATAATTCAAAAACGTGGCAGTTTCATGAAGAGGTTGAAGGCACCATTGCACGCCACGTCAGCAACGTTCAATTCTTTTATATATATTAATAGATTAATAGATGCTAATATATGATAAAACATAATTTGTGTTTGGGAGGTACGTTTCAATTTTGTTATTATTTATATTCAATGAACTATTTTAGAATAAAATTAATGTAACACAAATTTTTTTATTTAGTAAATTATCATTTGAGTAATTGACACGCTATATTTACCAAGAAAACCTTGTGTATATATAAAAAAAAAACTGTTGTCATGTCACATGTGAGGCTGTGATCTTCATTTACTAAATATAGCAGATAGTTGCCGTAAGTAACACAAAAAACGTACACTAACGTTTATTAAATACAGCAGATCAATTACCTTAAATATTGATAAAAACTTTATTTTAATATTTATAAAAAACAGTTTGTTCATTCCCCAAAACTTTAAAGCTAACTTAAAAAATAAAAAGAAGATACATTGCATCCCTTTTTAATTATTAAACAATCATTAAATGATTCATTTTTTAATTGTTCGTACATAATTTATTGCTTCTAAATGATCTGAACGTGTAACAGTATCACTAACGTGTGACAATAAATTCGAGAAGATTAACAAAAATTTTGTGAACTAACAAACTTGTTCACACATAATTCATATATAGTTTTTTTATCTTTTTAACAGCAAAATTTCATTATTATTATTATTATTATTATTTTTTAAATTCATGTTCACATATTAATTAAGCCAAAACACCACCAAATACGAAATTTACATCACAATAGAAGGTAAACGGGCAACAAGCTGCGCCGCCATCCCTTTCTGAGTTACGAAATTTCATTATCGAAATGAAAATTGGATTAACAAGAAGTTAAAAAAGCCGAGGAAAGCCAAAGATACAAAAGTTCACCAAGTTACATTTTATCAATAGCCCTAAAACTACACCAAATCATATATAGTTGCATTTTTTATTTCTTGGCATAAAGAAAGCATCCAGGTAAATTCCATTAATAGATATAATATAAAACTTGCCTAGGAAAACACATTACAAATATCATATAGTCAATCTTTTTTAAAAAAATAATTCATTTCAATAAAAAATAAATTACATTAGCATAACAAGTAGACGGGTAGGGTAAAAAGCTGCACCGTCACTTTTTTCAACTACATTTTGAACACAATTGTTGATTTTACATTTTGACCGAATCACATAAAGTCACACAAAACACAAACCTTAATATCCGCTAATTACAGAAACTAGCAGAATATTAACATGCAAAACGTTCGGTTTCCATGTGCTTATGTTTGCATAAACCACTAACCTAAAAAAAAAAACCTTCACAAAATTTAAGGAAATCTCATAATAATGTAATTAATAACTTATTCCTTATAATCAACATATATTCCTTAAACTAATGTTATACAACAAACCCTCATCAACTTTTCCGGCATCTTCACCGACGACCACCGATCTCCAAACCACCACCACCACCACCACCATCAACCGAACCCAACTGAGCCTGTCTCATAGCCAACGTTTTATAAATCTCCATTATCAACTTCTCATCATATTCCTTCACCGGTCTCATCCCAAACTTCGCCACCCCTTCACCGAACCCACCGCTTCCAGCCACCATCGGCGAGTTAGCCATTCTCATCATCATGTTAACATAACCGTCACGTATTCCAGTTAGTAACTTTTTTGGAGAGTATTTAACTTTCAGCTTCTTTTTTAGCTTTAGTTTCAGCTTCTTTGATGTTACTCTTATTCGCCAGAACCGGCGTGGCCGGTTTGGACCGGGTTCGTCGGTGGTGTTGCCGCCTAGACGGATGTAGGGTTTTGTTCGCCAGTAACGTTTGACTCGTCGGTAGACTCGAGTGGTGATACCTTCCATTTGTTTGGATGATATGGTTTAGAGGTTAATCAGTTAATTGAGTGAATAATAATAATAATAATAATAATAATAATAATAATAATAATAATAATAATAATAATAATAATAATAATGTTGTAGTTGTAGAGGAGGATGGGTGGGAGTGTTGGCCGGAGAAAAGGATGGGTCAGGGAAGGTTATAAATAGGGGTGTGGGTGGGGATGTAGCAATATTTCATGCGGATTTTAGTGTTATCCTGACCGTTGGTTCATGTTTTGACTTATGATCATTGGTTTTCGGGATTTCTATATTTTTAAATGGAAAAAATTATATGATTTTAACTTTTTTTGAAAAATTGTGTGCCTACATAAATGTAACATATATCAAAAGAATTGGTTAGTATTTAAGTAGAAAGATAGAATTACCATTTCATTTTACATAATCTTTAAATGATTTTCTTTAATGGGCTTTCATTTAAGAACCAAGTATGTAATGGTTAAGCAAATTGTAGAAGTGATGCTAAAACAGTGTCATGTGGGTTGCGAGTGAGAAGACGTGAGCCGCCACCTGATTCATGTGGTTTGTGAACACTACAACATAGTCACGTGAACGCTTCCACGAGTGAGCCCACACTATGATGTTTGCGTGGGTTTACGAAACAAAACTAGCCAACGTTGGCTGGGTGTTGACCGTTGCCAACGGCCAGTTGGGGCATTTTATAAAAAAATAAATAAATAATAAAACACTACATCCAAATCTTGCAAATTCACAAACATCGAACAACAAAACAACTACATAAATATCTTCAAATTTGAAAATGGTGCCAACACGGAATTGGAGCAAAACCTTGTTACTCACCGGCTATGAAGTTTATATCGGAAGACGGGTATGGTGCCAACACGGAATTGGAGCAAAACCTTAGCCAAATGCCACCGTTGTCTCTGGATTTTGTTATTTCGGAAACGCAACCACCACAAGATGCCAGTCCAAAAAAGTGTGGACAAAAGAAGGGCACGAGAGGTGCCACGTGAGGTGGAACATCAAGACGGCCGACCGAAACGGTCGATCAAAAAGCACGTCCAAAACGGCAAGCGATGTCGTGGACAGAAGAAAAAAATAGCATTGTGTCGCGCGCAGGTTGAAGTTTCCGAAATTTTGGAAAAAAAAAACAGCGAAATTTTCTACAAATAAGTGAGGAGTGAAGTTCGTTCTCCCGATATGATATCCGGCCGGTGAGCCGAAATTCAAAAATACATGGGCTTGTTTACAAATATTCATAACAGGAATAGCAATCGAATGCGAGCAAGTGGTAGCATAGTTGTTAAAAGCCATCGCCTCTTGTGCCTAGGCCCATTTTTAGGCAAGGCGATGCAGTTGCGTTTTGAGTCAGGGAAATTGCGCTTTAATTCTCCATGTGATGGTTAGGGATGGCAACGGGTCGGGTATGGGTCGGGTTTGGCTAATACCATACTCATACCCGGTTATAAAATCTCATACCATACCCATCCCATTACCCGTCGGGTTTTTGTCGGGTATAGAGCATACCCGCGGGTATCGGGTAGACCCGTTGGTATTTGCATGTATATATATTTTTCTTTTCTTTTATAGTCTTATGTTAAAAAAAAATCTAAAATATATAAAATTGTAATAAGTAACATATATATTATCATCACCATTATAATCTTTGAAACATTTAATAAATAATAATGTTATTTGAATATATATTTTAGACGAAAAGTTTATTTTTCAAATAATGAGTTTATTAGAATGAAACATTACTAAAAAAATAGGTAAGAAAAGTTATATATAAAACTTAATTCGATTGAAGACTTGTTTACAGGGTGTGATGGAGGATCAAATAGCATCAAAGGCAAGAAGCTCATTCGAGGCATTTTCATGACTACTGGTTGGGCGATTTGGAAAGAGCGAAATAAGGTTGTTTTCCAAAATTCGGTTCCAAAGGTGGACGAGGTTGTTGCTTTAGTTAAATCTATGGCGTTCCTATGATTCAAGTATAGAACGAATTGTAATAGGGTTGTGTGGTCTGAATGGGTTAGAAATCCATTGTATATATTGTAATTTTTAGTGTTTTGAGCGGTCCTTTCTTTTGGATTCGCTCGGTGTCTTAATGAAGTAATCTTTTCAAAAAAAAAATATATAAAACTTAAAAGTCTTTGGGCATATATTTCGGGTAAACGGGTATTTAGTTTCGGGTAATCGGGTCGGGTATCACCTAATACCATACCCGTCCCATACCCGCGAAATATTTTTTTCCAATACCATACCCGTCGTGTATCGGGTATACCCGTCCCAAATACTTCGGGTTTCGGGTATACCCGTCGGGCTCGGGTTTTTTTGCCATCCCTAGTGATGGTTTAGCCGCAGATTTCAGTAGATTTCCAAATTCCGGTGAGTTTCCATCCAAATTCATTAAATTATGGCTAGATTTAAGCCAAATTTCTACTTTTATTTAAGGAAAACTACTTCTATACACTAATAGATCAATATTTCAAAACTTTTGATACTAAGTAGATGTAAAATAGTAGTATTTTAATATATTTTTACTTTGTTTTCTTCTTCGCTTTTTTTGCGCATCGCGCCTAATCCCAGCCGAGTCCTATATGCCTTGAGTGCGCCTAGCGCCTTTGATAACTATGAGTGGTAGTAGCAATCTTGAAGTCTACAAATTTACTTGCGACGAACGGAAGCAAGAGGTTTTTCGCAAGTACAAGACCATGGAAACGTTGGATGAGGACTGCTTTGTGGAGAATTCTTCGCAAGTGCTTAAAGGAGGCTCATCAAAGCGGACGAAAACTACCTCTTCAGGTGGGTTCGTCTCCTCTACGAGCTCGGGTGCTCATGTGGGGATAGACCTAAACGTTGAAGAGGCCGTTGACCCATCTCTACGTAGACCACCTGGAAGGGAGCGGGGGAAAAAGTCGTTTCTAATGAAGCCAATGTCAAGTTCTCGACGGAGATTAGGAAAATAAGAAGTACCATGGAGATGATGGCGCAAGTGAAAGCGTTTAAAATAAGATTGGGGAACATGGACTTTCTTACGAAGGACTTTAACAACCTCCTCATTAGTCGTCGAATGATGAACAACCGACAAGCGGCGGGTGAGGTGTGTGGCGTGCAAGTACTCGCGGAAGACCAGGGGGCGCCCTGGTCTCCGCGGAGGATCCCAGGTGAGCCCGCAAGTGGCTTCCGCGTGACGTAGAACGGAGAACGTGCTGCGCGGAGATGCTTTCACCTGGCGTAGAAGGAAAAGACGTTTTGCGCGGACCGCGGGTCTGGTTCCCGTCTGACGTAAAATGTCATTACTGTCCGCGCAGCATGATCCTTGCGTGCGCGTCAACACAGGACTTCCAGCAGCTGTAGCATATCAGTTGAAATCTGTGAAATGCAACAGACAAGTCAAGAGTCGAAGGGAGAATTAAACAGCATTGAAGACGTTCAAAGCTCTTTAATTCGTTTGATTGTTTTGACTCAGAATTCAAAACTGAATTAAATAGCATTGAAGATGTTCAATGAAATTTAATTTTTTGCTTTGACTTCGTTGACTGATTTGACTCCCGTCTCCACTATAAAAGCAAGAGGACCCTTGCTTTGGAGACACACCAGCTCACCAACATCTTGCACATAACTCTCTCTGATCTCCAACATTATGTTCTTCGTCTTCAAGGTACCCTTCGGGTTTCTAGAGCTAACTCCGGCTGTTGTAACCTGGGAAACAAAACGAGCTCGTAATAGACTCGGAATTTGTTTTAAGAGCCCCGTGTTCAACACGATTCTCAACCTAACAATTTTGCTTCTACCCCTTTCTTACATTTTTCGTTTATTTCAGTTGTAATCTGTATTGTAATTTTGCTTTCATTTCTTTTGTAATCGTAATAAATTTGTTTTATTTCATTTTACATACGAACAGTTTCTACATGGTCCAAGTTTTATGGAGGTATTTAGGAATCATACACTCTCTAATTATGATTCATACACTCTGGCTCACATCACATACTAATAGGAGGCTACCACATACCCAAATTGTGATATTACACACCCTAAAATATAATGTCACGAGGTGTATGAAATCTAAGACCCTTTTTATAAGCATGTTTTTAAGCATATATTTAGATGAGTATCAATACATATTAAAGTCATAGATATTTATATATTCGTGCACATTTCCTCATGGTCCGATAAAAACACCCCTCCCCCATAATACCTGGCACTTAAACCTTATTCGTATCCATTGACCAGAAGAAGACTAAAAGATAATCGTGGTGACTACTGGCAAAAAGAAACAATTTATGGACGTAAAGTTTACAATATTCTTCTTGCCTTTTGCATTCCTTTTAATTCTTCGTTTTATTTTATCGAAAATGCACATGCGAGTGGAACCATGGTATCGTGCTCAAGGGCTTTGCGAAGCCCACAAAGAATTTTGTAATCATATAGTAGTTTTACACTTTTACTTACATATTTAATTTTGTAATATATAAATCCTATTTTTTACATAAGAATTTAAAAGTTTGAAGGCAACTGAGAACAGTATAAATATTTGTACATATTATCTTAACTTGGATAATTGATATTTGATACCACGTAGATCTTCTTTGGTGGGCATTCCTTGAGAGCCCATATGTGGCCAACGTGGAGCGGTATGCAGAAGGGTTGCGTTACGGTGATCCGTTTAAACCAAAGTTTTCAGAATCAGACCAGACGTCGAACCGGACCTTAGGCGGTTTACCGGTTCGATCGGTCCGAGATATCATATGGTTTAAACTTTAAACAAAATCCGCATGTATAGAAGGGCATGCAAGGGTGGTGTGGGCCCATGTGAGATATTTTTCATTTTTTTATTTGATATTGTGTGTATTAATGACCGGTATATCATATGGTTTAGTGACTTCTATATTATATTTATTTAAATTTTAATTCATTTTATTTAATAAGGTAACATAACAAAATAGGGGAATTTGATTTTAATAACTTAAACTATTTGAAATTAGTCGTTAGCATCCCAAACTAAAAAATTGGTCATATATAACATGTATTATTAACCTATTTGATTGTGACACCCAATTTAGGATAACTCACTAAAGTGTTTTGACTGACGTGACATCCCCAATTTGACGTGACGTACCACCCATCAGTGTAAATCTTATATCAACTTTGAACAGGTACATTTAAGTACAATGTCTTTTTGTTGGCCGGACTATTTTTTCCCATGTATGTAAGCGTTTATAACAATTTATTTTTAATTAAACTAAAATTAAAATTAAAACTACTAACAATTGAGTATTGAGTATTGACTTGTTTTTGTAATAAACATGAATATGATGCACCGGCCATTTAGGGGAAAAGAATATTAGTCAATATGTTTTTTTTTTTTTTTTTAATTATTATTATTATCTAGTATATCTTTCCATGAGTATAGGATATTTTGTTTCTATCTTGTAATTATTTATACACTTTGAATGAATGAGAGAGATCAAGCTTTTCAGAAACTTACAAAGAAGACAAGAAATATAATGTGGCATGTGGTTTCACATGACAACCTAACTTACCTTCGGACACATTGTCATATATTAATATTGATGTAAGATTACGGTATCCTTATCTTAATTATATAATTGTGCGTGTGTATATACAATATAAAAAAAACATATTTTTTCGAGAAAAAAATGATAGTAAGACAGGCTTTGACGCAGAAAGAATGAAGCTTATGGTAAACAATTATAGAAAAAAAATAACTATAATGTGATCAGCGCATTGATTTCCAAACTCCTTAAATATTGGACGGGTGTGGTAATTTAGACACGAACACGATAACCTGACACGAACCTAAACGATTTTAACATGTTTCGTGTTTGGCCTTAACAGGTTTCGTGTCTATAACAGGTCAACACGTTAAGACCTGTTTATTTTCGTGTCGTGTTCGTGTTTACCTGTTTCGTGTTCGTGTCTTATTGTGTACATTTCTTAACAGGTCTTATCATGTCTTATCATGTTTCTTATCATGTTTTGTCGTGTCTTATCGTGTCTTGTCGTGTCTTGTCGTGTTAACTTATTTTAGAAGGTATTCCTTATCGTGTCTTGTCTTGTCGTGTTAACCTGTTATACACAGGTTCGTGTTCGTGTTTGAGAAAAATGACACGATTAGATTTCGTCTCGTGTTCGTGTTTACAAGTTTCGTGTTCGTGTTTTAAAAGGTTCATGTCTTAACAGGTTCGTGTAACCTGTTATGCCAGCCCTAATTTCAAACTAGCTGTTTTAAAAATAAACTGAAGTTTAAAAAGTGGACCCACTACTAAACAAAATCTTTCAAAGCTTCGTTTGAACCCGGTCAGTTATAAAAACAGTAATTAGATCATAACAAATTATCCTATCACTATGATGTGGTAAATGAGAAATTAACGTTAAAGAAAAAAAAACATCAAGGGGGTTTCACCATTCACAACCGGTGACCCAACAATATGTTTTGTGAGAATGTGAAACGTGATAGGGTGAATAATAAAAGATAAAAAAAAATGAGAAGATAAATGAATGGTTCACATATTAATTAATAGTTACAATAAAAAAATAAAATGTGTATACCACACCTGCGACCACACATCACACCCTCTCTCTATCTGTAGTGGTGTGTACGTTGTGGCCATGTGGTCTATGTGGTGGGACTTAGTGCCCCGTAGCACATGGTGTAATAGTGATGCGATATTATTATACAATATTACGACACTACATTCTTTGTTTCAAAAGTATTAAGCCATCTCCAACACTCGATAAGATGGGCGCCCATGGGGGATGTGGCGAAGGAGGTGAAGGAGAGAGACGACAACTGGAGGTCGTGGTGGAGAGAGGATGTTGGTGTCGCCCTTACACAAGGGCGTGCCTGTGAAGGAGATGTTGGGTTGTTGTGAGAGGGAAGATGGGACCCACCGTTCCGGCACCGTTGCAGGGGAGGGGGAAAAGGGCGTGACAGCTGAGGTGGCACCGGGCAGGAGAGACTGGCGGAGGTCTGGCGCCTGTTGGGTTATGGATAGTCTTACAAGAATGTATAAAGGGGATGCAATTAATTAGTCACGTTTATAAAATAAAAAAATCAATACATTATGTCCTTTTTACACTTTTTAGTGAAAGCCACATTTCCTCTCAATCGATGTCTTTTAGAATTTATGTCATGTTATTTTATTTATATATTTTACGTGTTTATATTATTACGTTTGAACCCTAGCTTGTTTGATTAGCCTGTTCGATCCACTTGTGAGCATGTGTCGGTTCATGGTGACGGGTGAAACTGGGTGGGGCGTGATCGGGCACAATGGACGTGAGTGTGAATCACAATGCAATATGTATGTTTCCAGCCAATAAAGTCACTAATACATGCATTATTTTCTTTTTGTCATTATACTTTTAATTTGCTACTTAATTTGAATTTCTTAATAATTTTTAACTGACAATTAAATAAACAAAATACACACAGGCGTTAAATTTTTTTTTTCCTAAACATTTATTATATATAACAATTTTCATCAAAGAATTCACTGTAGCGAACGTCGCTTTCGCTACAGTGTTTTCTTTTTTTTATTTATTTTTTTAAAATAAAAAAACCTTTCAATTTCAATTTAATTACGAAAACGCCATACAAAATAAAAAAACTTTTAATTGCAAGGTAATTACAAAAACGTCATGTAAAACAACTTGTATTTACACGGCAATTACGGAGATGCCATAGCGTTTAATTTGCAAGTTATATTTGCCTTTTAAAGAACTTTTTACTTACAAGTTAAATGCATAAATGCCATTTACTGAATACAAGACGACTACAGTGCGCAAGTTCACCACAACCACCGTTTCCAGATGGTGGCCCACATCGTTGCGGTGACAACTGCTCGATGGAGGTGAATTCAACACTAGATTAACGACGTAAATGGCATTACAGCGTTCAGGTCTAACGTCGTAAGTCCGGTGTTAAAGTGGTTACAGATTGTGGTTGTCCCGACGTTCGCCCACATCGTAACAAAACAAACAGAAACTATCTGAATTCCCTCCGCAATTTGAAACATGTTTGATCGAATATAATATATTTCCATTTGACGAAAATTCGCTCGAATGTATGTTTCTACACCGCGTATAGCGCGACGGATAATATACTAGTTCAGATATAAATTTGAACAAAACCCGGAGTTTTTGGTCGGGTTTCACAATTTTAACAAGAAAAACAATATATTTTTATTATAGTAAGCACTTATTTAAAATTATATATATATATATATATATATATATATAGTATAAGGTTATATTGGAAACCCTTGTTATAGTGAAAACCTTGGAAACTCTATCAAACTCTAACTTCCCGACTTTTTTTTTCTATGAAAATTTTAGGGTATGTAACATACATGATTTTAAGCATTTTGGGCCAAAAAAATCGAAAAAGCGCCGAGCCGTTTTTTTTAAAAAAAATAAAAACCGTTTTCGGGTAAAAAATGGGTAACACGTGTTAGTTTGGCTTAACATGTGTTAGTCGAAAATTTATTTATTTTTTTTAAAAAAAAGTGCTCGGCGCTTTTTTGATTTTTTTGGCCCAAAATGCTTAAAATCATGTATATTACATGCCCTAATTTTTTCAAAATTAAAAAAAATTTGGAAGTCAGAGTTTCCAGAGTTTTCACTATAAGAGTGGGTTTCCACATTATCCTTACCCTATATATATATATATATATATATATATATACAATTAGCAACTTAGGTCACATCTAAAAGTCACCACCCTTCCTCAGCATTTGGCACCGTTTCACAAATTAGTTATAGTTGGGTCACCTTTAAGAGTTACCACCCTTCTCAATCACTTGGCATCGTTTCACAAATTAGTTAGTTGGGTAACTTCTAAGACTCACCACCTTTCTCCATCACTTGGCACCTTTTCACAAATTAATTATTAACATTAATCTCATCTAAGAGTCACCACTATGACAACCTGCACCCTTCACTTTTCATAAATGTGCATAATTGGTTCCTCAACTATTTCAAAATTTTCATTTTTAACACTCGTATTTTAATAGGACCAAAATTCATAATTTAATAAAATAATTTTTATAAGTAAAAGTATGCACGTTTTATACTCACATCTACACCCGAACACGTATGTTTCAGACCTTGATACTCAATGACCTTAATTTTCAGTCCTAAAACAACTTAGAAACAGAAGGAAACAAGTCTAAAACTTAAAATTGATTAAATTAAAAAAATTATTTTTTTAGTCCTCGCGGTCCGCTGAGACGGTCAAACAGTGAAAGTCCCAGTCAAAGTCCTAGTTAAAGTCCTAGTCAAAGTCTCAGTCAAAGTCCTAGTCAAATAGTCAATTCATTTTAAAACCTTACCTTATTGTGTTGACCAATCTTAAAGCCTAATTGAATCCAAAACTAGTATAAAAACTCACCTATGACCCAGTACACTTTGCACCTCTAAATCAATTGTTTCAATTTGATTAAACTCTCCCTCATACCTTTCTTCTAGAGTATATTACTTCTACATTTGAAGCTTTGATTATAAGCTCTTGTAATTGGCGAATTGGAAGCTTGATATTTTTTCCTATTCGGTTTATTTTCTTCTAAATTGGACTAGTTTCGTTGTTGAATCTTTGGATTGCTTGCATTTTCACGCTCGCTTAGTCATCTAGTCATTTGGCGAAGGTGAGTATTTCCTATCCCCTTTTTGCTTTTATTCATTTTTTGGGAGTTACATGTACACTTATACAAATTACAAATACAAGTTCACATTTTTACAATACAATTATAGTACTATGTGCATTTGCTTACAAACGTGCTTTATGCTTAGACATTACATGTATAATACATTTGTACTTAGTGAAATCATTAGCATTGTACAAGCCGACCTTAACATTGGATAGCGCTATTGGATTGACAACCCACCTAGGTTGATTCTCCCCCTTTTTCATCGGAGAATCCATGGTCATTGTTAAGTTATTATCCAATTATTTGGATAAGTACACCGCCGTTCATTTAGTACATTATACAGTCACAGGATTGATTTCGCTCATTTGTATGATACATAGTTTACATAATTGCACTATAGCTTTGCACTTGAATTGTATAACATTTTCCAACTTACTATATGTATTAAATCTAGGAATGCTCACCAACATTTCTTATGTTGACAAAACCTATTTTGTACATGTTTCAGGTGCAGTTTGATCTTAGTTCCATAGCATTGGACTTTAGTGCTTGCTTTTAATAAGTTATTTCAAATTTCATGTTTCGTTCAGACTTTTGTATTTTTTTTCCATTTCATCTATGTAAGACAATTTAAATTATTCAATAATATATTTACATTTTAGTACCATGTGCTTTTGAACAATCGTCACTACGTGACACCTCGATGATTCCGCCATCGGTTGGGGTGTTACAGATTGGTATCAGAGCCATGGTTATAGGAAATTAGGTTATTAGAATGCCTTTTAGCCTAGTCTATAACTAAGCTTACATTCATGAGTCCTCTCGTGTTTATTTCTCTTTATCCTATTATTTTCTTTCAAGACATTTTCGCTATGATTCTTTCTCGTTATTCTTTCGGTGTTTTGTTTAGAGAAGAAGATACTCGTATTTCACAAACGAAACGATATCACCAAGTTAGGAGTGACATCCATACCTTGGTGATTAGTTTCACCCCTCTATATGTTATTTATCTTAGGAATATATCTTTGAGATAGGAGTGACATCCACACCTCAAAGAATATTTCTTTCAAAAAGGAACTTAACCACTAAGCTGGGAGTGATATCCTTAACTTAGTGATTGGTTTCATTCCACAATCGTTTTCAATTTTGAAATACATCTTTGAGGTAGGAGTGAAATCCAAATCTCAAGGATCTATTTTTGCATCTCGTTTTTAAACTCGCTAAAGTTTTGGAATTCACTAGTGATGGGGCACGTGCAATCTAGAAGGGTGAGCTCCTGTATCCTGAGTTTTCTGTCTAGGCCTAGTATTTCGTATAAATCCCAATCAGACGAGGGACACGTATACCTATCTGGGAACTCTTGGGATGAGCATTCACTTATAGGCTAAAGTACGCCTCCACAAGTCACTAGGAAATTCCAAATACTTGAGTTGGTCAAAGTTTCCTATGGAAACAATTCCAATGTTTTATATCATTAATATTCATGTTTGTTTATCATTTGAAGATTCCATTTAATCACTTGATGTTTCATATGCCATTATTCATTGATCATTCGCTTTTGAATCCCTTATCATCATTACTAAAACTTTTGTTCGTTATATTATCGCATTAAAGTTTACACTATTTCACTTATGCTCATCATTTTTACACTATAAGGTATTACTCGTTTTGCGCTAAAACATTTTTACCCACGACTTAAGTTTTAAACTCCGTGTTTAACTTTGATCACATCCTGATTTTAGGAATGTTGCGTCATCATACAGTTAAAAATGAACATGGTTTTTCCAAACTTATTATTTCAACCTGTTTTATACCTTCATGTATACAAACTTACTTGATCGAAGTCATAGTATATCCATCCTCATATACCTAATACTAATATTGTTGTACCCAGTCTCCTAAGCCATAGCCAACTACCATTAGTTAGAACTTCTTAGTCAGACTAAACTCATACATAAATGCCTACCTACACGATACGCACTAGTACACTACTCTCTAAAACGATTAATTTGACAACTTATTCTATAAGTCTTTTCACAAAGCCTATTTGCCAAATTAGAACACACTTTTCACACACCTTGTGCCTTGAAACAAATAGCCTGCTATAAGCCCAAAGAGATGCCTTAACGATCCTGCAAATAAATGATCTTTCAATGTATAAATTTGGTAAAAGTTTGAAAATTTAAAAGGTTTCAAGTTTACCCAGTCTTAACGGGTAACACTTCGATTTTCTCAACATTTCATAACAATTAAAAATTTCCGACTTTTCAACCCACGAGTTAAAGAAATGATTAAATACAGAAAATTTTATTTTCCGAAATTCGTCAAGGCATCTGGGATCATTCACAACCTTCACATCATTTTAAATCTTGGTCTTTCGAAACACATTTGATTTACACACACTTCATTAAATGGTTTCATCTTGCATTTTATAAACTTGCATTGCATATTTTACAAATCAAATGTAAATCTGCATGTTTTCATATAACGTATCCAATATATGTTTTCGGGAGGAATTTGCAACTAATAATATACCTTATAACACTTTTCAAACTCGACTTCTTGTAAACACATGAAAATGTGTACCTACGAAATCTTTTCAAGTGAACATGTTTTGAACTTAAAACATTCTTCGGTTTCCAAAAAGTTATCCTCATACCAGTAGACTATACGTCTGTTCTGCGCACTCTCATTTACAGTAAATTTCATTATTTTTTTACACTATTCTATTTATAGTTACGTTCGTATATTATCTTATTATTTTTGTATTATTCTTTTGTTGGTAGTTATTTTCACGCGTTATTCGCAACTATTCTCGCACTAGTTATTCTTACAACACTAGTTTTGAGCATTAATTTAACTCCTTTACTTTCATTTTGTGCAAAATGTGCGATTTACTCGATTTACGTTATGCTATTCTTTCAATCGAAATTTTATGCTATACTTATATACTTACATGAACGCATATTTGGTATGCATATATTTTTTTTGTGAGCAAAACCCTGTTATACTTTACATTATTTTGTTCATCATCATGGCCAACGAACATACTAATTGTAACACCCCAACCGATGACGGAATCATCGAGGTGCCACGTAGTGACGATTGTTCAAAAGCACATGGTACTAAAATGTAAATATTATTGAATAAACCAGAATTGTCTTACATGATAATGGAAATTACAAAGTCTTAAATGAAATGTAAATAATGAAATAACTGATTAAAATAATGCACTAAGTATCTCTTGTTAAAGCACTAGATCAAACTGCACCTGAAACATGTACAAAATAGATTTGGTCAACATATGAAATGTTGGTGAGCATTCCTAGTTTTGATATATATAGTAGGTTAAAAAGTTATACAATTCAAGTGCAAGCTACAGTGCAAATATGTAAACCATGTATCATACAAATGAGCGAAATCAACCCTGTGACTGTATAATGTACTGTATGAACTGTAGTGTACTCAACCAATAAATGGATGATAACTTAACACTGGCCACGGATTCTCCGATGAAAAAGGGGGAGAATCAATCTAGGCGGGTTGTCAATCCAAATAGCGCTATCCAATGTTAAGGTCGGCTTGTACCATGTTAATGATTTCACTAAGTACAAATGTAATCCACATGTATTGTCTAAGCATAAAGCACGTTGTAAGCAATGCACATAGTACTAGAATTGTATTGTAAAAAAATGTAAACTTGTATTTGAAATTGTAATAGTGTACATGTAACACCCCAAAAATGTATAAAAGCAAAAAGGGGATAGGAATACTCACAGTTCACGTATTAACTTGAATTTGAACTTGGACAACGAAATATGAATTAAGATTACTCCCAAATGATTAACCTAAAGTAATTGATAATGTGTAAGGGAAATAACTCTAGGATACATGTATTTCTAGGGCTCCGAATTGGGGATAAACGTTTATTTGTTTATTAAACAATTTGTTTATCAAATATAAGAAATTTAATGAATAAATAAATAAAAATCTCTTTGTAAAATTTTAAGTTGAATGTAGTCACGACATAAGATTTTAAGTGTGAAAATAATTTTTATAAAATTATTTTCTTGAAAATAGAATATTTAATCTAATTATTTCAAATTGTCAAAATATGACTTTAATATCTAAAAATATTATAATCAAAGAATTTCTGAATTAAAAATTGTATTTCTGTTCCAAATGTATAGAAATAATTTATGTAAAATTTTGGTGTAAAAATATTGAAAAATGAATTTATTATGAATTATTTATGTTTAAAATAACAAAAATTAATTAAAAATACAAAATGAACGGTTTTTCTGGAATAAAAATATTTTCTGAAATGTTTATTGTTGTACAAGTTTAGGATAATTTTTGTGAGATTTTATAAAATCGTTTAGATATTTTAATTGAATTTTATAATTTTAAATGAATAAACTTGTAATATTTGTAATATATATTAAATAAATTATTTTTGAAAAACTAAAAATTGGATGATGAACTTTATCAGTGAAAAACATAAAATAAATTTTGTAGAATTTATAAAGTTGTTATAGTATTTTAAAACTAATTTTAAAATACTAATAATTATATATATATATATATAATAGAGTTTGAATGTAAAAAAAAAAGAAAAACCCTTGCAGATGCCAGGGGTCGAACTCGTGTGGGCCTGTTCAAAGACACCAGGTACAACCACTTGGTCTAGACCAGTTGTTGTGTTTGGATTATGTGCGTTAAATATATATAATTATACGTGATTACATGTTTCTTCCCCAATTCAACATTACGAGCCCTAAGATTTGCAATTGATCAATCCACACATCAATAACCCAATTAACCTTAGGGCTATTGATGTGTGGATGCCGAAGATTAAAACCCACAACAAATAATTATACTTACAATGCAGATTTGATTACGATTGGAAGGTCAAACCCACGAAGTCTAAATGTGATCGTGATGCACGAACATAGTAAAATTAAGAAGATTTGGAGGTGGAGAAAGATGTAATGGCGAGTTGTGATTGCTCGGGAAGGATCAATTTATACTATTACTCTCGAATCAAAGGAATTGGAAAGTTTGACCCGTCTTTAAAACTCACGCGTGATTAAGCTTGTCAAGAGCTGAAATTGCGGCCATATAAGTTGCTATAGTTGCGAGATAATTAGTCAAACATTATAACATTCATTAATTTGATTTAACCACCCAAAATTAGGATGATGTTTGAATTAATTGGTTGGTCTTTTGCTGCTTTGTTGCAGCGTGTACAACAGGGAGAAAAAGAGAAAGATTTTTGAGTTTAAAAGTTTTAATGCCTCAAGTCTATCACAAGATGCCTAAGTGGCGTAGTGGTGGTGTTGCGTGTGGTATATGTGTGACCCGGCTCGTGATCCGGGTTCGAATCACGTGGGAAGCAACATTTTTTTTTTTGTAAACTGAAGAGGGGGCTTGTGTCACACCCTCAAATTCCACGTGCGGGGTTTTACCGCGAGGCGCGTGACACACCAGGATCTCAGTCAACGATCACAATAAACATACAACAAACATGCATTCAAGATTATATTTAAAACCAAAATATAATGCTTTGAGCTGTAAACCAGCAGCGGAAGCATTCTTGTTTACAACCAAAAGACATATCATTGTTTACAAAGACATTGTTTAATATGTTTCAAAATAATAGACGCCGTGCATGACTCTGTGCGCCTAGTCCGATAACCGCTACCTCAGCGACCTGAGAAAACATGCCAAAAATGTCAACATATAATGCTGGTGAGTTCACAGGTTTTCTTTTATAAAGTGTTGTCACAAGTTTTACAAAGATCATTCTGTTAATACTATGTCATGAGAACGTTAGCTAGACGTTAAGTGTTTTTACTACTACGGTTGGGAACCCATTACTAAACGTTTCCAAAAGTTGATACCAGCCCAGAATGACTGGGCTACCGATGCCTCGGTAACCCGATAGGTAGAGACAATATGCACCCGCCCGGCCCCGCCGTCGAGTGGGGTTTGTGAGGCCCAATAGATCTATCCACATTTCCCTCGTTGTGCGTGCCAGCACATTCATGGTTTCCCCCTGGGACTTTCCATAAAAGCCGTATAGTAACATAAAGTGCCCATAGTATAACATGACCTTTAAATAGTTCGTACAAAGCATGTTTCTCCCCCAAAAAGCAAAACAGTAAAAGTGGGGCTGTGAAACTCACCTTGGTTTGCGTTACTTGAAAATAGTTAAGTGATTATGTTATGATAGCCCCAGATATCGGCGACCTATCATAAGATGCGTATAAGTATTGGACTAATAACCCGCA
This sequence comes from Ambrosia x helenae, assembly GCA_030844895.1. Lineage (NCBI taxonomy): Eukaryota > Viridiplantae > Streptophyta > Magnoliopsida > Asterales > Asteraceae > Ambrosia > Ambrosia x helenae. The sequence goes on along the minus strand of CM061228.1, from coordinate 132,731,345 downwards.
GGCTAACTAGTCCCCGAATGTCCAGACCGTGACCATAACGTTTGAAAACACTTTTTAACTGTTAAACCGACCGTGCCAGACAAGACCCGACATCCCATTGGTGACCCGACATCCCACGTGTTAGATAAATGCAAGACATCATGCAACATATGCAATTAAACACTTAGCACGCGCAACAATTCACCTAGTCTAGCATAATGTCCAATTAACGCATAAACAGGTCCGAACACGTCTTACTAAGTCATTGGGTGTATCCCGGGGTTCCTAACATGTTCCTAGGTGTCAAATCGTGTTCCGGGATGTCAAAACGCGTTCACAACAGCAGTACATGCGATTAGGAAGGTTACACGCGAGTAGGCAATAGCCTATAGGCGATTAGGGGCCTAATCGCCTGATGTATCAGGCGAGTAGGGTCCCAATCGCCCCAAAGTCTGCATAATCGCCTATAGCTCAGGCGATTAGGATGCCTAATCGCCTGCAGCTGCTGTACAACGAGTTTTCGCGCGTTAAACCCTCCAAATCAGATCCGAAACATGCAACAACACCCAATATCAAACCTAAATCATTTACCAACCCTTTTCAAGCAAAAACCCCCAACATATCACTGATCTAGCATGTTCTATGCAATTATTTCCTAAAATGGCAAAGTACTAGGTTTCTTCTACCAACCTTATCTTTCCTTAAATGGAAATAATCAGATTTCAAGCTCTACAACATGTAACTCATAAAATCTCTGATCTAACATCTTCCTAGTGTGAATCCTAACAACATTGCACCAACAATCACACCATAATCATCCTAAATCCTCAAGAACATACAAATGGGTCAAAATATGCATTTTCTTCAAAACACCATAATAATGGCTAAGATTCTAAGACAACCTTCCTAATAACCTCTACATAACAGAAGTACAATCATATCTTGAAAACATTCATGTTAAAATCACCAATAAGACCAACATATGCATGTAAACTTCACATATAACAAGCATTAAGGTGTAAACTTGGTTTAAGACTCTTTTGAAAGGTTTTTTAAAGACACATTTGGTAAAACAAGGTCTGGAACTTTAGGGGAACTCAAAATAACAACTTTACAAAGGTTAGGGATGAAGAACACACCTTGGGTTTTGCTAAAGAAAGGTGTGTAAGCTTGGGGATGGTGATTTTTGTAGCAAAATGAGTTCCAGAGGTGTTCTAAGGTGTGTGGGCGACTTGGGAGCAGCTAGGGTTGTTCTAGAGGTGTTTGGGGAGTTAAGGGTGCTATTTATAGGTGTTTTGACCCGAGCCCTGCAGTACACGCGATTAGGGACCCAGATCAGGCGAGTAGGGGCCTAATCGCCTCTATGCTCACGCGATTAGCCACCTACTCGCGAGTAGGGGCCCTAATCGCTACTATTCATGCGATTGGCCACCTACTCGCCCCATTCCCTGTGTACTCGTGTACTATTCACGCGATTAGGAGTCCCCCCCAGGCTCCTAATCGCCTATAAGGTGCTGGAATGGGTTTTTGGCGCGTTAAACACTATTTTAACATATTTAAACACGTATTCACATACCGGTAAGTCACATAATGATTCCAAACATATAATGCATGATATCCAACACGTTTACATCCGTTCACTAATTCCCGGGACTCGAGACTCGTGTGTGCATTAAACCCGGCGATTCCACGAATCGCCGATCCTTGTACCCATAGTTATGGACCGACTCCCGATGACCCCGCGGATCATCATAACGACTCCCGATGATTCCCCCGAATCATCGTACCGACTCGACTGACCTTGTTAAGGACGTAATATGCATGACTCGCTAAGGTAGACTTACTAGTTTAGTCAACGTTACTAACCTGAGTTTGCCGGTGTCACATCATCCCCCTGTTAAAAGAATTTTCGTCCCGAAAATTGCCCAAGGCCAAAAAGGAAGAGACGAAAGAGAAGAAAAATTTTCCGGTTGCCACATCATCCCCCTGTTGAAAGGAATCTCGACCCGAGATTCATTCAGCTTCAGCAGAGACATGTCTTGATTCGAACGCGCGCTTGGGAAATAAATGGGGGTACTTAGCCTTCATTTGGTCTTCCCGTTCCCATGTGAACTCCGGTCCACGATTAGAGTTCCAACGGACTTTAACAATGCGGATTTTACTCCGGCGAAGGCTACGGATTTTATAGTCAAGAATTTCAACCGGTTCCTCCACAATACGCAGACGATCATCCACCTTGATCTCTTCGAGAGGAACAACCAAAGATTCATCCGCCAAGCACTTCTTCAGATTAGAAACATGGAAGACATTATGAACATTACTGAGCTCAGCTGGCAGATCAAGCCTGTATGCTACCGGTCCAATCCGTTCCAGGATCGCGAACGGTCCTACATACCGAGGATTCAATTTGCCCCGCTTCCCAAAACGTATAACGCCCTTCCACGGGGATACCTTCAACAAAACCCTGTCGCCAACCTCAAACTCCAAAGGCTTGCGACGACGATCGGCATAGCTCTTTTGACGATCCCGAGCTGCTGCCATGCGGTTACGGATTTGTACGATCTTTTCGGAAGTCTCGTACACAAGTTCCGGGCCGGTGAGTTGACTCTCACCCACCTCGGCCCAACAAAGAGGAGACCGGCATTTCCGCCCATAAAGAGCCTCGAACGGAGCTGCCTTGATGCTAGAATGGTAACTGTTGTTGTAGGAGAATTCCACCAACGGTAAATGACTCTCCCACCCCTTGCCAAAATCGATCACACATGCCCGAAGCATGTCTTCTAGCGTTTGGATTGTCCGCTCACTTTGACCGTCAGTTTGCGGATGATACGCTGTGCTCATGTCCAACTGAGTACCCAGAGCCTTATGCAAAGACTTCCAGAAGTTAGAGGCGAATCGAGGATCACGATCAGAAATAATAGAGACAGGCACCCCGTGCCGAGAAACCACTTCCTTGAGATATAACCGTGCCAAACGCTCGAGACCATCGGTCTCTTTGATAGCGAGGAAGTGCGCAGACTTTGTCAACCTATCGACAATCACCCAGATCATGTCACACCCACTGGGCGATTTCGGGAGTTTGGTCACAAAGTCCATTGTAATCCGCTCCCACTTCCACTCGGGGATTTCAGGCTGTTGCAGAAGGCCGGATGGCTTTTGATACTCAACCTTGACCTTGGCACAGGTCAAGCACTTGCTCACGTACGAAGCCATGTCTGCCTTCATGTTTGGCCACCAATAAAGTATCTTTAGGTCTTGATACATCTTATCGGAGCCAGGGTGAATAGAGTACCGGGACTTGTGAGCTTCATCAAGAACGAGCTCCCGCAAGCCCCCAAATAAAGGAACCCAAATACGTTCAGCGAAGTAGTGTAACCCATCGGATCTGAGTTCAAGGTGGCTATCAGCACCATGCATGGTTTCAGCCTTAAGGTTTTCCTCCTTCAAGGCCTCTTGCTGCGCTGAACGGATTCGATCAGGTAAGCCGGAATGGATAGTGAGCTGAAGAGCTCGAACACGACGAGGTTTAGCCGTTTCCTTCCTGCTCAAGGCGTCTGCGACCACATTCGCCTTGCCAGGATGGTATTTGATAGCGCACTCGTAGTCATTAAGAAGCTCGACCCAACGACGCTGTCTTATATTCAACACCTTCTGATCAAAGATATGCTGGAGGCTCTTGTGATCGGTGTAAATAGTGCATTTGGTACCGTACAAGTAGTGCCTCCAAATCTTTAAAGCAAAGACCACCGCACCCAACTCCAGATCATGGGTGGGATAGTTTTTCTCATGAACCTTGAGCTGACGAGAAGCATAGGCGATGACCTTCTCGCGCTGCATCAGTACACAACCAAGACCCCGGATAGAAGCGTCACAATATACCACAAAATCGTCCGTACCCTCAGGCAAGGACAAGATAGGAGCAGAACAGAGTTTAGCCTTTAACAACTGGAAGGCCGACTCCTGCGAATCACCCCAGTCGAACTTTCGGTCCTTCTGGGTAAGCGAGGTGAGGGGTTGGGCGATCTTCGAAAATCCCTCGATAAAACGACGGTAATAACCTGCAAGGCCTAGGAATTGCCGCACCTCGGATGGCGTCTTGGTGCTTCCCAGTCCTTTATGGCTTCAATCTTCGCTGGGTCGACGTGAATTCCCTTCTCATTAACAACATGACCAAGGAATTGGACTTCACGTAACCAGAAGCTACACTTAGAAAACTTAGCGTACAGCTGTTCCCCGCCTCAGAAGTTCCAAAACAAGACGTAGGTGTTCCTGGTGGTCCACCTCGTTCTTAGAATAGATGAGAATATCATCAATGAAGACAATCACGAACTTATCAAGATAAGGCTTGCAAACACGGTTCATCAGATCCATAAAGATGGCAGGTGCATTGGTGAGACCAAAAGGCATGACCAGGAATTCAAAATGGCCATAGCGAGTTCGAAAGGCGGTCTTCGGAATGTCAGCTTCTTGAACCCTCAACTGATGGTACCCGACCTCAAATCGATCTTCGAATAGAAACTGGAACCCTGAAGCTGGTCAAATAAGTCATCGATGCGAGGAAGAGGATAGCGATTCTTGATGGTAACCTTATTCAACTCCCGGTAGTCGATACACATCCGTAGGCTTCCGTCCTTCTTCTTGACGAACAAAATAGGGGCTCCCCACGGGGACGAACTAGGTCGAATGAAACCCTTCTCTAACAGCTCCTGCAACTGGTTTGATAATTCCTGCATCTCGGGAGGTGCAAGACGATAAGGGGCACGAGCAATAGGGGCCGCACCCGGAGCAAGTTCAATACCAAATTCGACCTGGCGATAAGGCGGAAGACCAGGTAAGTCTTCGGGAAATACATCGGGAAAGTCGCGGACAACAGGAATATCTTCAATCTTCTTCTCCTCTACCGACGAAACCGAAACAAGTGCCAGAATGGCAGAATACCCCTTCCGAAGATACTTATAGGCTTTCATACACGAAATGATACTCAACGGGACCCCGCTCTTCTCACCGTGCACCAACAGAATTTCTCCATCAGGGAGAGGAAGTCGAATGACTTTATCAAAACAAACGATCTCGGCATGATACAGGGACAACCAATCCATACCCACGACAACATCGAAACTACCCAAGGACACCGGCATAGATCAATAGGGAAAGAGTAACCCGACAACTCAAGGCGACACTCCCTAAGGACGTGCGTCGCCTCAACTTTCTTACCATCAGCCAATTCTATCAAGTACTTAGCCTCTAAAGGTGTAGGTACCCTATCAAGTAATTGACTAAACCCAAGAGATATGAAACTCTTATCGGCACCAGAATCGAATAAAACCGTAGTATAACGATTATCGAGGAGAAACGTACCAGTAACAGTGTCGGGGTCTTGTCGAGCACCGCTCGAACCAATCACGAAGGCGCGAGCATTCCTGCCTCCGCCTCCATTGTTTCCATTACCCGCCCCATTCTTCCCGGCTTCACCCTGCTTCAACTTGGGGCAGTCCCGCTTGTAGTGACCAAGTTCACCACAATTGTAGCACCCCTGTTTGCCCTGATTTCCCTGGGGAGCAGCGACAGGAGGAGCCGGAGTAGGTGTAGCAGGAGGGTTCCGGTTACCCTGAAGATTAACCCTGCAATCCTTTGCCTGGTGCCCATGCTTTTGGCACCTGTGGCAACGGTTCCGGTCCTCGCAACGACCGTTGTGGTGAAATCCACACTGGTCACATTTCGGCTTCTTCCCAATATAACCCCCTGGTTTCTGCTCAGACGATGATCCCCCAATATCAGACTTCTTTACCTGCTGAGGCTGAGCCGAGCTCGAGCCTTTCCCCACAGCTTCCCACTTCCGTTTGTTACCATCAGAAGCCTTCACAGCAGCGCCTCGAGGAGGCAAGACCCCTTCAGTCACCTTCATGTTGGTCAGCCTGTGAGCTGACCGAACTACCTCAGAATAAACAGTGAGATTACCCGCAACAACTAACCCAGCAATCTCCGGTACCAACCCAGCGACGTAATGCTCAATCCTTCGATATTCAGGTGTGTGCAGATCGGGGCACAACACCGCCAACTCATTGTGCCTAGCAGTATAAGCTTCAATTTCAGAACCCACCATCTTATGGTTCCAGACTTCATGCTCGAGTTTCTGGATCTCATCCCTCGGGCAGTACTCATTTTTCAGCAACTGAATGAATTCTGTCCAGGGCATAGCGTGGGCTTCCCCAATGCCCATAGTCTGGGTGGTGGAGTTCCACCAAGTCAAGGCTTGACCCTCCAGGGTCGCAGAAGCATATTTCACCCGGTCGCCCTCCGGGCAGTTACACATCGAGAAGACAGATTCGATTTTCTCCAACCATCGGAGCAGTCCCACTGCCCCTTCAGTGCCGCTGAAGTTGTGAGGCTTACAATCCATAAACTTTTTGTAAGAACACTGGGATGGAGGAGGATTGACAGCACCACCTGGAACAGACACACAGGTGAGTATCAAGAAAAGGTAAAGTACCCCAGAACGAGATAGAATAGATGAGAATCGACGTACCACCCATAGCATTATGAGCGGCTTGGAATGCAGCCAAAGCAATATTCACGTGCTGCTGCGTCAGATTATCCAGCTCAGCTTGGGTCATATTAATGTTCCCGCGGCCACCGCCGCCACCACGGCCGCCACCACGACCGCCAGCACGGCCGCCCCTGCGACCTCCACGAGCTCCCGACATCTTCTGTCACAACATGAAACAAAAGATTTAGGCTTGCCCGTGGTATAACCCATTAGGAATTTCAAGAAACTAGATAGAGCCCAGCTCGGGTCCATCCGTCCAAGCCCAAAGTCCGCCAGGGATCCCATGCATCACAGTTTATGATCTCGTGTGCACCCGACATGATAAACTGTTCCACATGGCCCTCCAGGCGCGCTTTAAGTTTGAAGTTCAGGTCACCGAACACTAGCGCCCAATCATGGTATTATCATAAATATAAGTACAGGATAGTATGCATAAGAACGGGCGTGTTCATTAGGGCATAGAGGGGAGATGTCCAAATCTCTGGACAGATCTCAAGAGTACGCCGAAGCTACCCCAATGTACACTGCCGTCAAGAGAGTTCAATAGCATATCGTTCGCCATCGGATCAAAGTAAGGATGAATCAAGAAATAGAATGATAAGGAGTAAATAGATGATGTAGCGTAGTAGATGATGACACCGACACCCCGACAAGTCGTATTGTTACCCACTTGCTAAGACTCGACTAATTGTGACCGTCTAGTGTGTGCGACTCAGTTATAGACTAGACTCTACATGCAGTCTCAGTTCACTATAACCGTTGGCTCTGATACCAATCTGTCACACCCTCAAATTCCACGTGCGGGGTTTTACCGCGAGGCGCGTGACACACCAGGATCTCAGTCAACGATCACAATAAACATACAACAAACATGCATTCAAGATTATATTTAAAACCAAAATATAATGCTTTGAGCTGTAAACCAGCAGCGGAAGCATTCTTGTTTACAACCAAAAGACATATCATTGTTTACAAAGACATTGTTTAATATGTTTCAAAATAATAGACGCCGTGCATGACTCTGTGCGCCTAGTCCGATAACCGCTACCTCAGCGACCTGAGAAAACATGCCAAAAATGTCAACATATAATGCTGGTGAGTTCACAGGTTTTCTTTTATAAAGTGTTGTCACAAGTTTTACAAAGATCATTCCTGTTAATACTATGTCATGAGAACGTTAGCTAGACGTTAAGTGTTTTTACTACTACGGTTGGGAACCCATTACTAAACGTTTCCAAAAGTTGATACCAGCCCAGAATGACTGGGCTACCGATGCCTCGGTAACCCGATAGGTAGAGACAATATGCACCCGCCCGGCCCCGCCGTCGAGTGGGGTTTGTGAGGCCCAATAGATCTATCCACATTTCCCTCGTTGTGCGTGCCAGCACATTCATGGTTTCCCCCTGGGACTTTCCATAAAAGCCGTATAGTAACATAAAGTGCCCATAGTATAACATGACCTTTAAATAGTTCGTACAAAGCATGTTTCTCCCCCAAAAAGCAAAACAGTAAAAGTGGGGCTGTGAAACTCACCTTGGTTTGCGTTACTTGAAAATAGTTAAGTGATTATGTTATGATAGCCCCAGATATCGGCGACCTATCATAAGATGCGTATAAGTATTGGACTAATAACCCGCAGGCTAACTAGTCCCCGAATGTCCAGACCGTGACCATAACGTTTGAAAACACTTTTTAACTGTTAAACCGACCGTGCCAGACAAGACCCGACATCCCATTGGTGACCCGACATCCCACGTGTTAGATAAATGCAAGACATCATGCAACATATGCAATTAAACACTTAGCACGCGCAACAATTCACCTAGTCTAGCATAATGTCCAATTAACGCATAAACAGGTCCGAACACGTCTTACTAAGTCATTGGGTGTATCCCGGGGTTCCTAACATGTTCCTAGGTGTCAAATCGTGTTCCGGGATGTCAAAACGCGTTCACAACAGCAGTACATGCGATTAGGAAGGTTACACGCGAGTAGGCAATAGCCTATAGGCGATTAGGGGCCTAATCGCCTGATGTATCAGGCGAGTAGGGTCCCAATCGCCCCAAAGTCTGCATAATCGCCTATAGCTCAGGCGATTAGGATGCCTAATCGCCTGCAGCTGCTGTACAACGAGTTTTTCCGCGCGTTAAACCCTCCAAATCAGATCCGAAACATGCAACAACACCCAATATCAAACCTAAATCATTTACCAACCCTTTTCAAGCAAAAACCCCCAACATATCACTGATCTAGCATGTTCTATGCAATTATTTCCTAAAATGGCAAAGTACTAGGTTTCTTCTACCAACCTTATCTTTCCTTAAATGGAAATAATCAGATTTCAAGCTCTACAACATGTAACTCATAAAATCTCTGATCTAACATCTTCCTAGTGTGAATCCTAACAACATTGCACCAACAATCACACCATAATCATCCTAAATCCTCAAGAACATACAAATGGGTCAAAATATGCATTTTCTTCAAAACACCATAATAATGGCTAAGATTCTAAGACAACCTTCCTAATAACCTCTACATAACAGAAGTACAATCATATCTTGAAAACATTCATGTTAAAATCACCAATAAGACCAACATATGCATGTAAACTTCACATATAACAAGCATTAAGGTGTAAACTTGGTTTAAGACTCTTTTGAAAGGTTTTTTAAAGACACATTTGGTAAAACAAGGTCTGGAACTTTAGGGGAACTCAAAATAACAACTTTACAAAGGTTAGGGATGAAGAACACACCTTGGGTTTTGCTAAAGAAAGGTGTGTAAGCTTGGGGATGGTGATTTTTGTAGCAAAATGAGTTCCAGAGGTGTTCTAAGGTGTGTGGGCGACTTGGGAGCAGCTAGGGTTGTTCTAGAGGTGTTTGGGGAGTTAAGGGTGCTATTTATAGGTGTTTTGACCCGAGCCCTGCAGTACACGCGATTAGGGACCCAGATCAGGCGAGTAGGGGCCTAATCGCCTCTATGCTCACGCGATTAGCCACCTACTCGCGAGTAGGGGCCCTAATCGCTACTATTCATGCGATTGGCCACCTACTCGCCCCATTCCCTGTGTACTCGTGTACTATTCACGCGATTAGGAGTCCCCCCCAGGCTCCTAATCGCCTATAAGGTGCTGGAATGGGTTTTTGGCGCGTTAAACACTATTTTAACATATTTAAACACGTATTCACATACCGGTAAGTCACATAATGATTCCAAACATATAATGCATGATATCCAACACGTTTACATCCGTTCACCAATTCCCGGGACTCGAGACTCGTGTGTGCATTAAACCCGGCGATTCCACGAATCGCCGATCCTTGTACCCATAGTTATGGACCGACTCCCGATGACCCCGCGGATCATCATAACGACTCCCGATGATTCCCCCGAATCATCGTACCGACTCGACTGACCTTGTTAAGGACGTAATATGCATGACTCGCTAAGGTAGACTTACTAGTTTAGTCAACGTTACTAACCTGAGTTTGCCGGGTGTCACAGCTTGGGCCTGATATAATGGGCTCGTGATGTTGGGTGGAGGCAAGGAAAGATGGGCCTGACCAAGGGAGTTGGGCTGGTTCTGTCCTGGGCTTCGAAAGACACACAAAAGATCAAGTATTTGTCTTGGTTTGGGCTCAAGTTTTTTTTTTTTTTTGGACTAGATTATTATTATTATTATTATTATTATTATTATTATTATTATATTAAAAGAAAAGTGACGGATGTCACACTAATTGATAGCTCGTATGAGATCTAAGCCGATTCCCATGTACGACTCGGTTAAGAGTATTCCTCTAACCCGAGGGGAACGGTGTAATCCTCAGAGTTTATCAATATGGTTGTTTAGAGCCCATTGATGTGAACAGAAATTTACCGATTAAGGGTGAACCCGAAAGGTGAAGAACCCCTAATCATGTCTTATACTTACACATTAATCTCATTACGGTTAAAAGGGTGAACCTGAAAGGGGAAGAACCTCTAACCGCATCTTATACTTGAGCAGTATCTACTACTTAACACATTTTGGTTGCACGCATTGTTTCTTGTATTACTTATGTTAGTGTTATGGAAAAGCATAGCACCCTAGTGTAAGGTAAATCGATGATTACGGTCCAGAACGCAATCATGGATTTACAGGTACGTGGGGGTGGTGTGTGATTCTACTTAGGCTAATAGTAGACAATCAGTACGAGTCCAAAATATCAGTAGTGTGGTGGGTTAGCTGCGGTACACCCTATATATAAGCACGAGCGATACTGCGGGAGCGGACTAGGAGTCTGACCAAGAACCTACCCATTACTATCTCTTTATTAGATCGTTGACTAATAGCTAGCATTTTTTATAAGAATGTTCTTACACGAGCTTCAATTCGACTTCCTAGAGTCTTTCTCTAGCCCATCCACACAGAAAACACAAACTTTGTATACTCTTACACTCTCTGTCAGTCGAAATCCTGTTGCATGTCCTTAATAATGTTCGGTCAGAAACTTATCTAAAGTAAGGGAAGCTACTATAACACTGCCCTGCCCTCACCAGTTACATACTTTTCCCAAACCTTGCTCATTATAAACTCTTAATTCTCTAACCTTGGGTCAAACTTTAAGGATTTTCAAACTCTTATTTTGGGTATTAAACAACTACTTCAAACTTTGTCAAATCATGGCTGATGTATTTCTTAAAATCTACTTGTCTTTTTACAAATGTCTTTTATTTCATGGAAACCTTCACTTGAAAGTAATTTCGAGACGAAATTTTCTAAAGTAGGGGAGACTGTAACAACCTGCACCCTTCACTTTTCATAAATGTGCATAATTGGTTCCTCAAGTATTTCAAAATTTTCATTTTTAACCCTCGTATTTTAATATGACCAAAATTCACAATTTAATAAAACTTATAATTTTTATAAGTAAAAGTATCCACGTTTTATACTCACATCTACACCCGAACACGTATGTTTCAGACCTTTGTACTCAAAGACATTAATTTTCAGTCCTAAAACAACTTAGAAACAGAAGGAAACAAGTCTAGAACTTAAAATTGATTAAATTAAAGAAATTATTTTTTTAGCCCTCGGGGTCCGCTGAGACGGTCAAACAGTCAAAGTCCTAGTTAAAGTCCTAGTCAAAGTCTCAGTCAAAGTCCTAGTCAAAGTCCTAGTCAAATAGTCAATTCATCTTAAAACCTTACTTTATTGTGTTGACCAATTTTAAACCCTAATTGAATCCAAAACTAGTATAAAAACCCACCTATGACCCAGTACACTTTGCACCTCTAAATCAATTGTTTCAATTTGATTAAACTCTCCCTCATACCTATCTTCTAGAGTATATTACTTCTACATTTGAAGCTTTGATTATAAGCTCTTGTAATTGGCGAATTGGAAGCTTGATATTTTTTCCTATTCGGTTTATTTTCTTCTAAATTGGACTAGTTTCGTTGTTGAATCTTTGGATTGCTCGCATTTTCACGCTCGCTTAGTCATCTAGTCATTTGGCGAAGGTGAGTATTTCCTATCCCCTTTTTGCTTTTATTCATTTTTGGGGAGTTACATGTACACTTATACAAATTACAAATACAAGTTCACATTTTTACAATACAATTATAGTACTATGTGCATTTGCTTACAAACGTGCTTTATGCTTAGACATTACATGTATAATACATTTGTACTTAGTGAAATCATTAGCATTGTACAAGCCGACCTTAACATTGGATAGCGCTATTGGATTGACAACCCACCTAGGTTGATTCTCCCCCTTTTTCATCGGAGAATCCATGGTCATTGTTAAGTTATTATCCAATTATTTGGATAAGTACACCGCCGTTCATTTAGTACATTATACAATCACAGGATTGATTTCGCTCATTTGTATGATACATAGTTTACATAATTGCACTATAGCTTTGCACTTGAATTGTATAACATTTTCCAACTTACTATATGTATTAAATCTAGGAATGCTCACCAACATTTCTTATGTTGACAAAACCTATTTTGTACATGTTTCAGGTGCAGTTTGATCTTAGTTCCATAGCATTGGACTTTAGTGCTTGCTTTTAATAAGTTATTTCAAATTTCATGTTTCGTTCAGACTTTTGTATTTTTTTTTCCATTTCATCTATGTAAGACAATTTAAATTATTCAATAATATATTTACATTTTAGTACCATGCGCTTTTGAACAATCGTCACTACGTGACACCTCGATGATTCCGCCATCGGTTGGGGTGTTACAACCACCCTTCCTCATCACTCCCCACCATTTTACAGATTATTATACATACAATTTGCAACATCATACGACTCGTGCTTTACTACCGCATATATATATATATATATATGTATATATAGATTGGAAACAATACATATAAAAAAATACATATCACAAAGCACCGATTCCGACTTACAAGGTTTTTTTTTCTTATTTTCAAATCCATTTGATTTTAATAACCTGATCCAACATGTGTCCTTTCCACACCTCAATTTCACCAACACAATTTATGATTGTTTGCAACCGTTTTCTAGATTCATATTTCATGTAAGGATTCTAATTTATTGTTCCTTTGAATAGCGAACAAGTTCAAAAAACCAACAAAGAGGCACATGTTATTGTAAAATCCTAACTTATGTGTTGCATCTTTTATCGAACTCTCATCTGTTCCAGTAGCATCCTCCGGAAAGGGACATCAATTACCACATAACTGCTACACTCATAAATCATTGGATAATTACATAATTGGAATCATAAAAAGTCGAATTTTCCACAACGAGACAACGATTTTAATTTGGTAGAATTGGCCGGCAATCCCAAATAAAAACATCTATACCATATTATGTATACCCTATTACAATTACTGATCGAAGAAGATCGCACATTCAATTCCTTTTTTAGTCTGCAATTATTATAAGTACATAAGAATTGAGGGTGCAAATTCCTCTTTGGTCTTGGTATGATTTTAAAGATTAATATGAAGTTTGGTTCGTTTGAATTGGAAAATCGCATTGTTTTTATCACCAGAATTCATTGATTTGATAATATTGTTTAAAACCAAATCGGTGTTTTGTGGAAACAAAAAAAAAAATTCATATTTTGTTTAATCATAAAACATCAAAAGAAAAACTTTCGAACCGGTCATAAAAAATCAATATTTTGTCGGAATGAAAATCACAAATAGCCTTGCAGAAAAAGAGTTTGAGCGGTGTTTTTAATTTATCGCAAGTCAAAAGAATAGTCAAATATCGAAGGAAAAACATGGTGTTATGAGTGCTTATTTATTTTTATTAAAATAAAAAATTTAACACTTCTAATTTCAAAAGAAACAACTGAACAAATAAAGCCACAAAAAGAAAAGAAATTTTATATTTAATCATATTTCTTAAACTATCTAAGACGCAGATTTTGTTGTTGAATTAGGTTTTACTTGGAGAATTTATTTTATTATCAAGTCTACAAATGCAAAACTTTATTTATATTTTAAAATATGTAATTTGTATGTTGTGACCAAGGCAATTTCAAACATAAAAATATATAACATACAAAGTTAGGACCCCAAAATTTGGGTCATTTCCTAAAACACTTTGTCTTTTAAAGTAAAATGATTTAGGTGTGTTGTTGTTAGTTGTAGGTTAGGGATAATGCAAAAAAAGATAAAAATAAAAATGAAAGACGGTTTGAATAAAGTTTAAAAATTTTCGCATCTCATATGGTGATAATAAAATATTTATACTTAAGATCCGCCGCAACGCGCGGGGAAGCGCAACCCGTTACATAAAAAATGGAAGAAAACTAACTACTAGTACACACTCGTGATCACACATGGTAGTATGGTACTCCCTCTCTATGTGAGTGCGAGGGGAGAAGCACTACCAAATATGTCGAGTCTACATGAAGCTGCTTATAATCACACTGACACTCTGATACTCTCTATCACCGGAGATACGCAGGATGCTCGAATTAGTAGTTTTCTTTTAAAAAAAACACTTGTTAAATAATTCAGGTTTGAAATTATGTAAATTTAACCACTTTTTTTTGTAGCTATCTAATAATACGATAACCAGATAAGATTATTAAATGTGTGACAGGAAAGTTGATGACCAAATCTGATTTTTCCTATTATTTTATATGACAAAGTAACAAATATATATACACTGATCATGGTTTTTGTTTTCATATACAAGAGGATGTATTATTTTTATTTTTAATTTGTTTAATTAAGTGATAGAAATCTTGCAATGAATTCAAATGAATTCGAAGAGGAAAATAAAAGCAAAGTAAAAAGATTTGAAATCAGTAACAAAAATATGAACCGGGTTTGTGATTGACACAACTCTTTTAAACAGATTCATGGTCTGTTTCTAGGATATACAGATTCTTAACAGTGGTGGTACACTGTCGGACTTGTCACTTGCCTAAAAGAAAATCGTAATGCGGCTGATGCGTTTGATACTTGATACTGTTGTGTATGTGTGTGTTTTTGCACAGAACATTGCTTGTGTTCTCATAGAATTCGAAAAATGAGTTTCGAACTGCAATAACAATATCAATTAAAATCGATCATTGTGTCGCTTAATTACAGCAAGCGGAAGACCAGACAACTCAATGGAAACTTCTTCTAGTCACAAAGATTAAAAACTAAAACGGGTAGAAAAATGAGTTTCGTGTCTGCAGGGCGTGCGGGCGTCGCGTTGGTTCAGAATTTTTTTTGACCTACAACCCATTTTTGGGGTCCCCATGAGCGGAGATAGGTTCCCAAGTAAAATATAACAAAAAATATTCAATACCTTCCATATAGTTTCTATATATAAACCAACTCATTTTTCATTCTCACACCAATGTGGGACAAGGAGTCTAAGTAACTCTCACCCACACACTAAAATTCCAACATTTAAGTATTATGTATATACCTTGAACGTGTATAGTCATCGATATGAAGAATTTAACAAGTGACATGGTGTCAACCTGCTAATTAACGATGCTAAAATTGAGGTTGATTTATTAACATTATCTTCAATCTATTTTTTTTTTTTTTGAACGGCATTATCTTCAATCTATTAGAAACGTAATGTATAGTGCCATGCAGTTGTGGGGCACATGTTCGTTGGAGCACGTTCTATTGTGTATTTGTGTATATGTTATATGCTCTAGTTGGTTGTCGGTTTAAGTTAACCTGCCTACAAGGGATAAGAAGGCTTGAGCTATTCATACCCCCATTCTTTTATCTCAACCCCCAAGCGGCTTGCTTTGGTCAAAGCGAGACGGTTCGGGTCAAATCAAACGAGGTGTACAAGGTGACACGGAAAAGCTGATTTTTTTGGTCCAAAGCGCTTAGATTTGGCCAAAGCGAGTAGGCGCTTTGGATCAAAGTTTTATTTTTGGGTATTTTTTGGTGTTTTGAATTGGTTTTTTACTTTATTTTTTAATTTTTTAATATAATTATTTAAAAAATCTAAAAACAAAGTAAATAACCCTAATCAAACGTCTATGTAGGCGTTTTCGATTTCCAAATGAATCAACGACTTAAACTTGACATCATCAACCACGTATAGTCAAAGATTTTAACAATAGATTCAGTACTTCTGGGAAAAATACAACATTAATCTTCGTTATCCTTTATCATCTCTAAGAATTAAATTCCTAACAACTGTTCACCACCGTTAAGTACTAATGAAGACCTTGATCTGCAATATTTGAAAATTATCATTTCTTGACATGCTTGGTAACAGAGAGGAACACTTTCTTCTTTTGTTCTACAATATTTTTGTTAGTTGTTAATGTTGAATAAAAAACCAATTCGAATGTGGTACGCGCGTTAAATTTCATTAAATAAGTGAAAACGCGAATTGATCAAACTTTGTAGAGGCCTATGTTCTACGGGATATGAGTTGGAAATCAAGAAATCCGCTTGTAGTCTAAAGCTTCGCGCGTCATCTCTAAGTATTCAATTCCGACAATCCACACCTTTCTCCTGAAGCAAAACCTCTCTAGGTTTACATCACCAAACGGATTCACCTTAGGCCTCGGTTTGTCCACTCCAATTCCTAACATTAATTCCAATTCCATCGTTATTCATTCTTCTTCTCAAGTAAAAGAATCTGTCATTGTTATTGTATAATAATAATTTAAATAGTAATAATAATGTAACTTATTAGTTTCATGTTTATAATATTCCCACACACCATACTATACGATCATAATATGAAGACTAGATTCGGTGCAATCAGAATCTGAAGAGAAGTTATTATCATCATCATCCACAATGTTCTTACCTAGAGCTACCAAGCATCCGGTTGTTTCATGTTGCCTTCATCGTTGACAGATATATCTCCGACAACAACTTGCTCTGTACCCGATCACAATGTCCAACAATTGAATATTACTTGCTTGCATGAACAGTATTTGTTTTGGATTTGAGCAGTCGTCTAGTGGTGTGGTCTACCTTTTTGCTTATGATCCAACACTAAATCTCATTAAATTAACGAATGATCCATCCATTTAAGCTTTTGTTTAACTATTTTGGCAACTTCCATGGGAACTCTCCATTTTCAAACATGGTCATTGTATGGTATTAGTGGTTGGAAACTCTGATGAATAGTAACCCTTTGGCAATTGGTTACTTAATATTTTTTATATATGAATAGTGACCCTCTGCAAAGGTCTTGATGAATATCTTCATGAATCTCCTTGATCTACGCATAAGTGTGAAGGTCGATTTTCCTACGAGGGTGACTAACAAAGAGATGGTCTTTTTGATGAATGTATTATTCACAAATACATTTGTTTGACTATTTTAGCAACTTCCATAAGAACTCTCTATCTTCAAATACCTTGGATCAGATAGATTTAAGCTAATCAAACTCATATAAAGTGTTCGATGTCACTGTGAGTAGATAAATTTCGTAGTGGTTGGAAACTCTGATGAATAGTGATCATTTGGCAATTGGTTACTTAATGTTCTTTATATATGAATAGTGACCCTCTGCAAAGGCCTTGATGAATATCTTCATGAATCTCTTAGAAGTGTCATCTTGGTCGAACTCATGACACGCGACATTCGTCTCATCTTATAAAATAACATAAACACAATCATGTAACCCATGATTAGAGCTTTATGTTGTGATACACAAAGATAATAGGAAGAAGATCAGAGCTCCAAAAGCAAGTGTGAAGATCAAGAGGATGCAAGTTGAAGAAGAAGATGACAGATATCACTAACATAACTTGCACCGGCTTGAGATATGAGTTTGATTAGCTTAAATCTCTCTGATCCATGGTATCCACTTTCACCTGAAGCTTTACTTTCCTAACTCTGTATGGGTAATTTGTTGCTTTATAAAGTGTTCGATGTCACTGTGAGTAGATACATTTCGTTAAATAGTGACTGTTTAATGTTTTTTATATATGAATACTTTCCTACCTCTGTTATGAATTAGTATATAGAGAGCAAACCGGCGAACATCATTCAAAATTTTTAACTTCCCGCTAACCTTTGCGCCATCATCGACTACAGCAAACCGACGATCTTCCTCTACGGCACTCCTAATAGGCCTCTCTTTACATCACGGTACGATTTAAGGTTCCGGTTTTGTTTTTGTTGCTTTTTATTAATAAGTTTTGTGTTTATCAAACCCTAACGTCTGAAATATGGATCTCGTTGTTTGATCGGTTAGTGGATACCATGGATCAAAGAGATTTAAGCTAATCAAACTCATATCTCAAGCTGGTGCAAGTTATGTTGGAGCAATGAATTTTTATTTTATTTATGTTTTGAGGGTGTAATGATGATGATGGACTGATGGTTATGATTTGACAAACGATTTATGAAAGTATCAAGAATCGGAAATTAGTAAAATGATTTTATAATTCTTTAAAGGTTGAACACGAGTATACTCAAACAAAGGTTCCGCATTTCGGAACGTTTTAATTGATCAAATGTGACTTCTGAAAACCACAAACGATCAATTAAACATTACGAAACGCGTCAAATAGAGACCGAAAATCCAGCATGTCGATTAGACATGCAAAAATTGTGTTTTGAAAAAATATTGGTATCGACTGTATAGTCGGAGCACCACGTACAATGATTCATGAAAGTTGTACAAACTCGGATGTTTCAACCAAAACACACAAACGGGCAATAAATGACCCGTAACGCCTCAAACGAATTTTGTTGTATTGGGAACAACTAAAAACATTTTAAAATGAATTAAAATTATTTTTTATTAATAACAAGTATTTAAAATGAATTGAGTAAATAGCACGGATGGTCCCTGTGGTTTGCACGAATTGCATAGATGCCTCCATCTATTTTGAATGGTCCCCAACGTTGACATTTTATAACATTTTGGTCCTGATGACGTGGGTACCCAAACCCCCACGTCTAAACATATTTAAGAAGCTATCAGGGTCGGGCCAGGAAGCCAAAAAGCCAGAAGCTAGTGTAGAGAAGCTACCTGCATCAGCTCCCCAGCTCCCTAGCACAGGACCTGCCTTACAGGAGGTCAATAATAAAGGTGGGTCCAACACTTATGGGCCAGCCCAGCCCATTACTACAAAGCCCATTAGGGTTTGGGGTTTCACCCTCTATAAATAGAGGGGTTACACCTTGACTCAAATCCATCCCCATTTTGTCTTGGTCTCCACTCAAGACATCTCACTCACTTTCTCTCTCTCTCTCTAGAAACATTCTCTCACTAACTAATCTGCCTAGCTCCCATAGAGGAGCCTAAGAGCTGCTAAAGTATCACATCAGCAGCTCATGAACTCTCCATACTTACACACAATAAAGCTGTTAAGCTCCCCTGCTGAACTCGCGAGCTCCCCTAACGGAGCCCTGGAGCTGCCATATCTGCAGTCTTCATATCCATGGTTCTAATAACCAACTTTCAGCCATCGAGTTAAGCAGCCCGAAATCACCTCGGCTGCTAGCTAACCGCCGGGTTTCAACCACCACCTCATCTCATACTTCGTATCCCTCATTTACTCCTTTATATTTACTTTTATGTACACTTCTTGGGATAAATCACTAATGTTGAGCGTCGGAGGGTGGTCCAGAGACCCCGGTCTCTGGACCCCTTCTAACGAGTTGTTCGTGGTGCAGGTACATGCTCGGAAGGTGCTAGGTCCAACCCGAAGAGACATCCATACCATCTCCATGCCTTATTCTTGTTGTTTCAACAAGTGGCGCCCACCGTGGGGTTATCGCGCTTAGAACATGAAACTCTTTGTGGTTTAGCCCCAAATGTTCCTAAGTTCTTTATTTTTAAGGATGGAGAGGATGTTCTTACCGGAAAAATCACTCCTACACCTCCTACACATGTTTGCGTTTTTTGCTCCACGTTCAAAACGCCGGTGACCGGGTTCCATACACTTGCAATTCGGTTGCTACATGTAACTTCTTTGATAAAAACGTCAAACCTGAAAATCTACTCATATTCTTGATGAAAAATTACAACCTTTTGAACACATGTATACACTTAGTTCAAATATGGTCAAAAAAGCTAAGGAAATGAAAGATTGTGTGTACACAATACTCAACCCCACTTTATGTGGTGTCATCAAAAAAGTCATTCAAAGAGGATATTACATTATGAAATATTATCCTCACAAAGAATCTGATGAAAAAAGAAGGAAACATATCAAAATATATTCTTTAAAGAATAATTCTATAGGAAGATGTGTACACACTTGTCCCAAGGTTTGACTATCTCATTTTTGTCTTTTAGCACACATAAAAGTGTGTGACAATAAAGCACAAAAGAGGATAGAGGCAGGAAAAAACTTTATCCAACATTAAAGTCTCTAGTACAACACGTATTGCATCTTGTACAACTCATTCTACAGGCTGCCATACCGCAGCTCCATTGTAAGTGATATTATCAACACTATAATTCACGACGTGGATGCAAGAATCCCACAACTGATCCACGAGTAAAAAACAAAAAAAAGGAGATCACATAAATCGGAGCTGAGTAGCCTATTTAAACTATAAATAGGGCAGCCAGGAAGCTCCAGGCTGCCATATAGCAGCCCTGCTACAGTGGTGAACAGTAAAAAAGTAAGAAAAGTCAAAAGTCAGACTTTCTTACACACTAATCCACAAAGGTGCTTAGTCAAAAGCAAATCAGACCTCAAAAGCATAAAAAGTGGTATCTTTCACCAAAATGGCAAAAACACCTGCTGACATATAGAAAGGGGGTCAGCACTCGCTCCCATAAGGAATCACCTGCTCTCAGAAGGAAGCAATTGCTCCCATAAGGAAGCACTATAAGCGGGAAGCCTTCCCTTATGGCAGCCTCTGTTACATCTTAATGTGCTAAACGTACACAAAAAGAGGGTCAACGCTTAGCAGGTATGGAAGGCAAGCTCCCCCATGGAAGCTCCCTGAGCTAGAAGTCCTCCCCTGCGTGAGCTCATGTTACATCTTAATATACTAAACGTTCATACCGAAATGGGGTCATGCTCCCCTAGGGAAGCTCTCTGGGCTAGAAATCTTCCTCTATGAAAGCTCATTTTACATCTTTGTGTACTCAACATTCATTTATAGCTCTTCACTTCACTTCATGTGCACATGCGATACAAGCACATGGTCGCTCTCTCGACACTAACATTAGGCACAAGCTCCAAAAAACTCCTACTAGCTTAAGCGATGTAAAGTGTAAAAAATATTTTACTTCTCATATCGCTGAAACGAGCTTCTCAAGAAATAATCAATTGTTCTAAATGTTGTCTTGAATAATACTAACATTACATCTCGTTTCAACTTTTAGCCTAACCTATATTTGACCCAAAATTCTTAGTAAAAGTGAACGGACTTATGAGTGTAACCATGGCGTGTAAAAAACCCATGCACTTGTAAGCTAACCATTAACTTCACTTATAAAATAATAATAATAAATAAATAAAAACAATAAACACACACTTTATCAGCTAGTCAGGTCCGGTAAAGCAGGCTGGCTCCCGTAGGGCAGCTACATACCACTATTCAGCTTTATCAGCCTAAACAACTATTCACGTCAGAGAGTACATCAGCTGCTACAGGACAGCTGTAGACAACTATGCATGTCAGTGCGTCAGCTTCTATATGATAGCTATAGACAACTATTCAGCTTTATAGCTATTAGAAAAAGTACACTACTCATACCAGCTGCCATACGACAGCTGCAGACAACTCTATAAGTAAACTTATGAGCTACAGCCCGGGAGCTACAAGCTTATAAGCTGCAGCTCGCATGCTACAAACCTAAAGCTTGGATCCTATAGATCGAAGCCTAAAGCTCGAAGTTAGAAATTTGACGCTCGAAACCCAAGGCTAGAAGCTACAAGCTCATGGCCGCAAGCTAGAAGCTCGCAACTACAAACTCGCACCTATGTCATATAATATACTTTAGCTTTTACATCGAAAAGACAAAAGTCAGGTCTACACAAGCTATAAGTAGGTAGCCTAAAGCAAACAACATAATACATACACCCAAGTAACCCTTGGGGAAGAGAACACATATAAATAGGGTGCCTTGAGTACTTCTAAGATATTTGCTTCCTAAGGCCACACTTGTCTTTAAACAGTTATATATGACATATTGGAAGACACAAAAAAAAAACATGTCAAAAGCCACAAAAATTAGTTCATATGTCATACGATACATAGCCTCCGGCTGAGGTAAAGAAGCTAACAGCTTGGCAGCTCAGCTATACGTCACCACATGAATCAATCCGAGGTTTTATAAGTACTAACGAACGCTAGGACGAATCATCCGTAGAAAATTAACATCTTTTCCGTACACCAAAGTCGTTTAAGGGAACGAGCACATCGCTTAGGACAGGCTCAACACCTTCCTTAAAAAAGACTAACAACTTGGAAAAGAAGAAAGATGCCTCCCCATATCAAAGAGCCTGCTAAATGTCATGAAGGCTTGGCCCACTCACTATGGAAAGCATAAAACATAACCTCGTATACTTGCTCGGCTTAACACCAATTCAATGCTTTGCAAAGATGAGTTGCTCTCCTAGGTAGAAAGGAAGCCACCCTATGGGAACAAAATGAGCTTTGCATGACCTCACATATGGTGACTAGAGAAGCTCACAAATGCATCATTAAAAAGTTTTTGTGACTTCCATAACACACCAATCAGAAAATGTGGCAACTCGCAAAGCCAAGACGCACGGTTCCTACATCTTCACAAAATCCAAACTTATCTAGCCTTATCAAGTACCGTGCCCATGATAACATGTGGCATAAGCAAGGCAACCGTATAAAGATTATATCTCACAAGGAGGACCATCGGCCCAAAGCCATCATGATCTAAACGAGCTATCTCAATTACACGAGCTTGGCCCTTTGTCCTATCTCTCTCATAGGATAAAAAACTTTAGCTTGCACAGAAAAAACAAAGATGTTCGCAAATGACATGGCACATAAGGAAGTTAACCGCCTAAACATGTTCGCGAAAGCATCCAATGTTGAACAATAGGCAAATGTTACTTGTTGTCACATGTTCAAAGAAACATTTATTCGGTTCCAAAGCACTGGCTTACTTGAAATAAGAATAAACTTCCTCAAACACCTAGTTTAAAGCTTCATATATACGATCTTTGAATCCCAAAATCTTGACATGTCTAGAGGCTTAGGAAGCTCATAAGTGAGAAGTTCAAAATCGAATGGTTAGATACCAAGTCATAAGCACCCACGACTACGTCATGACTACTCATGACTGGGGGCTGATGGTACGGGTATCTAATTTTGAACGAATCAAGAAGTTTAGAAACCGAAAAGGCGAGAACTAAAAAGTAGAGATGTCGATTAGCCACACATGTCGAGGCTCCTGCCCTAAAAGCTAAAATGGTCACAAGCACATTGCTACACATGTGACATCATCGGTAGGAGTAAAGAAGCCTCGAACAAAATCATGGTCTGAATAAGGCATATGCTTCTCTAGTGGAGGAACGTTGCTTATTGCAGCTAAGCAACAACGAACCTATCAAGCAAGCTAAAGAACAACACATCGTCCTTTCAATTGCTCCTTTCCAGGTGACTTCGCTTATGTAAAAGATATAACAATACTTACCTTGCACATGATTATCTACAAAGAACCAGGCATAAACAAAATCGGCAAGATCAAGGTTAACTAAAGCAGCTTGCTCAATCATCGAAGCAACCTGCTAAAACCTCCATACATCTTGCCAACACTGCAAGAGAATAACACTTAGCCGATATATGAAAAAGTTTAAACACCTCGTTAAGGGAACCTCATAAAAAGAAGGTTCTATAAAAGACGAGCCTATATGCCTAAACTAATCCTATCAAGTGTGCAACATCCGATAGATGGTTAATACTCACAAAGCCTACGAGGCTTAGAAACATAGTAAGCCACAAGAAATATTAAAGCTATTTGTGGAACACCAAATGGCTTACTAAAACAAGAAAAGAAGCTTCAAACAATGGATAGGGCAACACAACAAATGATCAAACAAGGGAGCATTGCTACTCGTGCCTACCTAAGAAGCACACAAGCAAATTGCCAATGCAACGATGCAACTTGGTGACACCAAGGATCGTGGCAAACAACTTCTAGTAATCATGAACGTGACAAATTACCACAACGTTAGAACTCCACAAAATAATAGAGTTGGGTGAATCTTTATTCGCACCTGCCCTACGGCAGCAACCAGCTGTCAGGAGCATAGAAGCTGCTCATAAGAGTATAGAAGTTGCCAATAGGAAGCATGACAGTAGCCTTCCAGAAATTGTTCACTATAGCAAGGAAGCAACATGAAAGAGGTAGCCCGCCATAGCATCAAAAAGCGTTGGTTAGGAGATATTTTTGCCATATGGTAGCACCTTGCTAAAGAATTGTTCAAGGAGTCCCAAAACCTCAACACTCGAAGCCATGAGACTTCACCACCCATGAGGTAGGTGAACATCTATCCTTGAACTTTTACTTACTAACTCTCCATCAACCAAACACCACGCTGATGCGCCATGCCATTAAACAAGCTCGGCCTCTACCTCATGCGCTTTAAAGTGTCCGATGATTAAGAGAATTTTACTAAATTATGGAAAAGCTTATTTTTACTACCTTCTCTATTGAATCAACTCATACGAAAGGTCAATCAAAGATCACCATATACTCTATTCTAAACAATGTGGTTGAAGGCGTAAGAGTATCTCGAATGTCACCAAACTTACACATAAACATCGTCCAAAATGTTACGAGATATCTTTGTCTCCTTCAAAAGTTGATCACGGGTTCAAGTGTAAAGTTCCCTGACCTTGCATGAAGCTCTTCAAGCATCATCTAAAACCAAGAAAACTAACCATCATATCCTAAAAGGCAATTGTCTTAGCACATACGAAGCTTACTATCGTCAACAAAGAAGACTACCTTCTTACATGACAAGCTAATCTCCTTACATGAAAAGCTTCCATAAGGAAGCTAACCTTCTCACACAAGGAGTTGTCCATTCTTAACTAAGTAGCTTCCATTCTTACATAGGAAGTTAACATTTTTACATAAGAAGCTGACATTCTTACCTAAGAAGCTGCCCTTCTTACACAAGAAGCTGCCATTCTTACGTAAAGAAGCTGCCCTTCTTACACAAGAAGATAACCTTCTTACTCAAGAGGCTATTATTCTTACATAAAAAGACTTATGGAACTACAAAAGAATCTCCCTAACATTCCCTCATGACATTTCGTCTCTTTGACATATGGTGAACACAAAGAGAGGAACTTTAGAGGGAAGCTTATCATATAAAAAATCCACATTATTTTAAGTGCATAGTATTAATATGCATGTATTATTGCATTACCCCAACTCATGGAAAAACTAACAAGGATATGCTCTTCAAAGGCGTACTCCATAAGACATTGATCCATGAAAGTTGGTCAAATACCACAACATGCGTACGAAATCCATGATATAGCCTACTCTAAGGCAACCTCAGTTACCATAACATCTTGATATTCTATCAATGAATCTAATTCATACTCAAAAAGCGTTGTCTAGACAATGTAGTTTCTAAGCTGCAAGCTAACGGAATGAAGGAAATGTAACACCCCAACCGATGGCGGAAACATCGGGATGTCACGTATTGATGATTGTTCAGTAGCTCATGGTGAATAATAAATTTCATTAATTGATTTAAATAAATTACATACAATTGTTCTACAAGAATTCGTGCATCAAATTGAATAAAACTATGCACATATCTTCAAGCAATTCTTCAAGCAAGTAGAACCTGAAACATGTTAAGTTGAAAATATTTTGGGTCAACAATTGTTGGTGAGAATTACATAGGTTTTTTGAAAAATAATTGATAACAATAGTTTGTACAACACTTAGGGTTGTATGATGATAAAGTATGATGCCGACATATAACAATGCGTCCTTGTACAACCAAACCTTGTGTCGACTGATGACTAACTCGCAAGTTAAATGCTATTGCTGTTATCGATCATCCCTGAATCTATGCAGGGGATGGGTTTGTCAGACCTATAGCGCTATAATCTAAACAGGCGGCTTGATCATTGTTAATGATTGTACTGTGTCTTTTTGTTACAGTCAAATGATAGAATGATGATGTAAATTGAATCACAAGTAAATATGAGTAAATGATAGTATAAAATGTTTAAACATGTTTCACCCCAAAAATAGTGAAAATAGAGAAAAGGTGTTATGTAAACTCACCTTAGCAAAACGTTATTCCTTGAAAAATAGTGTGTTGCCCAATGTATCAAGTATCACCCTATAATGAGGTGATATATATGTCTAAGTCTACCAAGTCTATAAATGTATAAGTTTATAGGGCTTCGAATTTGGGGATAATTGCTCGTTTGATTATTATTAAAAATATTCGACAATAGAGAGAAATTTAGTAAATAAATAACCAAAATCCTTTTTTATAAATTTTAAATTCTAAATGGCCCAATAATGTGTTTAAAGTATAAAAATAATTTTTATAAAATTATTTTCTTTAATATAGATTTTTAAATCTATATATTACAAATTGTCAAACTTTAATTTTAATATCTTAAAAATACTAAAATTAAAGAACTATCATTTTAAAAATTATATTTCTGTTCTAAATGATCAGAAATAATTTGTATAAAATTTTGGTGCAAAAATATTAAAAATTGGATTTATTATGATTTAATTATGATTAAAACTAACAAAAATTGATCAAAAATATTAAATAAATGATTTTTCAGAAATAAAAATCATTTCTGAAAAGCTTAATGTTATAAAAACTTAGGATAATTTTTGTGGAAATTAATAAGATCGTTTTGATATTTTAATGGATTTTTATAAATATAAAAGCATAAAATTGATTTAATTATTATAAATATTAAATAAATAAATTTCAGAAAACTAAAAATTGTAGGTGAAACTTATACATCAGATTTGTTAAAAATAATTTTTTTTAGAATTTATAAAAAGGTTTTAATAATTAAAAATGAATTTACAAGATTTAATGTAATATATATATATATGGTTTGTTTAAAAAGATGAAAATAAAAGAAAAATGGGCGTCCAAGCCGGGACTCGAACCCGGGTGGTCATGGTTACAAGCAACAGTCACAACCACTTGGCCTAGGCCTGTGGTTGTGATAAGTTCTGTTTTATATAAATTAAATACATTACGCGAAATCAGTTTATCCCCAATTCAAAAGCCACGAGCCCTAGCTTCTGCAATCAAGCGATTTACCCAATGTTAATCTAATTAAACATAGGGTAAATACTTTGTAGAGGCCGATGATCAAAACCCACTAATTCAATTGAACTTACAAAGCTGTTATGATGACGTTTGATCAGTCAAACTTGAAAGTCAAAAGCACGATTGCAAATCAAGATCAGAGGATGATTCAGAGGAATTGATGGTTGAGGAAGATGTATGAGCGAGTTGTGAAGGTTTACAAAGGTTCAATTTATAGTGTAGGTGTCTAGCTCGATCATTTGGTAAGGTTGACCTTGTATTAAATGGGTTTTGTTAATTTAGGCATAATTAGTGCGAATTGATGATAATAATAAGCATATAGACTCGTGACAGGCCGGTGATTATGAAAACATTCCATTTCAGGATAAATCACGCGTTATGGTGTTAATTAAATTTGGTCAAAATTGATTCCTTTTTGCTGTTGCTGCTCGACGAAGAAGAAAGACAGGGGAAGAAAGGGTTTTATATAATTTGAGTTGGTTTTAAACCAACTAAAGGGCATGGCTCAAGTGGTGGTTACGTGTGTGTGTGTGTGTGTGGAGGGTGGTCCGGTTCGATACCCAGCACAGGCACTCCATTTTTTTTTTTTTTTTTAGATAAGGGGGAGGCTAAGAGTTGGGCTGGACATGGGCTTGGGCTGGGTGGTTGGGCCATGCCAGATGGGCTTAGGAGGAGGTTGGGTTTGAGGTGTTGGGTTGGGTTGTAGGATTTGTTTGTTGGGTTGTAGATTTAGGGGGGGGGGGGGTTTAGTTATAATATTTGTATCATGATTATTATTATTATTATTATTATTATTATTATTATTATTATTATTATATATATTAGTTCAGGAAAATAATTAGAGACTTAGGCACGTTTAACGATAACGATGTAGAATATAAGGGCTTTTATTTTTAAAATTTGGGGAAAATTTTGAAATGTTACAGGAAACTCTTTCGTGCAACCACAACCACTTGTCACTTATCTTATCAAAGGGTGAGCCCCTCCTAACCAGGCTCCATGGGATCCGGCGCTATACCTACCCATGAAACGGGGATGAGCTCCTAGGCCACAACTGCTCAACAGGTAACAAGGATAATGACCTTCCTGTATACAGGGTGAGTTCCTAATACAATCCACAACTCCATGGGACAAGTCCTTTAGATGGAATACCTAAACCCATGAAAGAGGGTGAGCTCCTCACACCAAGACAGCTCATACATGTTCATAACAGGTTACAAGCAAGCCGATAGGATAAGCATTACATCGGTTCTCTAGCTTAGTAGCCAGGGATCAAAACGAACATTTCATATAGATAACCGTTGAGAAAGGTTAGAAACAAGCTGATAGGATAAGCATTGCATCGGTTCTCTAGCTTAGTAGCCTGGGATGGGTGACTGCAGCATCCACCTCATGGCAAAAGGTTAAAGACATTGCAAACACTATAAACGACAAGTAAAAGATCCAAGACAACCAAACATTAAACTTAAATAAAGCATCACCCCTAGAGGGGGAGCATTCCCATTGAGGAAGGGAAGGGAAGTTCCTTGGTCATATAGTCATAAAGCAAAGCATCAAACCATAACAAGATTATAAAGGCATTTGCATAGTAAGACTCATGCATAGCTTATGTAAGCTTACATGACAAGGTCTTCAGAAATCATAACGCATTAGCTCGCTAGAAGAGCAACAAATTCGTTATCAAAGTTAGCCCGCTATATTGGCTTGGGAGTGCTCTCAACCATAATAGTAGGGGAAGCATCCTTGCCAACAAAGACGTCATTAAGGCATGGGCAAGTTCAACGAGCAATACCTTGCTCAAACAAGGTTCAACCTTCTTATGATACGCAACTAAAACTGGGAATAAGCTTCTAAGACAACAAGATTGTCTACACATTTAGAAGTACCATACGGTTGAAAAAGAAATATAAAAAGAGGCTTAGTCTCACATTTTGATAAAGAGAAGCCTCTTACATGGATATAGGAAGAAAATAGCTTTCGCAAGAAGCTCATCTTTGTGTAAAGGAAGTTCACTAAATTGCGCTACAAGCTCACATCCATGCAAAGGAAGATCAATAGCGTACACCTATAAACTCGCCTTTATACGAAAGAAGCTCACTTGTTAGCGTGAGAAACTCACCAACATATGCATTCACGTTCATACCAAAGAAGTTCAATGTCATATACCAAAAATCCCGTAATAGGATAACCTCCAAGTATGAGAAGCTCACTTCCGCATCAAATAAGCCCACTTTGTTACGGAAAAAGTTTATCAATCTACAACATTGGTACGCAAAAGGCTCCTTCTTTTGCCATGTTTGCTCATATCTGCCTTGCTCCATCACATCTATTATAAAACGAGCTTACCACAACACTTAGAGAAGCCCAAAGTCTCAAGCTGGTAAGCTTCTACACCTAATGGATGGAAGCGATGAGCTCATGGAATGAAGCTATTAGCTACCATCAGGCACCAAAGAATATCCGGGAGAGCACATATGACGCTCGCGTTGGTATGACTTACCGCAAACCTTGGCAAGGTGATTACAAGCCTAGTATACGTGTATAAGAAAAAGAGACACGTAGTGACACGATAAATACGAAGATCAAAGCCACTACTTGTCTATTGCAAGATCACCAACACGGTGTGCCATACACACAAGATAAGCCCATTCTTTTACATCGTTGGCTTCTACTTGCTTGAATTCATCAATCCTATCATAGAAAAAGTTTATCAAATGCTTCAAAAACCTAAAGACTTTGGGAAAGTAAGCTACGCCATTTGACAAACAAATATCTATGAGCTCTTACCCATTTGGGACACGTGACTAAGATGTTTACGGTGATATAGCTTACCATGAACCTCAAGGCTAAGAACTCCACAAGGTAAAAAGGCGTGTACTAGCATGCCACCACATATGTTTACAACCACTGCTTGTCTATGATAAGTCCATCAACAAGATGATTCCATTCATTCATGGACTTTTGGACCCTCTCCAATAAGGAAGATAGAGTCTCCCAACCACCTTGATGAACATCTCCTAGTTCTTCACACCTACAAGCTTATCACCAAGAAATTTCGCAACATGTCAATGTAACATGCACAATCCCCATGAGATAGAAACTTCTTCTATAAATGAGCAAGAAATGCTTGTCGTCTCCTCTAAGGGTGAGATTGTAACCACCCAACAAGCTGTCCCTAGTCTCTTGGAGCTCCCTTGCTCGGTCGTCCAATCACGAAAAGTCAAATTCAAGCAAAAGAAAGCTAAGCGAAAACCGGAAGCTTGGAAGCTTCGAAAAACAATGTTTCAAAGCTCATAAGCTACAAAATAAGCTTTGATACTAGAAGCTCTAAGGACTTCCAAGACGTCCAATAAGCTTTGCATCTTCTAAGCTTCTCAAGAAACACTGGAAACGTAGAAGCTACAAGAAAAGGCAGAAATTATGGAGTCCGAAATAAGAAATTCATAAACAAATAAGGCGCAAACACCTTACACCAAAGTTTATGAATTTCTAGAGGTAGGAAAAAAGGAGACAAGATTACTAAGTCACAAGCACCCATGACTACGTCATGACTACTTATGACTGGGGGGCTGATGACGTGGGTACCCAAACCCCCACGTCTAAACATATTTAAGAAGCTATCAGGGTCGGGCCAGGAAGCCAAAAAGCCAGAAGCTAGTGTAGAGAAGCTACCTGCATCAGCTTCCCAGCTCCCTAGCACAGGACCTGCCTTACAGGAGGTCAATAATAAAGGTGGGTCCAACACTTATGGGCCAGCCCAGCCCATTACTACAAAGCCCATTAGGGTTTGGGGTTTCACCCTCTATAAATAGAGGGGTTACACCTTGACTCAAATCCATCCCCATTTTGTCTTGGTCTCCACTCAAGACATCTCACTCATTTTCTCTCTCTCTCTCTAGAAACATTCTCTCACTAACTAATCTGCCTAGCTCCCATAGAGGAGCCTACGAGCTGCTAAAGTATCACATCAGCAGCTCATGAACTCTCCATACTTACACACAATAAAGCTGTTAAGCTCCCCTGCTGAACTCGCGAGCTCCCCTAACGGAGCCCTGGAGCTGCCATATCTGCAGTCTTCATATCCATGGTTCTAATAACCAACTTTCAGCCATCGAGTTAAGCAGCCCGAAATCACCTCGGCTGCTAGCTAACCGCCGGGTTTCAACCACCACCTCATCTCATACTTCGTATCCCTCATTTACTCCTTTATATTTACTTTTATGTACACTTCTTGGGATAAATCACTAATGTTGAGCGTCGGAGGGTGGTCCAGAGACCCCGGTCTCTGGACCCCTTCTAACGAGTTGTTCGTGGTGCAGGTACATGCTCGGAAGGTGCTAGGTCCAACCCGAAGAGACATCCATACCATCTCCATGCCTTATTCTTGTTGTTTCAACAGGTCCGTACCAGCTAACGTCGTTAAGTTTTGTCAGTTAAGTCATGTAAAATGACCAAACTACCCATAGGGACCATCCGTACAGTTTACTCTTTTATATATATTTTCTTGGACAACCACCTCCTCAAACAACCAACATCACCCTTCCTCCTCCTCCAACCACCACTACCACCACCTCCCTGAACCCAAACGACCTACCACCATCGGCTATCCCCGAACCCGACCCAAATAAACCCCCTCCTTCATCTTCCCCACCATATGTTGCTTGTGCCCATTTGTGTTTGTATTGTGTCCAGTTTTTTATTGTTTTGCAGATGATTAGTAACGGATCCGACATAATCACATATATAAACTTAAATTATCCTCAAATTTCTAAAAACCTAAAAGCTAGATCGACAACATGTTTCCATCGATTTGGATTTGATCTGTAGCCGCCATGTTTGGATTTGATCTATAGCCACCATGTTTGTGTGGATTTGTCTTTGTTCGAATATGTTGCTTATATATAAAGCTTAAATAAGGGGAGGATAACTATGGTTGTAGCTGTAGCGGTGTAGCCCACAGAAAATCACTCGTGGTGAGCAGCTGTGGTGGTCGTGGCCAGTGATGGTGGTGGTGATAATTGGGGGAAGATGGTGGTGGTAGGCGGGGCTGGGAGACACAGAGATGGAGATAGAAAGAGGGAGAGTTAATATCTTTTATTTTTTAAAGAGGGGTAATATAGTAATTTCACATCAGTTTAACTGAAAAACTTAACCTCCATCCAAGTCAGGGACCATCGATGAAATAAAATACAAACCACAGATCCCATACGTGTAATTTCGAAAGGCTAAGGAGCAGAGTTTAAATTTGAGCAAACCACAGGGACCATCCGTGCAGTTTACTCAAATGAATTTAAACAAATTAATTTTTTTTAAAAGGCCAAAGCGCCTAGCTTGATTAGACCACAGGCGCCTAGCTTTGACCAAAGCCAGGCGCTTCGACCTTTTTTAAAAAAATAATAATTAGTTTTAATTGTGTAGTCTGATCGTGTAAAATGATTGTGTTTATAAATGATGTTAGGGTGTTTGAGTTTAAGTGTGTTGATTTGATTGTGTTTAGTTCAGACTTAACGGATGTCCATTTTTGACGACCAGTGGTTCAGCGGGGATTATTGTGATCCAACGTTAAACTTGGAATTATTATCGGCCAATGCCACAAACTTAGGATTATTAAAATCCAATACCCCTTAATTTAGTGGGCCAAATCAAATTTCCTACACTCTAGACTTTAATTGGGCACTTGGGCCTTTAAAAGATAGCCCAGTGGGCAGTTGAGGTCTTTCAAACATAAATGCCTTATGAATGATGAATTAGCGGTGAGAAAAAACAAAAACACATATGAATCATGAATGGACAAAGTAAATCCACCAGTGCATATAACATTAAAAATTTATAATTTTTTAACGGGGCGAAACAGATTCTCATGTTAACAAAGTAGGTCCACCAAGGTGTTTCCCTCTTTCTAATAAGTGAGGTGGAGCATTCAAATCTTGCATGGTGTGTGTATAAGTGATTAATAGGATAAGATTACGAGTAGGTTAGTTTTTCATTAAAAAATGATAAGTGGTCATATAAGTTATTCGGTAAGAACAAAAGTTGAAATTAGTTTTAAATTAATTAGAAATGACCAATTATTATGACAGACCCATCAACTATTGATAAGTTGGACGTACTCGTTTGTGAGAAGTTTAGGTGATGATTCTGCCCAAAGTCCCAAACACTGAAATGGCAAAGTTAAAGGTTACACGAAATAGGCTATATATGTGTTTACAAACAGTTCTTGAGATAGCGTGTATAAGGCCTGGGCTATGTCAGTCGGAGTCGGTGTGTATGTGGCCATGTGGGCCTGAGCGGGTCTAGGGCCGATAATACCTTGTCCATTGTTGGGCTTTGGGTTGGAGGGATATGGGCAAGGAGGTGTGGTATATTGGGTCGAGTATGATGGAGGGGTGTGGGATTGGGCTTGATTTAGTAAGGATGTCCATTGGTTTTGAGTCCCAGAATTGGGAAAGACAATATATGGGAAAGAAGGTTGGGGCGAGAAGCTGGAAGGCCTGGAACGGTTCTGGAGGCCGCTTGAGAAGCCAAGTGAAGGGCCTGTTTAGCTTTAGTGAATTCGTTCATACAGAATTGTGAACATACTTCAAAGAAAGAGGGAAGGGGTTTGGAGTTTTGAAGAATGGTACCAACCGTTTCATATTGTTCGGTTAGGCCAGTAATGGTTTGGAGGACAAGGTCTTGTTCATCGATGGGAGTGTCAACACTAGCAAGTTGATGAGATAATACCTTGATTTCTTGACAGTATGCATTCATCGAAGCAAAGTTTTCCAAACGAGTGTTGGTGAACTTCTGTTTCAGATACAAGGCTCGAGTGGCCTTGTTATCTTGGAAGATGGATTCAATGGCCTTCCACGCAACATAGGCAGTGGTTCATTTAGTGATGACAGTTTTTAGGAGACCTGGGGAGATAGTGCCATAGATCCATTGGAGGACTATGACATCCAAACGCTCCCATGAGTCCGAGGCAGGTGGGGCGGCAGGTTGTTTGTCAGGAAGTGGAGGCGGCAGGAGGTGGGGGACGTGGTGAGAGATGGTTTGAAACAAGAAAGGCGGTGCAGTGTATGCGAAACAGTTCGGACCACATATTGTAGTTTGATGCTTCATTATCGAGAGTTATGGGGATAAAGGTTTTTATGTTTGAGACGGTTACGGCTGGGTGAAGTTTGTTATCGGCCATTAAATGAGGGAGGTAGGAGAGATAGTCGATGGCGGCAGGGTAAAGTGTAGAGAAGGCTGTCGAGGGCAGATGAAGCAAGAAGAGAAGGATCAGGGTTTTTAGGATGATACCATGTTGAATGATATAATTGTCAAGATGTCTTTCTCTATTCACAAATCACAATATATAAAGTTACAATCAAATTTTCTATATTTGGAGTTACATTTAATACAACTAGTAGGAATGCCCGCGCGTTGCAGCGGGTGCCCAACTGATATCAAATGTAGACATTAAGGTGTCAATCGTTTCGGGTTGATGGGTTGTCGGGTTTATGGGTTGCGGGTTGATGGGTTGAAATGTGCAACCCGAACCCGACCCATATTATTATTCTTGTCAAAATTTTCAACCCTAACCTGACCCATATAAAATCCGGGTTAAACCCAAAGATGACCCGTTTAACCCATATTTTTAAATGAGTCATACATGTTCATGAGTTATAAGCGGGTTGTTGGGTTGTAAGCGGGTTATCAATAAAATGTTTATTGGTGAGTATATAAGTGTGACAAATAAATAATATAGTGTGCCAAAAATAACATAATTATACCTAACCATGTAAATATAAATGAAAAAAGAAAAACAAAAATATAATAGATTTTTTTCTAAATCCGTAAACGGGTTAACGGTCAACACATTTTATATATGCGTCAACCCGACCCCGACTCATTTTAATACGGGTCGACCCGAACCCGACCCGTTTTTTAAAATGGGTCGTGTTACTTGACCCAAATCTTTTTTTTTTCGTGTCGGTTTTGGGTCGGTTTTCGGGTTGTGTCAATAATTGCCGCTCCTAAATGTAGTTATATAAGCAATCTATTTACTGATCTATTATATCATTTTGTTTGCAATCATAATCAACTTTGCTCAACCAATCAGTAGCTAATTTACAGTAGCACTTTATTTTAATACTAACAACACACATCTACAAATGCCATAGACACCGTGGCTTTAAATTTGTGCTCACATCCTTATTGATTACAATGACTCAAAAAGGATCTTGCTAATCACACTAACCATGCTTTTAAAAAAAATGACGGAATAAATAACAATGTTAATCAATAAAACACATAGATATGTATTCTCAATTACATACAAACACCAAACAAACAATTCTAGACCATCAATGAATTTTCATACTAAAAGGATTTTATTTGCCCCTTTATTTTTCAATATGCAACTTTATTACCTTTTTAAATATTGATCTTTGTATCTAATAAAGCAATGAATACAATAGTTCAATAGTTTGGTCAATTAGACAAAACAATGGCCACCACTACCACTCCTCATTCTCTCTCCAAAAATCCGGCCTCTCAAACACTTCCTCATGGAGGGCAATATGTTTTAAATCATCAATTTGAAGATTTTATGGATAATACTGTTATCTCTCCACCCATACTTTTAATACCTACAATTTCTTAACAATAAAAAAACATTAAGGTAGGGATTTATAAAAGAATTTGACTATTGAATACTATACAAATAGAAGCCTAATTGACTGATCATTAGTTAATTAATTTAACTCTTTAAAATCACACACCAGCTTAGTGAAAATGATTCAAATGTGCTTTTGGTCAAACAATTAAGTCATTTGTTGCCTAAGGTATTGACATCTACAAAAAAAAGTAACATAATCATTTAATTAAAAACAACTCGTATGAATCTGTTTGGGCTATTCAAAGGCTAAAAATTAGTATGCAATGTAAACATAGTAATGAGATAAACCATAAATAACAATCTCATGATGCGAGTTGTAGTTATCTAAATAATATATCCACACCTTTGCATACGACTCGTATCGTTTCTTGTATTTTCATTCAAGTGCTACCCTCTCTTAAAAATACTGATTCACATAAAGACGGTTCCCATTCCAAACCAAGATATTTGATAATTAGTGGACAGAAAACACTTCTACTTTATATTGTATATTTATGGTGCAATAAGTCGATATAAAATTGTATAAAGTAGTAGGTTACCTTCTTTTCTAAAAGACCATAAATCAAATCCAAGAAGTTCAGTCACCCTGTGAGCTATCCATGGCCGCATAGCATTAATCTTGACTTTCGACATATCCACCTAAACAAAAGACCGAACTATTATCATAATATACCTTTACGACTGGAAAAGAACATAGCTACTGAAGCATTTCAATACGAAATCAGGAGAATTAGGAAGAAAATTTGGAGAATAAATATGCCATTTTGGAAAATGAAAAGAGGATGTAAAGTAGAATTTAAGACATGGAAATGAAAGCTTCATTCAATTCTAGAGAATAAATGGTGTCTCTTGGCTTTCTCTATAATCAATTTTGAAGGTGAAAGGGAAAAGGGTAGCAATGGAATGAAATCTTAACTTTTAACTAAAAATCAAAGATAAAATTACATGCATACCCTTTTAAGTGTCTTAATTGTACAAAAAGTTCCAATTATATCCTTATTATATAAGCTTGATTCACTTGTACATGTTGTTGTAATAGTTGGATGGTGTACAAAATTACTATGGTAGCCATCACTCCCCCTTAATAAGATAATTTAAACGTGACTAAGTACGTAAAGGTAACCCAAGTTCAAAAATAATTTTTTTACCAAAATGGTAATTTTAAATTAAAAGTATTTGATACGTAAATCAGGATATTATTCTATTTGTAAATCAAGATATTATTCTATTCAGGATATTAAGTTTTCTTTTAGTTAGTTGTAATATACAGAGAGAAGGAGATAGAATTATTGGCAACAAATACATATATTATATGAGGTTAGACATCATGCTTTAAAAAGTTATACAATTCAACAAACAAAAAAAAAGACAAAAATGTCCAATTACTACAATGTTTATAAGCTCCAACAAAGCCTAATAGAACCATCACAAACATTGCTTGTTATTATTAAATAGATGTGTAGAATGATTCAATGAAAAGCTTAGGTTTTATTGAAATTGAATTGGGGTTTAATTAGGTGTTATGAATAGTTACATGTTGAAATGAATATGAAGTATGCATTACACATATATACAATGAGCATTATAGGTTGTACATAAGGGCATAAAGGGAACAAAATGACCAAATATTGAAAATTTGTGAAGAGACTCTTCAACTCCCATCTTAAAAATTGTGTAAATTTACCTTCTTACATATTCCTCCTCCTTAATAAGGTAGTAGAGATAT
Organism: Ambrosia x helenae; assembly: GCA_030844895.1. Taxonomy (NCBI): domain Eukaryota; kingdom Viridiplantae; phylum Streptophyta; class Magnoliopsida; order Asterales; family Asteraceae; genus Ambrosia; species Ambrosia x helenae. The sequence goes on along the minus strand of CM061228.1, from coordinate 132,693,733 downwards.
AGATATAATTATGAGATAAGTCATTGCCATTATTTAAGCGGTATATTAATATGTAATGATAATACACATCTTCCTACAAGGAGTCCGCATAGGTCAACATGTTACACATTGATCCTTTTGCTATGGCAACAAGGAGTGTTAAATTTTGACATGCCAACATTTGTATTAGGAGGCATGTATGTCAAAGATACCACAACCGAAATCTTCTCCTCACGTGAATACACTATACTAACATTTACTAAGTAGTAAACAAACTAGTAATAATCATATGTATTAACTTACCTAAGTTTTGTATAAATTACGTCCAAGGATTATAAACTCAACAGCTTGTGGCTACGAAGTAACACAGCCTTGAGCCTCCACATGAATCATTTGCCTTACGAGTAAACCAAAAACAAGTGATTTTCTAATTTTGAATAACTCTAATATGTTTGGATCACGACTGTATTAATTAAATAGTATATTAGTGGTGTTTCATGTTTGTATTGATTGTTTCTTAAATCCATGGACTCCCACATTGTATGTCATAGGCCCGAATGGGCTTTTGTTCACACGTTGACATCAAGTCTTAAAAGCAGAAAATAATCCCTTTACAATCAAAGTTTTTTTAACGTCCAACAAACCTGGTTACACCCATAGTCAAAAGACCACCCACACCCACAATCGTAGACAACATTACTGACCCGGCCCACCACCAATTCCAAAAAAAACAAAAAAAAAAACACCCCATCCAAAGCAGTGGTGAAGCTTGGTTCTCGAATTGGTGGGGGCCAGACTCAATTTTTTTCGATCGTTAGTGGCCTGAAGATCAAATCAGTGATGACTAAACTCAACTCAGACTCAATTTACCTATAAAAAATGCAAAATTCCACTACTGTACCAAAAATTGGTGGAAATCAGGGCCCCTTATCCAAAGATCTACTACGATAAAATCCATAGCTCGCGCGTGAGATTTTTTTATAAAAAAAGAGACTTGAAAAGAATTTGCTTTTTCATCATTCATCAACAAATACTATGGGCCCAATCCAAAAGAAATAAGGAAAGATCCTTGTGGTCGTTAAGAAATAATACCGAAATTACGCGGGAGCCCCTGACTGAGAACGTTACCTTTCATATAATCATATTCCCTTCCCCTCTTTTCACATCTAGTAATAACCCTAACTCACTCTCAATCCATCCATACCATATTATTATTCATCTACACCCACTTAATCCTTTATTATTATTATTATTATTATCTGTACCTTTCAATTACTTGTTCCATTAATCATCATGCGTAATTCAATCAACAACAACGACGACGATTCTTTCACCTCTCGATTTTTTAACCATCTTCCAGGTCAGTACTACTCCCTATATATTATTATTATTATTATTATTATTATTATTATTATTATTATTATTATTATTATTACAATTAATAATTGTGTATACTTGTTAACATCATGTTCTTCTTTATGGTTGGTTAGTGGGTAGTTATATTGATCTAGAGGATAGTGAAGATGAGGAGGAAGAAGAAGAATCGAATTTAGAAATGGTGTGTCCTTATTGTTCTGAAGGATTTGATGCCTTAGGGTTATGTGTTCATCTTGAGGATCAACATCCACTTGAAATTAAGTTGGGGGTACGCGTTTTTACCGCGATAAGTTTTATTATTTAGGCATTAATAATAATGTTATTGTAACTGGTTGGTTATTGTTAGGTTTTTTAAAAGATTTATGTTTTGCAGGTGTGTCCTCTTTGTGCAACTGATCTTGGGAGGAATATGATTTCTCACTTAATTATTCAACATCAAAGTGTGCTTAAAATATCCTTTTTTTTTAATTTATTTGTTTCTGTTAATGATGGTTATGTTATATCTTGCTTTATTGATATCTATTTCTGTCGAAGCGTGTTAAAGTTTATATAATGACATCCTGCTCGTCTGATTGATCCGGTATACGTGTATAACTATGATCATTGGGCTTAATGGCTTATGTAGCTGTTTTATTCAGCTAATGACTCAGAACACGAGTCGCTAAATGCATTTTAGTTGAGGGTAACTAGAAAGTGTCGCTATATGCTTCTACAGGTAGAATGCTTTGGCTTGTAAGAACATTGCTATATCTGGTAGGTGTGAAGGATCTTTAACAATAATAGATATATCCCTAGTTAATGAATTTCTTTACCTAGGTATAACATAAGGAGAAGGAAATTTTATAATTCGTTTGATTAAAGATAGAAAACATGGTAAAAAGAGTTTTGCTCAAATCTTGCAAATTGGAAAGAACTTAAAATCGGCCGTCCTAATGGTCAATACGCCACAAAATTTATCATTCTACGAAGTAGATATGTTTTCTTTGCATGATTCGATTCTGTTTCTAATGTTTCATACATGAATTGGCTAATTCTACTATTAGTTTCATGTCAGTAAATAAGAGTGCAAAACCTGCAAAGAATCTTTTAATACCTAGTTGATGGTCCGGTTTTCAGTTCCTTAGTTTTGGACCATGGCACATTTTTGGAGGGTGGTTAATGGCTATCCTTCACTTTGGAACTGAACCTTTTGGGGTTAGTTAGTTAGTTATATGGACTATTGGGTCAATGTTAAATTCTTTGACTAATTAGATCAAGGTCTTTGCAAGAGGAAGCTCCATGATGATGAATCTTTTTCTATAGTATCACTATTAAGGAAGAAACTGCAAGAACATTCACGCACACGTCAAAAGGAATCAGCTTCTGTAACACCTTCTACCAGTTCTGCAACTGATCCATTACTGTTTTCATTTGTCAATAGTTCACCTCAAAGTCATGAACCCGGAGCTGATTCTTTTGCTGAGTCAAGCTCATCAAAGGTCCTTCCTAAGTATGAGACATTAGAAAGGTACAAGCTTTTTATACTTTCTTTAGATATCTTTACTTTTAAGTCTTGGATCTATATGGGTTGCCTCTAATGGGTCAACTAAGAAAGTGCATTAAATGGGTTAAAAGTCGCCCTATACTGATTCTATATGCATACAACCTCGTAAACGTACTTGTTCAATGGGTTTGATTACCTGTGCGATAAATTTGTTTCCATAGTCATAGCTATTAAAGAAAATCTGAAATGGACTAAAATATGTTTGTTTGTCAACATGGCTTAAACCTTTGCTGTTTTAATTTGTAATAAACATGACGTCGTTTAAACTATACCTAGTTTGACACCCCTTCCACCATACTTGTATTATGTAAATCTAATGTTACTTTTCTTGGCTGGCAGTAACAGTGACAGCGACGTCCCAACTGGTTTTTTATCAAGCAAAGACCATGAAGAGAAAGCTCTGAAATCTGACTTCGTGCAGACTATATTATTATCCACCATTTTCACTGACAATTTGTAACGAAACAATCAAAACATGTAGGGACTGAGTCTAGTTCATGTTGTTGTTATCCCACACAATGTAACCTGTTAGTATTCTTAATGTCATGGTCTAATAGTTAGAATATAGTATTTTGGCAGATAACTTGTCTATGATGAACATGAACTGCGTATTTTAAGTATTTGTTGCTATTCTAAAAAGTAGCTCCATGCAAATGATTCTAATACCACATAAACTACACTGTTTCAAACAAAAAGATGCATGCAGACTGGCAAAAAAGTTGTAACATCAAGAGATCATTTAAGTTTATGTAAATGTATATTGGCCCTCTGGGTACGGATGATTCGAAATTTGCATCACTGCTATTGCCATCCAAAATGGCCCGGCCCTTTAAAAGTCGCAAAAAAATCCATTGAACCATACGGCTCTGGTGCATAAAGTAAAACCATTATTTGTAATTAGTTTATTACTTATTAGAAAGAGATTTGAAGTCAGATTGATGTACTTCACTTCACGGTTAATGACGTTTATGGAAGAACTGATAATCAGGGAGATGAGTCTGCAAACTTTTGAGCCAGCTGTTAGCTGCTTCGAAAAGAGCGCTTTCTTTCTTGCGCTCTTGGGGGTCACAAGGAGATATTATTGAACCTTTTAGCTTGTAGGAAGCCAGTCCGATTATTGGTAAACGAATCTTTGAAGAAAGATCAAGTGTTCCATTAACCCCATCAGCATTCCTGCTTGAAAGCTCTGACCCACTGTAGCCTGTATGAGCATCATATACAAAATGTTATGGCTCATGAGAAATCAATCATCTGCATGTATATATGTGTATATATATAGAAAGAGAGATGCAAGTACTTCCAGGCTGAGTTGACAAGGAATGTATGGTCAAAAAAGAAGCTTCCAGATCTTTTAGTGTTGGGCCAACAGGTATTCTATAGATTGGATACCTGCAATCAAGACAGTTGAATATAAAGATAATAAGATCAAGATCTGAAAATGGCCTTGCTTAGATAGTAAGAAGAGTAGTATATTTGACCATTATTGGTCTTAGTTGCACACTTGCACCTAAGATCCATGCAGCTAACTGCATATATGTTTTCACCATCATTTTATCTCCAACGGGTCAGGTGGGTAAAATAAAAACTAGCTTAAAAGAAAACGAACCAAAAAGTTAAAACGGTTTAAAAATCACCCAAAATATATATTTTTAATGCATAAAATCACCCAAGTCATTTGATTCCGAAACATATATTATTGCTGAAAAAATAAGTGTACAGAAAAAATATGAACTGTGGATGAAATGTGTTCCTTGTAAACCCAACTTATTTCGACGCGTACCAAAAATTACCCGCCCACCCATTTTGCCACCAATAAGTAAGAACTATACCAAGCAACACCTATCCAGCTTGAAGGAGTAAGATCACAGCTCCTGTACTGGCTCAGCTCAGGATATTGGGATACAAGAACTGAAGCCTAACATAAATAAAGTGAGCATAAGTTTCAGCATAAAAAAGTCAGCAGCGCGTTAATAAAAGAAAATATAAATTTTATCAACCAAAGAGTAAATGACCTTGTCAGCTAAAGTCTTCCGAGTGTATGGCTGCTCTCGTTCCATAAATTCGAAGGCAAGCTTGCCACGTGAACTACAAGCTTCACTTTTATTGTCCCTTATCAAGATCTTTTTCAGCTTTCGGTGGCTCAAGTTCAGTGCGTCAAATGATTGATCCAAAACAGAACTGGTCCCCTGGTCTGGTTCTTTAGCTGGGCACCTGATAGAATTTAGATATTGTTCATACATTTATTGGAAATGGATTTAACAGGTCAAATAAATTAGCTAACACAAAAAGGTTTAAGATAGCACAGATTGTAGGTAAATTAATCATCTGTTGATCCCTACCTATTTTACTTGCTACATATTAGACAAGTTGTTTTGAGCAAATCACATCATTCAATCATTCATAACAAGCAAAAGCATCTCATTTCCCATAACTTAAGGCGTTTCACCTAAAACGACGTTTAAGTACAAGTATGTAACAACCTTAACAATCATGCATGATGCATAGCGGAAACCTGAAAAAAACTTGTAACTGTGATATGCTGAATGATATTATAGGGCTACAAATCACTAGAGTTTATCATATATTAGTATTTTCCCTCTTTTCCAACTAAAGCATCATAAATAACTATACATTATATTTATAGTTCTTGCATTGTTTCGCTTATTTTTCAAGAAACGACAAATACCAATTAAATATAAGCTACGTCACTCCTGCGAATCCTAACTCCACAAATACAGATTTTTCTGTTTCTTTTTTTCCATAAAAGGGATCGGTTAACCATTACGAAAGTGAATTCAGTTAGCTAATAATAATCTAACAAAAAGTGTGCTTGAAACAAAGTAACCGATAACATACCATTGAATTTATACCATTCTTGTATGGTATGACACTTGTAGAAATACTTAACATGGATCAATGCAATCAATAATCTGTAATAGTAATCAAATAACAAGAGCAAGGAAAATGAAAAAAGAAATACTCACCTGACTTTTCCAGGGTTAACGTAGAGCTGCATACCCGATAAGAAGGGAACATAATACTGCGTAGTTGGGTGTGTACCGGACAACAAGAATGGCACTCCAACTCCATAAGCACTCCATTCTTGAAATGTTTCCCACAAATCCCCAATACAATAATATGGCTTAATATCGGCTTCCCTACTTACACGCCCCCTTGAATCCACCTGTAAGCGCAGCCCAACATAAAATTTAGCTAGCATACCATTACTTAACAAACGAAACAACACATCAATCCTTCGTTTTAAATAGCATGAGGCGATAGCTTCACATACGCGAGACATTGCTCTATGTACAACCAAAATCTACAGCTCTCCCATTTCTTTTAATCAAGTAAATCATTTATTGGACCAACTTTGACCCACATGTTGTATGCTTATTTGCAGTGGCGGATCTAGAAATGATTTTCAGTAGTAACGTTTTTCATTTATTTTCATTTTAGTAGCAACGTTTTCCAAATTTCGTAAAAAAAACAAATTTTCCACTAATTTTTCACTACGCGCGCGAAGTTCAGCAACAACGGACGCGGCACCTAGCTCTATGCTAGGTCCGCCCCTGGTGGCGGATCCAGGTTCCCATGAACCCCTCGGTTTGGAAAAAATTGAAAATTTTAGTGGAAAAAGTTGAAAAATTAATGAAAATAAGTAAAAATCTACGAAAGGAACCCCTGGAAATCATCCCTGGATTCGGCACTGCTTATTTGACTTGATTTGTATATGCTTTAATGAGTCCAATTAGCAAAAAATATTTAAGTTAACACATAATAATCCAAATTAGAACAAACTATCCTATTTTTTCCACACACATAGATACATATATACAAATTATAACAAATTTAATCCAAAAACAATAAAATAATAATTCAAATTATAACAAATTTAATCCAAAGACAATAAAATAATAATTCAACATTACCTCAGACGGTGTCTGGGCGGGAACAAGTGGGGTGACGGCCTCCAGAAAGCTATCCAAGTTACTAATATTGTTTCGAGTACCCGAAACCGAAACCGAAACCGAAACCGAGGGTATGAACAATGCAGGATCAGAGTGATCACCGTAAACAGTTTCATTGTCGGTGTCTGCAAACGTCATCACTTGAAGCTGTATGTGATTATCTAATTGTCTACGTAACTGATCAGGTTGTTGCATCACCACTTGATTAACATATGGATCGAAACCCGAATAACAACCGCTTTCATCATTGTTATCCGTTTGTGAAACCGAAAATTCACTTGAACTTGACATTGTTTATTACAATTAAGTTGATAATTACTATTGAATTATATGCGTTGTAACTTAATCTGTCACTGTATGTGTGTATGTGTGTGTGAACAGTAGAGATGATTAATTGATTAGCAGAATTGACGTGAAGATGATATATAAAACTGTTATGAAATTTTCATGGATTGGAAAGGAGACTGAGAGAAGACGGTGTTTTTTACTTTTATGTGGCATGTTTATGTTTATTACGATCTTACCCTTGTTGTCGAGTGCTAGGTGCTATTCCACGTGTGCTTAACAAGGGTATTCATGTCTTTTTGGAAGTAGATACAAGCAAAAAACATTATATGTTCTTGTATTAATGTTGTAACGTAAATAGCAATATAGTATTGTGTTGGATTTTATTTTTTGTTTGACCATATAATTAATTTTCAGTATATTATTACATTACTATATCCGATTATATCATATTGCATCATATTATGTTATATTATTGTATCATATTACATTATAGTATGCTACTTACTAAGAGATTGCATTTAAACAAATATGTTTTTACTAAGTTGGGTGATGATATGAAAATATCAAGCATTTAAACAAATATGTTTTTACTAAGTTGGGTGATGATATGAAAATATCAAGCCGGTTAGCATATCTAAAACAATCATATATTTTAATAATACATGATATATTTAAAGTATGGTCGATAATAGAAACGACAATAGAATGAAACGTTTTTTAATGATAAAATCAATCCTACTGGTCAAATCTCCATAAATAGTTAAAATATATGTAAAATACTAATCATATATAAAGATAGATATATACATGTTTAAACACAAAGGTTAGAAAGAAAAGGAATAAATACTTTTGATCGAAACTAATCGGGTTATGACAATTTCATTGCTATGTGTTAATCCATGCAAGCTAAACATGTGATCCTTTTGTCTAGGGAGCTAACGAGTGACTCCCTTCGCCCAACTTTTAAAGGAATTATTATGGCATATATAATTAACAGTACTTTTCAAAATATATTGGTCGAATTTAACTATGGATGTTGTATATCGTGGTTTCAACGCCTTATTACGGTCTAATGACTTCACGACATGTGTTTTTAAAAAACAACAACAAACTAATGTTAAGATCTTACGGGTTATGTAACACCCTCATATATTAACAAATCATTTCATTTATGAAATCTTCTAAAAAACGATCGCAACATTTCTAAAAATAGTAATCCTAGCGACGTAGTTTAATAAGGTTTGCAATACATGAATCAACTAATAAGTTGATATCCAAACCATTATCCACATAAAAAGTACTAATGTTTACCGGCACCAAATAAAATAAATTGAGTAAAATAATGATAACGAAAAAACAAAGAAGAAGACCGAACAATCGGGCCGTGCAGGTGTTCTCTAACTGGGCCAAGTGTTTGTGGTCTAATAGGTGTGTTTTCGTGTAGGCTCGAACCCATGGTACAAAAGTCATAAGCCCACCTCAGTTTGTATTGTATGTAGTCTACAATCTTCATGGAATTGTTTCGCCAATAGTTTAAAATTAGTAAGTTTTGTTTAAGGAATTTAGGAACAACTAGTGGGTTGGTCCGCGCGATGCAGCGGGTGTAACCGAAACTCTTTTGTATAGCACATACTAACCTAACATACCTACTATGAACCTAACCACTATTACATGAATATTTCTGAATACCTTTGTTTGAAATTCATTATAAACAGAAGCTTTCTTCTTCGGTTATTGAATCCGGTGATCATATAGTTTAGATCAAATTAGGCATGTTTGTGTGTATGAATATAACGTAATAATTTTAGAATTCAAATCGTTACCTCACGATTAAAAACACAACTTTCACTATTGATTTCTCGATTTCTATATAGTATGATCAAGTTTAGAAAACTCTTAAGTTTTTTAAAGTACCCAACTCTATATAAAAGGTTATAACAAAACATATAACATCATGAATTGTTTTTTATATGTTTTCTATTTAATATGTTTAAAGTGATTATGAAATTGAATGTCATGTGATTTCATAAACATCTCATGACTCTTGACTTTCTTTTAATTAAATATGATGTTTAAAAGACATTTTTACCCTTAAAAAATAGTTATTCTATGCATTATGTGTTGTATCATAAGCATTTAGACTTATACCTCTTAAAATTTAAGAAGTCCCTAGAAAATGCTTTTTAATATAGTACTAGTGGGTTGCCCGCGCGTTGCGGCGGGGACCGCAAAACTTTGGTTTGTGATTTTCAGGGTATGCACAAGTTGTCATTTGCTCAATTTGATTTTGAGTCATAACCATAACTTTTGATTAAGGTATTTCAAAAATCGATGGGTTTCAATTATTTCAACTTGGTAAATCAGTTATGAACATTAGGTCCAATCAGTTGTTGACTAATAACCGGAAATTTAACTTGAGATGAAAATTATCATAATATCCTCTAACCTCATGAAACAGTGAAAATTTTGTGAGCGATGTCTTGTTCCAAGCCTTGCTAGAGTTTTGGCTTCTCTTTGCAACAACATGATGCTAGCATGATTTTGGTATTGTTTGTTGAACTGATAGAAATGGAGCACAAAAGATTAAATGCCATGCTTGCAAACCGTTTTTGAAGTTGTGGTTATCTATAATGTTACTCTTGCTCAAGTCATTTGGTTTATGTATTAACAATAGCAATATAAGCCAAAGTTTGAAGTAGTGCTTTTTTAATTATGTCTAAATTTATGACACACTTTGAATTTAAAGTTTAACTTGTTGAATGGAAAAGCTTTATTAATTAATTTTAAGAATATGCAAAATGAATATACATGTGTATAAAATCATGTGTGTTTGACTTGTGAATAAATATGTGACCAATGTGAAGGCTAAAAACGTAGAAGGGCATCAATTATAAGTAGGGTATGCCCAAGAATTTGCATTTCAACTATTGAAACAAAAACTCTATAGCGCATCAATTTTATCCCTACCTGAGGGTACATGCGATTTTGTTGTGTATTGTGACGCATATGTTCAAGGTCTCGGGCGCGTACTGATGCAGTGCGAGAAAGTTATTGCTTATGCTTCACGCTAACTGAAGGTTCACGAGAAGAACTATACAGCTCATCACTTAGAACTGAGAGCGTTCGTTTTTGCACTAAAAATCTGGTGGCACTATTTGTATGGAACGAACTGCACCATCTTCACTGATCATAAAAGTCTCCCGTAGATATTTAATCATAAGGAATTGAACATGCGACATCGTCGCTGGGTTGAACTCTTGAATGATTATGACTGTGCAATCAAATATCATCCGGGTAAAGCTAATGTGGTAGTGGATGTGAAATCAAACAACGATCTATAATTGGTTTTTCCTCCCCTTGCTTGACATCAAAATTTAAAGGTTCAAAAAAAGCTGAATATTTAAGGCTAATTATTTACCGGAAAATGAAAGGTTGTATTATTTATTTATTTGGGCTTTTGGTTTTATGAAATCAAGAGGTTTTAACCACATAATTATTAAGTCTATAACTCATATATATTTTCACTTTGATATTTACTTCCTAGTCTTTTTGAATTTGTTAGGATTACATTTAAAGCTTTCAATGAAATTTATATATACAATTTCTTAACATAATAATACTCCAAGTATAAAACTTGTATTTTATTTTAATTCATATTTTTTATACATACAAATTTATTAGAAGAACTTCTAGATTAATGTTATATCAGTTTAGAAACTATTGAGTGTGTATTGTCATTACTATTGAGTGTTTATTATCATCATTAACCTCACTTAATCCTAACTGACAAATAAGTTATTTAACATGTAAGGGAAAAAAGAATGTTGCAATTTTTGGGATAAATTAATATAAATGTTATTTTTTCTCCCTGGAATATAAGACATATATTTATTTGTGTGTGCTGCATATAAGAGGATAAGTAATCAAACAAAATGGTTACATGAACAAAGAGTACAACAAAACATGACCAATTCAATTAACATGAATTTAAACTCAATTTGGCACACACAATAACAAAGTTATGCAACATAGATCATAATAGTATAGTTGAACAAACCTTAGACACGGAATCATCTTCACTGGTGTATTTGGAGTTCCCCAATAGGCATTGAAAGTAAACCAAACCATTTGGTACGATATGAAATATCCTAAACCGAAGGACATACCAAGAATTGAGACAATTCTTATAAATGATTAAGACCATTTTGTGGGTTTTAATATTTAAGATTATTTCATTTAACAATGCTTAAAATGAAACACGCACCTGAGTATGAAAACTTTCGCCGCTATTGATCATCATTGGTGGTGTTGGCAACTCCATAGATGGCTTATGCATAGCTTGTTCAATATTCTTTTGTTCAAATAAAAAGAAATACATCAAACCATTTATACTAACCTAATTGGATAATGCATAAAAGCAAAAATATAAAATAGTAAACATACAACTGAAAATGAAAGCTACCACTGCCATTGATCATTGATAGGTTCTCCATAAGGTCTTCGTGTTTCTTTCATTTAAAACAAACAAATATCAAACAACATACAAATTAGAACCAAATACTGGAAAACCTACCTTTGATCTGCTGGGATTCTTGAGATGTCTAAAGGTGGTGAGCTAGTCATTTTCCCATTTATACACACAACTCACAAATGTTATATTTAAAGAGACATAAATTCAACTTTTCAACTTCTAATATAAGTTTTGAAACTCACCCTTAAATTGTCAAAAATGTTATAGTAATTTAAAGAGTGCAGCAAAGACAACTTTGCCCCTAAACTAACCTCATGTACTATTGTACCATAAGCATAAACACTTGTAATTACTTAAATTTTACGGTCATCCTTCCTAGATGCTTTATAATATAGTATAGATACATCCCTTAATTCGAAATGATACACCCTGGCCCACATCATGCACCAATAGGAGCCTGCCACATACCCCAAAATATGATGTCACACCCTCAGAATGTAATGTGATGTCACGGGTTGTGTGAAACCTAGAACCCTTTGTTTCATCAAAGGATTTCTTGAATTATATAAATAAAGTGAACATGCAATTTTCGTATTAATCTAATTTGTTTTAATTTGACTAAATCTGTTTTATTCGCCTTTAAAATTGAATGATTTCATACCTTAGACAACTTAAACGGTTTTAAATCTTAGCTTGTGAAAATTGAACATCTCATAGAGTACAATGCTGTAATTTGGTTCTTGATTTATTCAAAGTGTTAGTTGTTTCATAAATTTAACACTTGTAGCCCAGTTGGTTGAGTGCCTAAAGTTTCTTATGGGAGACTTGGGTTCAATTCCCACTAGCTACATTTGGAGGACATTGGTGGAGAGGAAATGAGGGATGACCCGGTCATTGGCTTGGGTTCGAGTCCTGATCCCGACCGGTTTTACCGACTATTTCACCGTCGTGCCTTCGGGCGGGTGAGTGGTCGGGTTTTTTCCGGGAATTGGTGGCAATTGGTGGCCCGGGTACTCCCGAGTACCTGATTCGCCAAAAGGGTGCCTGAGAGTGATCGGAATTGATTCGTTGGCCGTTCAAAAAAAAAAGTAATGATCATATAACCCTACTTATATATAGAAACTATTGAAGGATTTGAGATTTTAGTAAATGAAAATAATGACAAATAATTGAGGTTTGGGAGTCATGGGTTTAAGCTTGACAAGTGGGCAGGATTAGAGAAATTAGCTGTTAAAACAACATTTTTTTTTTTTGTTAAGAATCTACTTTCATAAAAGACCACCAAAGCATTTAGCTATCACCAAGGTGTAAATAGCTTTTTTTTGAACGGCAAATTTCTATTCTTTGTGGGACTTGAACCCAAGACCTTCCCCTTAGGTGTTACTAGAAGCTTTGCTTCTACCATTGGGCCACCAACCCCAATGGCAACAAGGCGTAAATAGCTAACCCAAAACAACAAAATACAATTACATCAATTTTAATATACACCACTTATCCCAATCCACCGTACCCTGTTGAAATCTATTCTTGTATCACAAAAAAAAAAAAAAAAAAAAACATAAGACTTTACATCCGAAATAATGCCTGCCACTTTGCTACTTTTGTTGGAGAAGATCCTTTCGTTCCTTGCTTTCCAAAGTCTTCAACACACAATAATAATAATCCCTTGTAACACCGTCTTCTTAATTCCGGAAATGCCACTGTGCTTGTGAAGGTTAACCAGGTCTTTAACAGAAAAAGCGAACAAACTCAGAATCCCACACCACCGAGAAATACCAATCCAAACACCCGCATAAATACCACATGCCGTAAGAATGTGTTCCGTAGACTCCTCCCTATCATCGCACACACAAATTACCATTAACTTGTACATTTTGTTTAATCAACGCATCCTTTGTCAGGAGACGATCTAGAAAAGCACGCCACATAAAAATGTTACATTTGCTCAGAGTCCACTTACACCTTAAACCACTTGAACTCGAACCAATCCGAGCTAGAAGATGAGCCAATCAACCACTTCTTAGCACCCGCAACCGTGAAAAAACGGGTTCTTGTTATCATTACAAAGCCACTTATCTTCAGTATTGCCTATTCTGAAATCAGCCAGCAACCGTTCGAACTCATTCCTCTCCCTAACCTCAGACTCCGAATCGGGAGCCTTAAAACTAATAAGAAAAAAAAAAGACTCAAGAAATTTAAAAGGAAAATACGAAATTGTGAAACCATCACTCCGTCTCCTAGGCACCACGGCAGCCTCTGTCTGCCATCGACACTAGGCGCCATAAAAACAAATATAGCAAGTGAATCCACTCTGACCCGATCACCCGAACTAAGTATAACTGTTTTTTGAAGTTGTATGTTTGACCTGAACCCGTTTTGAACCATAACACAGCCCGGACTATCTGTTTGACACTCGTATATGTAAGCAATTATCTATTTTCCATGACTTACTATTGAAGGGATGAGATTTTTATATTAATCATCAATTTCAGATTTTCAGTATTTATACATGAGTACAAACAACAACAGCTTCTGAAAATATGGAAAAACATAATTTGAAGTAACTAAAACAGTTAAAAAAAACTACCACAATAAGATATATGAAGATAGATAATCAGTTGCTACTAGAAGTGGAGCCGTGGAGGAGTTGATTAAGGTAATTATTCCCTAAATAATGGAAACATGCATAAATAGGCATTCTAGACATTATAAGGCTTATGATGCAGAATTTACAACGAAAGCATGAAATAATTAATCAAAGATTAACATATGCACAAAAGTTATCATTTGTTTGGATACATGATGAGAGGGTGTTTTACCATGTTAAGATGTATTTAATTATGTGTTTTTATGTGATTTATTGCATGGAACATAGTTACTTTGAGAATGTTTGTGATTTGCAGGTGCACGGTGGTGAAAAGCATTAAGCGGAGCATATTCGAGGGTTTCAGGACAAGTTAGGAAGGATTGGAAGTCACGTGAGAGCACCGGGGATGAAAACGCGAAGAATGACCAATTTTTACACAGGGGCGCAACCTACTAGCAGACAGGGGCGCAACCTACCTCAGGAGGGCGCAAGCTTGCGCTGATAGGCAAAATTTGGCTGTTCTGCGCCCTTTAGGGCGCAACCTACTTCACCAGGGGCGCAAGCTTGCGCCCCTATCTGATTATGGACGCGAAATTTCGGATTTTGGCCATATTTAAGGGTTCTTTACTCCACAAACGAAAGAGACTTCAACCCTAGCCGTCTTGGGCCATTCTAGGACGAATTTTATCATTCCAAAACACATTTTAATCATTCTTTTCATGCATCAATCATCAAAATCATCCATGGAAGCATACATAATCATGATGAGCGGCTAGTTTCTTTATGTAACCACCTCCGGGTGCACGGTTCGTTTGTGAAACCTTCAAACTTGTTTGATTTGGTTCTTGGATTGTTTTTCATTCACTTGAAGAATATTTGTGGTTTTAATCATTTAAACAATTTATGTGTGTTTCAATTACTTATCTTTTAATCATTCGCATTCGGTTTTCTTGCATCGTGAGCAGTTTGATTATTGGGAGGGTAATTGATACATGTGGGTTGGTAATTGAATTGTACATGTTATTATTAAAAACTTGTGTTCGGTTATCACTTGATTTAAAATCGTTTAACAAAGCCATGTCTATGTGGTATCCTATCATTTAACCAGGTTTGGGTGAATCATTGAACCGGAAACTCGGAGAGGGTTACTTCTTTATTATTATTGTTTACAACTTTTCAAATCCGTTTTCTTAATTCAAAGCAAAAGCAAAGTAATTAGGTTTTAGTTTAATAGTTAAATTTACAAAACTACTCTTTCCACCAATTCCCTGTGGAGACGACTCGACTTCCATATACTACTTAATCTTTTCTTTTGACCGACCAAACGACATCGATCAATACACTTGTTAAGAAACCAAACACTTAGGGTATGTTTGGCAAAACTAGCTGGATGCTGGTAGCTGCAAGCTGGTAGCTGGAAGCTTTTTAAATATATTTTGGTGTTTGGCAGAGTAGCTGAAGCTTTTAATAAAATGTATAAATGATCAAAATGGTCATAATTAAAAGATTGTAAAGAAAGTTTTTATTTTATTTTTAAAATAGAATGAGTATTTGTGTCATTTACTAACTAAAAGCTTGTAGCTAGTAGAGCTTTTTTCTTAAAAGCTACTACTAGTAGCTTTTCACTGTAGAGTTTTTTCTCTAACTTAAAAGCTTCCAGCCCCTTCAACCAAACAAGACTTTTTATTAAGTAGGAGCTTTTTCTTAAAAGCTTGAAGCTTGAAGCTCCTAAAAGCTCTTAAAAGCTCCTTGCCAAACATACCCTTAATGGTTATGTCTATCGCAGAAGAGCAAGCGAATTAAGATTCCAACATCTCCTTATAACATGTTCATTGTCATCTGGACGTATTATTTGTTGTTACTCGATATTTGATACGTTTACAAAGTGAAGAGGTATAACCCGGAACGGACCTCTGAATCGCCTTGAGCGGGTCCAGGGACAAAGTATTGTTGGGGCCAGGGGTGCCCCCCCCCCTGTTTTTTGGCGCAGTAGTGGAAATTTACGATTTTCATAGGTAAATTTAGTTCGGGTTGAGTCCGGCCCCCGCCGATTTTCCACTAACAACTGAAAAAAATTGAGTCCGGCCCCGCCGATTCCTAAACCAAGCTTCGCCACTGAGCGGCTCACCGTCTCGGACTTACTTATTTAATATTAATATTGTTTGTTATCGTGTACTAACTCGTTCGCGAGTTTCAGCGCTACTGGACCTGGGACTTGTAGAGAAACCCCTAACTGGGTCTGGCCCAATTATGTTAGGGGATCCATTTGGGTAGCCCATTGACTTGGTTCCATTTGGAAAGCCCATTAGCTTCCTATATAAAGAGGTCTCCACCTCTTGTATTGGCAAGTTATGAGGACACCACTTTTTTACTACTAGATAGAGGAGAGTTTTCTCCTCCAAGCCTAGACCCCTCTCTACATTCTCATCCTCTCTTTCTCTCTATTATGGCAGATCCACTTACAGAAAATGGAGCGCACTCTCAATCTCACCTTCTCTATTCAAACCTGCTCTTCACAAAGAATTGAAAATACCTCATTTTAATTGTCAGAAAACAATTTTTGTAGTGTATGGCCAACTCGCTTACTAAATATTTATATAGACTGTCCTCTTTAATTTAATATAACACAAAGACAATCTTTGTTTACTTGGATCTGTTACATGGTAATAAAAGGGGAACAATAAATCGTCTATTTGAAGCTTGTTTATAAGTCTTTAGACGCTTTACATCTTAATAGAGGGAACGTGACACAAAACATAAGCAAAAACACATTATATAACACTTGAACTCACAAGACAAGTTATTTGCAAATGATAGATCAAGTTCACATGATTAATAAAAACATATTAAAATGAAAAAAAAAAAAAAAAAAAAACAATTTGTGAGGTGCTTGAAGATATTTTTCATCTGTAAGGTATGATATTTGTTGTCTAGGATTTAGTTAGTTCATCACATGTGATGTCAAAAGGGATTTATTATTGAAAGAGCTAACTTTAACTTTTGTATGTTCAGTTTTGGACTCTAAAACAGCAAACAATTAATGGCTAAAAATTGCTTTTGAAATGTCTGCTGCTTGATTGGCTTTGCATATGATGTGATCAAAAGTTGAAATTGGGACAGATGCTTGTAGATAATAGAGTGCTGTTTGTTTTTTTGCTCAGAAGCACTTTTGACCTCTTTTGTATGCGGCATGCAGACGCGTGCAGACGTTTGGGTTCTGCAGATTGTTTGTTTTTTGAAAGTCACTCAAAAAGGTCTTCCTGACCTCTTCTTGGTGCAGACTTGTTCCAAAGTCTTCTAAGGTCTTCTCCACTTCTCTTCTCCACCACCACCACCACCACCGTCCACCACCACCCACCACCACCACCACCGTCCACCACCACCTACCACAGTCCGCCACCACCACCACCACCACCACCATGGTCCACCACCACCTACCACCGTCCACCACCACCACCACGGTCCACCACCACCACCATCCACTACCGTCCACCACCACGGTCCACCACCACCACCGTCTACCACCAGACTGCGGTAAAAAATCAGTTTATTTAAATTTCAGTTTATTTTAGCAGCCTGCTGACACTAATAAACAAACAGTCTTCTTCTTGCAGACTGCAGACCTTTGGTCCATCTCTTCTCCTGCAGATGTGGTCCGCAGACTGCAGACATTTTCCTGCAGAAAAAAACAAACAGCACCTAAGGGGTGTTTGTTTTTTTTGTTAGAAATGCTTCTGACCATTTCTGTCTGTGTCGCGCGGACGTGGGCAGACGTTTGGGACGCACAGATTGTTTGGTTTTTGGAAGACCTTGTAACACCCCAACCGATGGCGGAATCATCGAGGTGTCACGTAGTGACGATTGTTCAAAAGCACATGGTACTAAAATGTAAATATATTATTGAATAATTTAAATTGTCTTACATGGATGAAATAGGAAAAATACAAAAGTCTGAACAAAACATGAAATTTGAAATAAATTATTAAAAGCAAGCACTAAAATCTAATGCTATGGAACTAAGATCAAACTGCACCTAAAACATGTACAAAATAAGTTTTGTCAACATATGAAATGTTGGTGAGCATTCCTAGTTTTAATATATATAGTAAGTTGGAAAATGTTATACAATTCAAGTGCAAAGCTACAGTGCATTTATGTAAACTATGTATCATACAAATGAGCGAAATCAATCCTGTGACTGTATAAATGTACTAGAATGAACGGCGGTGTACTTATCCAATAAATGGATAATAACTTAACAATGACCATGGATTCTCCGATGAAAAAGGGGGAGAATCACCTAGGTGGGTTGTCAATCCGATATCGCTATCCAATGTTAAGGTCGGCTTGTACATGGTTAATGATTTCACTAAGTACAAATGTATTCTACATGTAATGTCTAAGCATAAAGCACGTATGTAAGCAAATGCACAATGTACTAGAATTGTATTGTAAAAAATGTGAACTTGTATGTGTATTTTGTATAAGTGTACATGTAACACCCCAAAAGTGAATAAAGACAAAAAGGGGATAGGAAATACTCACTTTTTGCCAAATGACTAGATGACTAAGCGAGCGTGAAAATGCGAGCAATCCAAAGATTCAACAACGAAACTAGTCCAATTTAGAAGAAAAGAAACCGAATAGGAAAAATATCAAGCTTTCAATTCGCCAATTACGAGAGCTTATAATCAAAGCTTCAAATGTAGAAGTAATATACTATAGAAGAAAGGTATGAGGGAGAGTTTTAATCGAATTGAAACAATCGATTTAGAGGTGCAAAGTGTAATGCGTCATAGGTGGGTTTTTATACTAGTTTTGGATTCAATTAGGCTTTTAAATTGGTCAACACAATAAAGTAAGGTTTTAAGATGAATTGACTATTTGACTAGGACTTTGACTAGGATTTTGACTGAGACTTTGACTAGGACTTTGACTAGGATTTTGACTGAGACTTTGACTGGGACTTTGACTGTTTGACTGTCTCAGCGGACCGCGAGAGCTAAAAAAATAATTTTTCTAATTTAATCAATTTTAAGTTCTAGACTTGTTTCATTCCGTTTCTAAGTTGTTTTGGGACCAAAAATTAAGGTCTTTGAGTATCAAGGTCTGAAACATACGTGCTCGGGTGTAGATGTGAGTATAAAACGTGCATACTTTTACTTATAAAAATTATAAGTTTTATTAAATTGTGAATTTTGGTCCTATTAAAATACGAGGGTTAAAAATGAAAACTTTGAAATAGTTGAGGAACCAATTATGCACATTTATGAAAAGTGAAGGGTGCAGGTTGTCACAGACCTTTTACTAAAAAATGTCTTCCTGATCTCTTCTTGATGCAGACTTGAAACAATGTCTTCTCAAGTCTTCTCCCCCACTTCTTCTCCTTCTCCTTCTTTCCTTCTCTCGTGCTCTTGTGCTTCTTTTTTCTTCTTCTCTTTTCTTTTCTTCTCTTCTTCTTCTTCTTCTTCTTCTTCTTCTTTTCTTTTCTTTTCTTTTTCCTCTTCCTCCACCCAGGCCATCACCCTTATCCCTCCTTCCCGCCGCCGCCGCCACCCTCCTCCTTCCCCTGTTTCGTTTCCCTCCTCTCCCTCTCCCTCTCCCTCCCCTCCACTGTCTGGTGAAAGGTTTGTGTTATGGTTGGTTATATTTATTATGGGTAATAGTTATGGTGGGTTGTGGTGGTTCACGGTGGTTATGGTTGGTTGTGGTTGGTTTTGGTTATGGTTATGGTTATGGTGGGTTTAGTTGGTTAGGGTTATAGTAGGTTATGGTTGGTTGTAGTTGGTTATGGTTATAGTGGGTTGTGGTGGTTCACGGTGGTTATGGTGGGTTGTGGTTGGTTATGGTTATGGTGGGTCGTGGTGGGTTGTGGCGGGTTGTGGTTGGTTATGGTTATAGTGGGTTGTGGTGGTTCACGGTGGTTATGGTGGGTTGTGGTTAGAGGTGAATAAATCGGTTTTTTTTTAGGAACCGGTTCCGGTTTGGAACCGGTCCGCTACAGTGTCGGTTCCGTTCGGAACCGGTTTCGGTCCCGGTTCCGTCGGTTCCAAAGACCGGTTTTTAAGACCGGTTCTTATTCGGTTTCAGTTCCGGTTTGGTTCCGGAATCGGTTCTTGCGCGCACAATTAAAAAAAATAAGCCGATGGCAAAAAAAATAAAGGGTCATTTACATATTCCCCCCTGCTAAGATCATTTATTACATATTTACCCAACTTAAAAAGTCAATTACATATTTCCCCCTCCTAAGGCATACACAAGTTGCAAGTCAATTACATATTTTCCCCCTCCTAGGGGGAAATATGTAATTGATTTTTAGGGTTGGGTAAATATGTAATTAGGAGCCTTAGCAGGGGGAAATATGTAAAAAATCCAAAAAAAACATAAAATTACGACTTTTGTTATTTTTTAGGATTTCGAAACAAGAAACATGGAAAATGAAATTAAAACTTTCTACAACGTGCTTTTTTTCGCCATTTGACGTAAGACACAAGTCGAAATAACCATTTTCGCCAAAAAGTTCGGCGTTTCGTGTCGTCTCGAAAATTTAAACGGTAGGCTCGTTTGTGGAACCGGTTTGGGATGGGTTTGAAGATGAAGCCACGGAATGATGTAATAAAAGCAAAGCGAACACAATATTAAGTTTATACGATAGCGGTTTTGGCGTTTTCGGGTTGTTTCTTTTTGCATTTTTAAGTGTTGTGATCAACCAAAACATCCAAAACCCATTTATACTAAACAAGGGTGGCAAAATGCTGATTCTGGGTGAAAAAACGGCTAGTTAACTGCTATAAACGAACCCAACGATAAAAAAAACGAATTTGGCCTATTCTAACGGTGGAACCGGTTCTGGGACCGGTTCTTGAGATCGGTACCGGTTCCGGTTCCGATTCCGAACCGTTTTTGGCTAAAATAGTGGAACCGGCGGTTCCTAGAGGAACCGGAACCGGTTCCACGGTTCCGGTTCTAGAACCGGTTTTTTTGTTCACCTCTAGTTGTGGTTATGGTTGTGGTTGGTTATGGTTATGGTTAGGTAACGCAGACATTAACAAACAAACAGTCTTCTTCTTGTAGACTGCAGACCTTTCGTCCACTTCTTCTCCTGCAGATGTCTGCAGATGTGGTCCGCAGACTGCAGACTTTTTGGCTTAGAAAAAACAAACAGCACCTAAGTGTGATTCATGATTAGTGCATGAAAAAGTATTAAGATTTGGTCCTGTTTTATGTTGGAGTTTGATGGTAGAGTAAACTACCAACTAATTGCTTTGTTAGGGTGCGATACAGATGGCACAATAGGTAGGTTTTAGGTGTATGATTACATTTTGGATGAGTTTTAACCTGTTTGGATGGGTCGGGTGACAGGTTTAAAGCAAGTAAATTTCTAGTAGTGGTCGAGTTAATTGGGGAGTCTACAAATAATTATTTTTTTAAACAAAAATTATTATACGATATGAATGTGTCAAATATGATAAGTATACTGTATTATTACAATAAAAAATGAACTTTTATGCATTAGAAATTTAGAATACATTCTTCATGATGACGTTCAAACCCGTTTGACATATTTTTCTTGTGGTTAAATCTTTTAAGGTATTTCATTTGACCCGTTAAAATAAACATAAGCAAATACCAAAAAGGAACTATTTATTACTAGTGAGTTGGCCCGCGCGATGCGGCGCGTACACAACCTCTAATATAACGCTACTATACGCAATCTAAAAGACATGTTATAAGATGCTAGTCGCACTCTAAAGCATTTAAGAAGTCGTTAATGTTCTCTAAATATTTTTGTTTAATAAGAATAGGGGACCAAATCCCGGCTTAGTGATATGATAGTTATGAATGTGAAATATATATGTTGTAAACTATGTCCGTCAAGGCGAATAGGCGCACTTACGATAGCCAGAATGGCATGTAAAAAAGAAAATAAAAAAATTAATCACTTTATTCATCTATGCTTTAGTGATTGCACGGAATTGACTAGACACGATGTATCGATGGTTAATGATAGAGTTTATGAGTTGCATTATTATTTTGCATTGTCCATGATCGATCCGTGATAGATGTATCGATGGTTAATGATAGAGTTTATGAATAGGCGCACTTACGATAGCCATAATGACATGTAAAAAAGAAAATAAAAAAATTAATCACTTTTTTCATCTATGCTTTAGTGATTCCACGAAATTGACTAAACACGATGTATCGATGGTTAATGATAGAGTTTATGAGTTGCATTATTATTTTGCATTGTCCATGATCGATCTGTGATAGATGTATCGATGGTTAATGATAGAGTTTATGAGTTGCACTATTATGTTGTACAATTGCTATTAAAAGTGGTACGTAAGTGTAACACCCCAAAACCATTCGTTCGCCTAACTACGCCATTAGGCGTGATTAGCAAAATATTAACACGAGACTTAGAGGATAAGAACATGGGTTATATTCTAATATGGAAATAACCTAGTTAATAATATTATGTTTATAAATTAATAAAAGGTGTTTGAAACTAGCTTATGAGTTAGTTTTTTATACAAAAATGACACTCGGGGATATTTGGAGGGACTATAGTTGCCAATGTGGTAAAACTAGTTTTATTAATAAAATTTAATAAAATAAAAAACACACTTGTGTGTGTGTTGATCGATCTCAACATCAGGAGATCAAACTCCTTCACCAACCAAACCTTAAACCTCCAATTTCTTGCTCCAACTCAAGGCAAATCAAAGGGGAAGCCTATGCATTACACAAAAACGAAGTATCTAAGGTTCAATCACCCTAAGGTACCTTTAATTTGGCTTAATTTGATGTAAGATTCATTCTTGATCATGGTGAAAAACTAGGGTTTTCACAAAAACGTGAAGGTGTATGTTGATGGAGGTTTTTCTAACCTTAGGGAACCTCAATCAAGTCTAATTTGGTTATGAATTCCATTTTAATTGTGTATTTGATTATACCCATATGATTATGTGAATATGTAAGATTTGGGGTTTAACCTCTAGGTTGAAACCACACATGATTAGTAGTCTTGGGTGACTCTTAGGAGTTTTTATAATGATCAAATTTAGTTGAAATGCCTAAATATCTTGTTATGATAATAATTAGATACATGGCTATATTTTGGTTAAACTTAGAATGTTGAAAACTAAGTATATTGGTGGATGCACACCAAGTGTTTGATGAAATGCCTAGATGAGTTAATCTTAACTAGACATGTAAGAAAATGGCTATGGATTTAGCTAGAAATGATAATGAATACATGATGTTATGGATAGTGAACAAAATTCCATATTATGTATTCTAATAGACAAGTTTGACTCATCCCCAAGTTAGGTACAACCAAGAGGGAGCAAACGGGTCAAACGGATGCAAGGCGAATACTTATGGAAACAAGAATGGATGCGAAGTAAGTTTTACTTACACCAATGTACTATAACATAGCTTAATTGTTGTGACATTAGTCTTAAATCTTGAATGTGTGATAAAGATAAACCCCAAGGGGTAGAAGCTATTAATGGGTCGCCTTATGTGCACTCAATATAAAACGTGGTTTATGACCTTAATCAAGACAATGCGTTATAACCAAATGGTGAAATCCATCAAACGGGTCAATAAATAAAGATATGTGAAAATGATGTTTTAATCTAAATGAAAGCATTTGAATGAAGCCGTTAAGCATGGTGTTAAATGGGTCAAGTTAGTGTCACTTGAACCATAATAAAAACTTGGGTAACATAGTATCATAAACTATGGGTCTAAACGGGTCATATGGTGAATTCATCATCATTTGAGTCCAACACTTGATGCTTGTTTTCCAAGCATTAAGATTCTTGAGGTTAACGGATCAAATGGCAAGGTATTATCATTTGAGTTCCGAGAAGTTAATGTGTCTATCTAGAAAGCACGCAGGTAAACGCACTCACGTATGCTTGCTTGATGCTAAGAATCATGGAGGAGGAGCACAAGGTATGAATATGGAACACGGGCACCCGGTAAGTCCGTAGTCAAATAAACGCCTTCGGGCGAAGCAACATAGGTGATAAAGTACCCACATGAAGTGTGGGTGCAAATCAAGTAAGTTATTTCCATAACTATGTCTAATGCGCGCTAAGGCGCTTAGAATCGACCACATTAGAACAATCTTGAGAAATGTTGAGAATCTAAGTCCGTATGGGCTTAGAAGTTTTTAAACAAGTCATTGAGTCCAAAACAATGGGTTTCAATCAAGAAGTGTCGCCACGAATGGCTAAATCGAAGGATTTGGCTAGGAGGGCATTTTGGGAAATTATAAAGATTTACTAAAGGATAAATCTAATAATCGGAATCATAACGAACAAATCGGACAAACACTTTAGTTGATCAAGTGTATAATGACTTGACAACATGAACTAGATGCATTGTGCATGGTCAAATGGTGTTTGGATAAGTTAAATGTCTAAATGGGTCAAATTGGGTAAAAGTCGCCATAAACATTCAAAACTAAGAACCGGATCATGGCGACATAAACCGGACCATAATTTCAGTCAAACAAAGGTTTATTTAGTCGGCGAGTCATTACTTAGGCTTCGGGAATCATCAAATGCGGTTGCGACATGATTCCCATGCTTAAAAATCACCAAATTCACATCAGAAGCTTCGAGCGGCCGCTCACAGAGACCGAGCGGCCGCGCGCTTTGACCTGCATGTCAGCACGAACTTTAAAATTGCGTATAAAATCGTAGAAAAATCGTTAGGAGGTGTTCTTTATATTCCTGGAAAGCTCTCGGAGCGTAGAACAATTATTATTTGAAAGTCGAAGTCGGATTCTGGGTTTTAGAAGGGGTAAAAGCGATCCGAACAGCTGCTGCGCAAAAGTTGCAGCAGTTTGTTCTCCTGATAAAGGGCCGTTGGGCCTGGTTCGTTCCGTTTCGACGTGTAACGACTCTCACACTAGTTTAAATGTATTATTGACAACCCACTAACCATTCTTTGTGTGATGGTGCTAGGTAAACATTCAAGGGACGACCCGGAGCAAGGATCAAGTCGCGAGAAGAACCGAACACGCCCGAACACTCATCAAGCTTCCGCACTAGAATCTAAGGAACTCCCGTTAAAAAGCAACATCTTAAAATATGTTTCAACTATTAAAAAGTAAAAATTTGTGTGAATCAAACATGTATTTGATCTTAATGGGTTGACTTATAAAGAAAATTTCAAAGTTTTAATCGGGAATGGTTTTTAGTTAAGGTCAAAACCCGTAAGATTAGGCAATAATCGTGTGATTACGGGTTAGGGTCTTACAGTAAGGGTATAAATGAAACAAAGATGGTAAAAATTTTGGAGATTACACTTGAGGCTTTTGGTATGCCATCTAATATAACGCTACTATACGCAATCTAAAAGACATGTTATAAGATGCTAGTCGCACTCTAAAGCATTTAAGAAGTCGTTAATGTTTTCTAAATATTTTTGTTTAATAAGAATAGGGGACTAAATCCCGGCTTAGTGATATGATAGTTACGAATGTGAAATATTTATGTTGTAAACTATGTCGTCAAGGCGAATTGGCATGTAAAAAGAAAATAAAAAAATTAATCACTTTATTCATCTATGCTTTAGTGATTGCACGAAATTGACTAAACATGATGTATCGATGGTTAATGATAGAGTTTATTAGTTGCATTATTATTTTGCATTGTCCATGATCGATCCATGATAGATGTATCGATGGTTAATGATAGAGTTTATGAATAGGCGCACTTACGATAGCCAGAATGAGATGTATAAAAAGAAAATAAAAAAATTAATCACTTTATTCATCTATGCTTTAGTGATTGCACGAAATTGACTAAACACGATGTATCGATGGTTAATGATAGAGTTTATGAGTTGCATTATTATTTTGCATTGTCCATGATCGATCCGTGATAGATGTATCGATGGTTAATGATAGAGTTTATGAGTTGCGTTATTATTTTGTACAATTGCTATTAAAAGTGGTACATATGGGTGGGTATAAATGGAACAAAGAGGGTAAAAATTTGGAGATTACACTTGAGGCTTTTGGTATGCCATCTTAACTTTGACATTTTGAACGTTTTTACCCATGGCTCCCCCTTTATAATGTAGTATAGATAAATTGTTTAAAATTGTCACCTCTTGAGTATAGGAGTATCCAATGGGCCATCAGCCCATCATAGTGGACAGGGCCACATGGGCCTAGTGAAATAGTGTAGTTCAAAGTTCCAACTAAAAAACTAAAGAGAGACTAAAATAATTAAACATAGAAATCTATCTATCTACAAAGGCAGGATCCCATATCGAACTATACCTATTAGGGATCTAATCTACTTTATGGGCTTTCATGCACTAATGCACCATAAACCTGGTTAGGCTGGTTTTCTAATTTCTATGATAGAAAGTTAATATTCTAGCATCTTAATCTATCGGGTGTTCGTTTTATTTGTCTCTTATCTGTTGGCGCAATACCCTTAAAACTTTCATAAATCATATACCATGATAGGGGAAGCTAGATGAAAAGAATAAAGATGATGTTTGGTATGTAGGAATGTGAGGCAGAACAGAATGAACCATTGTGAGTGAATGAACAATGATCCTTATTCCCTCTAACCAGCTCAAATCCATTCCATATGTCCCCCCTTGTTTTTTTTCTCACTTAATTCATTCCCCTCTTTCATCATTCATCACCAGCTCCAACCTCCCTTGATTTCATGTGATATAAAAGAAAAAATTAAAAAAAAATATATCACAAACAAGTTAAAAATTAAAATTAGGAAAATTCTAAATTTCATCCTTTATCTTTACAACAATTTTCAGTGGATGGCCTTTAACTTTAAAATTGACGAGATTCATCCTTTAAGTTTTAAAATCTTGCACCATTGTCCTTTAGCACTAACCTGGTTATTTTTTAACGTTAAAATGGGTCACGTGGACCCCATGTGAGGGAAACTTACTAATTTTTTATTTAATAAATAAAGCGATTTTCTTTAAATTAAAAATTAATAATTAATAAAGAAAAGCCCCATCTCTCTCTTCCAACGCTCTTTTCTCTGTCTCAACTCTTCCCTTCCCTCTCAACCTTTTCTCCACCCTCACCATCCGACCACCACCACCCGAACCATAATATACTATCTATGACACAAAACTTGATTGATATATGAAAATCAAAATACGATCTGTGACAAAACATGAACCCTAAAATTTGAGAAACATTGAAAGGAAGTGAATCGAGATACGAGGGGTAGTACTTGAAGCTAATCGTGTTGATGAAGTTTTTAATATTGGTTTCGATTTATGCTTTCGGTGTTAGGGAATAAACGACGGTTGTTGGAGGGTGGTGTTGGTTTGATTCGGATTCGGATTCAGATCTTGAAATGGGTTTTGGTTGTTTGTGGTGGTGTTTGGACATTACTATAGGCGCTGCTGTTTGTAGTGGTGGTGGGGTTTCAGTGGTGATGGCGATGGTGGTTCGCTTCGTGTCGGCGGTGGTTTCCTGGTGTTGTCGGTCGTGGTGGTTTGGTACCAGTAGTAAAAGAAATTTTTTATTCCTTAAGATTACTTCATTTATCTCCTTTTTACGTTATTGTTAGTTGCATTTTTAGGCATATTTTATCATCTTTTTAGTTGCTAGTTTTAGCGTTTTTATGCATTTAGGTTGTACATATTGCATTGTTTTCGTGTATTGCATATTTTTGTGGGCGGAATCTACTTTGGTTTGTTTTTGGTTGATTTTGTAAGGGTGGAGAATTGAAAGAGAAAATGGCGAGCATTGACGAGGCGAAGCCGCAATTTTGTTTGGACTTTAATGACGCTCTTGAAAAGAAGTTTAGGCCGCAAGTAGAATGGCAAGAACTAGAAGGGGTCGAATTGGAAAGTTGTTGATTGAAGAAATTAAAATAAAAAAAAAATATAGATGACAACTAACTTTGAGCTTTTTGTGGGAGAGATAATTTGAAGGCTTCATATGTTTTGGGAAGTATTATTACTAAAGAGGAATTAATTCATTCATATCGACAGAGGGCATCTCGTGGACTACCCAGGAAGATCCAAGAAACAAGGAGGCGATTTATTATTTAGCAAAAAAGACAATTAGTATTCTCTTTTATTTCATAAGCTTTAATTTTATATTTTGTATTGGCTTTGATTAAACTAGCCGCCATGTCCGGCTAGAACCTTTTTAATTCCGGCACTTTGGTATGTTTTCTTAGTTTTGATTCGTAAGCTTATGTGAAACTCTTATGAGATCCAATTTTTGAATGGTTTGTTTGGTTGGTTCTTGATTTTTATACCCTTAGGTAAAATATTAGTTGGTTGATAAAATTGGCCACTTTGTTAATCATTCTAATAGTGTTCATCAATTTATGAAATTTTAACCGGTTTTATATATTTGATAAAAAGGAACAAATAACGGTTTAGGTTTGTCTATGAATTTAAATTTGTTATAGAATTAAACAATATAATTAAGCACTCCGAACGGCGTGAGTGTTTGATTGTAATCGATACTTCTATCATTGCAACCCGCACACTAAGATCCGAACGGCGTGAGCTTGGAGTAGCGGGTTGGCTCTAATCAACGAACGGCGTTTGGTTAGACATTAGATAGAGTGGATGTCCGAACGGCGTGACGTCTAGTATGATACAAACCGTTTAATTAAAGGATCATTGCACCATAATTGTTAATGATCATAAGTCCGGGTCAAATTAAGAAATTGCCTTAGTGTTGGAATTAGCTTTAATATCTGAATTCGTTTCACAATTTAATTAACATTTTTATAAGTCGTTTGTCTTATTAATTTTAGTTTTATTTCCGTTAACTTAAAATACACCACCCCCTTTTTATATAGTCCGTGTTTTGTGCGAAAAACGTTTTTGGTATAATCAGTTGATCTGTATCCCTGAGGACACGAACCTTACTTTCACTAATACTAGTAGGTTTATTATTTATTTATTTGTTGGATTCGACACCCAACAAATTGGCGCCGTTGCCGGGGATACGGCAATTCTAATTGTTTTATGCCAAGATCTTCTCGTACAGGTACACCACTTGAAGTTGATCCGGAAATAGAGAAAACTGCAAGGAGATTAAGGAAGCAAGCAAAACAACGAAAGAAGTTAGCAAGCTCCCCAACCTCTATCACTTCACCTCCTATCACTAACATTTGGCAAGACGTACTCTTGACAAGTGAATCTGAACCTGAAACCGAATCTATCTCACATCCAAAACCTGCTCTAGACCGTTTAATATAAGCCTCGTCACAAGTATTTTATTTTAGCTGTTAAAAGATATATTTTGTCTATAAGGTATGATATTTTGTGTCTAGGATTTAGTTAGTTCATCACATGTGATGTAAAAAGAGGTTTCTTGTTGAAGGAGCCTACTTTAACTTTTGTTGGTTCAGTTTTTGGAGTGCAAAACAACAAACAATAGATGACTACCAATTACTTTTGCATATGATGTACTAAAAAGTTGAAATTAGGGATAGATGCATTGTAGATATTGTAGTAAGTGGGATTCATGATTAGTGCACGACAAAGTTTTAAGAAATGGTCCTTATATGTTGGAGTTGTATGTGTTAGTGTGACACTGCAACAAATTGTTGTCAGGGTACAATACGGATGGCAAGATATTAGTAACGAGTAAAAACAAGTAATTTTCTAGTACTGGTTTTTAACGGGCCAACTAATGTTGGGTGGACTATCAAACTCTTTACCAATTGTCATTCTTTTTTTTTAACTTTGTAATTAATTTGTTTAATACAATTATTGAACGTACTACAACATTGCAATAATAATTTTTTTTTTTTAATAATGAAACTTTTATTAACACATAAACGCGAAAATTACATCAAGATAGCGGGAAGGCGGGCAACAAGCTGCGCCGCAACCCCTTTCTGGACAGAAGGTTTAATGTATTTGAATACATTTTGGATAACTCGTTTGGACGGGTTGGGTGACGGACTGACGGGTCAAGGGGAGAAATTTTCTAGTTGGGGTCGAGTCATGTGGAGGTGATCCACACACACTTGATTATCCTTTTTTCTTAAAATTCGAAAATGAAAGTGTCAAGGATGATTACAATGATATATTATCACAATAATAATCTGAACTTTATGCATTAGAATGCATTATTGATGGCGTTCAACTTGTTTGACCAATTTTTATGGTTGAATTGTTTCAACTTAACTCATTTGACGATACGGGAAAGATGGGATAGTTTCGGATTGTATGTTTTTTTGTTTGTTTATGTTTGTGGTTTCCGGACTGTTGTTTTTTCTAGTGTCTTGTTTGCATTATGAAATACAAGTTTTATTGGCCGTTCAAAAAAAAAAAAAAAAAAACTTAACTCATTTGACGTGTTAAAAGATAAACATACAATATACAATGGTGTGTCTAAAACCACTTATGTCTTGGATATATGAGCAATCCAGTGGGCCACAAGCCCGTAATAGTGGACAAGGGCCCTAGGATAAGAGTACCTCAATGTAACCATTCCTTGAGAGATCTAATCAACTTTATGGGCTCTGTTGAACTAGTATACCATAAAATTGATTAGTAGACGTGTTCTCTTTGATAGTATTGCATCTTAATCTATTAGGTATTCGTTTTTATTGTCCCTATATGTCGGCACAACGCCTTTATTTCATATAATTGGTCTCATTGGGTACCATACCCTTTAAAACTTTCATAAATTAAACCATGATAGGGGGTGCCAGATTAAAAGAATAAGTTCTTTGGTTAGGAGCAAGTAAAACCCCACAAGACAGGCTTAGGAAGAGGGGTTTACTGGACCATTTTATTATCCTGATAAAAGCACATGTCCATCCCTTTATCATGACTCTCCATTTGTATTTATGCATAATGAAGTCATTAATGTGAGTGTCATTATTAGGTCATGGGGTGTACTCTCTAGGACGTTAAAGATGACATGGCATGTTAACTTGCATTGCACACCATTTCCCCCTTATGTTAAGGAGCGTTAAAAGAGTTACTTGTTAACATGTTATCTGAATGTTAAAAGTCTGCATTAAATTATTTTCCTTTTCTAAACAAAAAACCACTAAACATATATGGTTAGGTGAAGTTAATGGAATTAAAGTATTAAACCATTTTCTTAGGTTGAGGTGAAATGAAATGAGTGATGTGTCATCTAGGTGAAGTTAAGGGCGGTTAATGTATACCTCAAGGCCTTATAGTCTACAAATGCTACATTCCGTTTTACGGAATAGATTCATCGTTTTTACGTACTCGTTGGTCCTGTTAAATGAATATTGTAAATCGTTATGTTCTTTGTGATTACAAGTGTGTCTTGCTTTCATGAATTCTTTGTAAGACCATGTGTAGTGGTGAGTGAAATTTAGCGGGTGAAATGGGGCATTTTTTTACATGTGGCATGTGGGGCCACTTAGTGGGTGAAAGAGCTTGAAATTTATAAAGGGGTAGTGGTGTAGTGTGGTGTGAATATGTGTATATAATGATATTAAAAGTTGAATTAAAAAAGAAAATAAATAATAATGAAGTGGAAGAAGATGATTGGCTGAGCAACTTCTCATCCTACGCGAAATATTTCGCTTGGGACACATTCACGCCCATTTCACATGGATGGGGGCGGTGTTCCCATGTGAATGGGACGCCAAATGTGGGCATTAACGCTCATTTTATGTATATGGTCTAAGTGGCCAGTTCCCGATGCTACCCATGGCTCTCAACCTTACTTCAGTGATATTTTTTTGATATCCCTTTCTTTTTCTTTTTTCCTTTCTATTTCTTTGTCGCTTTATTCTTCTTTAATTGATAAAAATGTATCAATATACCTAACAAAGAATGAAAGCACCTTTTCGGGTCATGTGAATGTATGAATATGATGCCTCAGGCTTAAAGAAGGGATGTGAAAGTTATTAAGTTGGTTTGTTGTTTTGAGTTTAATTAGAACGTTATAACATCGTCCTTGAGTTCATGTTCTTGTGTTGTTTTGAAAAAAAGGCCAAGTATGAGACGAAGGACCAACCTCATCATCCGTTTATGATTGAGGTTTATTGGTTTCGTCTTATCTTGTACTCATCATGAGAGGGGTCGACTCCCAAGTTGTGTTGTACACTTGTACAAGATGAGCATACGGTACCTACTACATATTAATCGTTAAGACGCCTTTGATAAGATAAGCGTAAGTCATCATATAACCAATACTCGAACTCAAAGCCTTAGTTTAAGTGATAAAAGGCATACTTGATATGAAAGTACTTTAAGTGATAAAAGGCATACTTACTTGATATGAAAGTATTTATTGGTGAAATAAAAGTATTAGTTAATTAAGTTATTTACTTTCCAAGTGATAAAAATACCAATGAATTGTAGCCTTTAGGCCAACTCAAAAAGGATTGGTACATCATATAATGGTAGAAACAAGTCTTGTTGGGTATTTGGGATTAAAAAAAGTCTTTTACATGTATGCGTAAAAATAAATGCTACCAAAAACTTCCTTCAAAGTGAGCAAACAAATAGGTGAAAACTTAGTTATCAACTGATACGTGTTGATAACACATTTTATGAGATGTATTTTTCTATTTAGAATTGATTATTGTTCCAAAACTTAATGAGTTGTGAAGATCCAAAAGTTGGGTACTTACTGTTTGGGTCAAGAATAAGAAATAAGCTTGATTAGATATTGGTAAAAGAACCTGCAAAATGAACAAACCGTTAGGCTCGTCACAGGAGAGGTTGGGGGGCCTCTCTGTGACCACCCTCCGACGTGAGGATAAGTATTTATTTAGGGAGAGAAATTAGAGAGAGAAAGTGTAGTTCAGAGTGTAAGCATCCGTGTGTCACCTGTACTTGTGAGGGGATGTTTATACTAGTTGAAAATGTTTGTACTATCGTTCGGTTCATTAGTACTATGCACCGGTGCTTTTGACTTCCGGGTTTATAATTGTACTTGGGGGTTCTTCCAAGATCATTGAGGTATTTATGGCCGCGGTTTCTCCCGGCTTCTTGGAGAAGCCGCGCGCCTAAGAGATTCCGTATGAATCTCTTATACCTCTTCAAGTTGACAACTCATTATATATTGTGTGGAGTTAAGAGTTGCTCAAAAACTTAATGTAGTGATATACATGCAAAAGTTTTAAATCAATTTGTTCGATAAGTTTATACTATTTTTTTTATAATCATAACTTATATGAAAGATATTGGTATATATATAATACTAGATTATACCCCGGGAGCGTATTGTGGTTGAAAATCTAATATGACACATCAATTTTACATATGAAACAGACTGATGCGTTTTACATTTACGTACATGCAGGAACCTAAAACAATTAACAATGTATATCTCCAATGTTAACACCTAACATAAAATAGTGTATAACTTCGTTGTTAACACTTAACCTTAAACAATATAATTCTAATGCTAACATGTGACCTAAAATAATGTATAACTCTAATATTAATATCTAACTTAAAACAATGTACATCTAATCATTTGAATAAGAATGAAAATGTATATTAAAAAGAAAATATATGTTTAGATGAGGAGCAGAGCCAGAAGCAACTATTGCAGGGTGTGATTGAAGCAGTGATTTTGAAGATATGACCTTTTTTTTTGGAAATGTATGATTTTAACCTATTCTGCTCTGGATGAAATAGAATTCATATTTACTGCTTTGAGCATAATTAGTGACGTGCCTAAACATGATTAATAAATTACTTGAACAAGCGTTTTTTTTACTGTATGAACAAAACCCCACAAAAAAATAATCGTTTTTTGTCCGTTTTTTTTATTGCACTATGATACTCGTTGGAAAGATAATAAAACACTCGTTAATTTGGTGTATTTTTTTTCTTTAAAAAATGTCATATATAAAAGATATTAATGTTTAAAAATTATGGGATAAAATATGAGAGAGAAAAATTCAATTTTTATTTTATTTTTTTTCCTAAAATTACCTAATGCCACATAGCACACTTAGAGGGTGATAACTTAGAGTGCAATGTTTGATTTATTGCTTTCAATTATTGTAACAGATAGATTTGTGAGTCGTTACAATAAAAAAACATCACGATGACAAGTAAAAATTACTCATATTTTCCTAAAATAAAATGCAACTTATTAGTATAACATTAATTTGTGACACCTATCAACGGAACCACTAAGGGGGTGTTTGGGATTGATTATTCCAAACAGATTATGCGTTTTGGAAAAGCAGGGTGGAGCTGCTTATAGATTATTGCGTTTTGGTAGCCTAAAAAACTGATTATCTGTGTTTTCAAAACGCAATCCAAACACTAAAAACTGATTATCTGCGTTTTCAAAACGCCATAATCTAATAATCAGATTCAAAACGCAATCCCAAACACCCTCTAAGATGCTCAGACGTTCCATCCACATTGAGCATTGTAGTGTCAATGTTAGAAGAGTCAATGTTATAGTATTATCTTGAAAAGAGTAAATGGTCAAATTCGGCTCTGAAGTTTTGTCAATATTTCTAAATCCATCTAAAATGAGAATTTTTGACACCTGAGCCACAAAGGTTAGAAATCTAGTGCTAAATCCGTTCAATTTGCAAACTATGTTAAATACCAAGGTTAAATCATGGGTATTTTGGTCATTTCCTATTATAAAATCCCCAAACCACTAGATCTCTCACATTTGATCTCCTCTCACACACTTACACTCAGATATTAAAAAGAAAGACTGGAGGAGCTAGTGGGTTTCCAACCACCGCATCAATGGTGAGGATGACGGATTATGGTGGTGACGTGACGGCGCTGCAACAAAGAAACCACCAACACCCTTCATCTTCCAAGAACACACACCTACACCCATCAAATAGAGAGAAAGAACGGGCAATGTTGGAATTCGTTTAAAAATAATCTTACATAAAACGTGTAGTTTTGAAATACACCCAATTGATTAGTACAGATGTCAGATAGAAAGATGGGATTGAAGAGAGAGACTGGGAGTAGTGGTGGGTGAGGTGGGGTTGGGTTTATATCATAAAAATAAAATTATTTTTTTTTAATTTATTAAGATTTTAAAGGTAAAAGGACAAAAGTGCCCTTCAGATAACGTGTAACATCCGCCCCTCTCACCATCAATATTGTCCGTTTTGCCTCGATGGGTTGCCCATCCAGAACTCACGGATTTGTTTTTGGTCGCCCCGGTGGAGACTTCCCAGGAGGTCACCCATCCAGAACTCACGGATTTGTTTTTGGTCGCCCCGGTGGAGACTTCCCAGGAGGTCACCCATCCTTATTCACATAACGTTAGTTTTTAACCTGGTTAGTAAAATGGACGAAGTTAGCACTATATTTCTAACCTTAGTGACTCATGTGTTAAAAATCCTTATTTTTGATGGATCTAGCAATGTTGAGAAAACCTCAATGACAAATTTAGCCATTTACTCTATTGAAAAAGACAAATGAAAAAAAAGCGGTTGGATTTTTTCCCCGGCCAAAGAGGCACTTGCAGAGCCAAGTGTTGATTGTGGGTTGGACTAATGGTGTTGGCTTGAGTCTTTGGGATTTTCAAATGAAAGGGACAAATGTGGCTTTTATCTCGAGTCTGCCCACTTAACTTGTACTGTAATTCCTTGCACAAAAAGATTGTATGTGGCTGGCACCATCTGAATTCTGAACTGAAGTGGAGTTATACGGTAACTTTCATAGACCCGCTATTCTTATCCATACAAGGAATAATTGGCTCACATACCCCGAGCCTGCTAGCTTCGGTCCAAACCATATTTTTTAGTTTTTTTGAACCTTGTCGTTGTGTCCCCATTACAAAGGAGAAGACAGGTTGTGTATTATTTTCCTCCTTTTAACTTATAACTTATCCAATAAGTTAAAAGTTTTTAAAAAAAAGTGTTTGGATAATTGTTTGAATCCCTAAACTCTTAAGATCTAAAATAGTGATATTCAAAACTAATAAGCCACAGATTAAATTAGAACAAATACATACTGCATTAAAACATTATTTTAAGGGAAAATGACCAATATAGCCCGTTGACCGGGCATTTTGCACAAATAGCCCCCTCCACCGTCTTTGGATAGACGGGACACACGGCTCCCAACCCGCCTGAACCGTCTTTGGATAGACGGGACACGTTGTGACCCCCCCCAACCGCCACGTGGCGTCTCTGATCCCGAGGCGGTACCGTCTCTCTCCGGACGGGTCAGAGATCTCTCCCAGACGGTTCACGTTTACCAAGACGGCTGAGCCTTCGGTTCAACCGTCTCCAAAGACGGTTCACGTCTATCAATGCCGGCTGTCCCTTCGGGTCAACCGTCTCAAACAGACGGGTCACCTTTCCCAATACGTCTTAACGAAATTTTTGAACCGTCTGAACCGTCTCACGAGTGTATATAAATACCCTAATTAACTTAACGAAATTTGCACCCACCGCTCTCCTCTAACCTTTCATCTTCCATGCACCACCCAACCGTCTCCTCTAAGCTTTCATCTTCCAATCCAATGACGTTTTTTTACTTTCCCAGCCGAAGCCCCAGCCGAAGCCTACCGGCTTCGGAAAATATGTCCCGGTTACTTGGATTGTTGTTTCATCTGCGTACGGCTACTTGGATTGTTGTTCCATCTGCGCGTGGTTTGCAACCCGTCTGCGCGTGGTTTGCAACCGGTGTAATGGATCGATGATGTGGTGGTCTACATTTTAGGCAAGTTCGCTCGGTTTCCGAATTTATGTCTCGATGTTCGACGTGTGCTCACTGAGAACTATTGTTACATAAAACGAGGAAATGTTTCGGACTTGTCTGTGTAGAGCACATACACCATTCGAAACAACGTCTATGTAGACCACTGCTACTACCGCCGCTGTGGAGGACAAAACATCTAACACTAAGATGTAGTCCTCAATAGTTGGTTAGACATTACTATTACTTCAAACAAAGTTCCTAGTTCTGGAAGTAAATTTGGGAAGTTTGTTGTAATAGTGTAGTTTTTTACTTGTTGCTTCTTAATTTTCTCTTGTTGCTTTTTTATCCTCGGGAAGTAAATTTGGAAAGTTTGTTGTAATAGTGTAGTTTTTTAATTGTTATTGTAATAATATTTATTGTTTACTTGTGATTGTAATAGTATAGTACGTTTAAATATAAAAACAAAACGACAAATTAAAAATATAACCAACTGTTTAAATATAAAAACAAAACGACAAATTAAAAATATAACCAACTATTGCATTAAAAATAAAACCATTACAAATAAATAATTAAAAATTACATAAGACGATGTTTAATCATTTGCCACACGGACACATGTTTAAACTCTTTACCCTCCCTATTTTTGTACTGCCTTAGACTGTGTCTAATGGCCACGTCTTCAGGAAAGTTTGCGGGTACGTCGTAAAGGGTCCGGTTATGGTGGCTGTTGAATATTTGACACTTTGTCGTCAAATCATTCAACTTGCGGCTAAGCGACTCGGTGGTACGTTGTGAGCCCCCAACGAGCCGGTTGTACTCATTCAGGATCCGAACCACTTGTTGTT
Organism: Ambrosia x helenae; assembly: GCA_030844895.1. Lineage (NCBI taxonomy): Eukaryota > Viridiplantae > Streptophyta > Magnoliopsida > Asterales > Asteraceae > Ambrosia > Ambrosia x helenae. The sequence goes on along the minus strand of CM061228.1, from coordinate 132,656,022 downwards.
GAGGTGTGTACTCTCCTCAACATGCAGCCATGCCGCAATCAACGCGATCTCTTGTTCTTCCGTCCATCTTTGGGGTGCCATTGGTTTGGGACGGTGGTTTGGACGGTGTTGGATGGTGTTGGACGGTGGTTTGGACGGTGTTAGACGGTGGTTTGGACGGTGTTGGAAGGTGGTTTGGACGGTGTTGGACGGTGTTGGACGGTGGTCGTCGGGTAGTAGATGGTGTTTGGACGGAGTTGTACGGTGGTTGATATGTTCAGACGGTTTGGATGACGGGAAATGGACGGGAGACGGGTATTTATAGGGCTGAGCCGGACAACCGAAGCGTCGCCGCTCATCGGGAACCACCGCGTCGGTAAATGTGTACCGTCTCTCAAGACGGTTGAACCGAAGGGTCAGCCGTCTTGGGAAAGCTGACCCGTCTGTTTGAGACGGTTGACCCGAGGTGTCAGCCGGCATTGATAGACGTGAACCGTCTTTGGAGACGGTTGAACCAAGGGTTAGCCGTCTTGGGAAACGTGAACCGTCTGGGAGAGGGTTCTGACCCGTCTGGAGAGAGACGGTACATCTCGGGATCAGAGACGCCACGTGGCGGTTGGGGGGGTCACAACGTGTCCCGTCTATCCAAAGACGGTTCAGGCGGGTTGGGAGCCGTGTCCCGTCTCTCCAAAGACGGTGGAGGGGGCTATTTGTGCAAAATGCCCGGTCAACGGGCTATATTGGTCATTTTCCCTTATTTTAATGAATTTACATCAAAATAATTAGAGCCGGCTCATGAGCTCACAAAGCCAAGCCTAGGTCGAGCTCAACTCATTTACAACCGAGCTATTTTCGAGTCTAGTTTTTTTTTCTTTTTTTCTTTTTCAAACGAACCGTAAGCCACAAGTTGTATGATAACCTTTGCCTCCCATGTTCATACCAAACCCTTTTGACGTTAAAAACCATGTTGTATCTCAATTTAGATTGCAATAATGAGCTTGATTATTACCATTAAATAATAAACAAACCATAAGTAGTTGTATTGTTTGGCAATATCAGACCACAACTTCATATTCTTCTATTTAGGAGCAAGCGATCAACAATTCCATGAAAATTCTTTAATTAATGAATTTGAGCATGATTAATAAACACTAGGTGCTTTTAAATTTTAATAGATAAACACTTTTAAACACATAATCACGGATAACACCTTATGCATTTCTGGATAATGTTTGGTAAATAATTAATAGATAGTTGGGTAATTGGTTATGATGAAGCAAATACATGTGAGTGCAGTAGCGGATTTAGAAATTAATTTCAGTAATAAGGTTTTTCATTTTTTTCATTTTAGTAGTAACGTTTTCCAAATATCGTAAAAGAACAAAACAAATTTTCCACTACGCGCGTGAAGTTGAGTAGCAACGGACACGACACCTAGCTTCAAGCTAGATCCGCCCCTGTGTGGGTGAACCCCACACAATAAATCTTATAGATCCACTTAACATGGGTTAAATTAAATCTAACCTTGATGGTCGAGTTTAATACCATATCTCTTCATGTTATATAACCGTCTTGTGTAATACAATGAAGCAAAACTTCTATAACTTAAACCTGTATATTCTTCTATGTGTAACACATCAATTAACTAAAAAGCCTGATTAATGTCTTCTACGCCTTCATGATTGTGCTTTTCGTCTTATTTTATGTTTTGTCTTTAAATTTGACCAACCGATCATTAGACGTCAAACGTTTTTCATGCCGATAAATCAACGTTTGAGAAATGTATCATAGAATAATTTGTACACTCATAACTTAATAAGTAATTTTTATACAGTATCAATTATCTTTTCAAAATTTGAAAATATGCATTGATTAATAGAAAGGTGGGCCCACACTAGACGCTCTTCTGGGCGGTGCCTCACCCCGAGCCTGCTAGCTTCGGTCAAGACTCCAGACCATGCTTTTGAATTTCTCTTTTGAACTTTGCGGCCATTATTTCGTCCCCATTACAAATGAGATTGACATATGATTTAGGATTAAACAATATAACCATAACGATTTATTGCGTCATCTCTGCACCACGTCAGAAGGCAATTTCGTTGTTGATAGAATAGGTTGTGTGTCATCTTCCATTGATCTCAATAGTTTAAATAATACAACCGGTATTCTCTATTTTAGGATAGAGATAAATACAATTTAATACATAATTACAAATTATAATCACTTCTAAATATACTATGCTAATACACCCCCGCAGTCGAAGCAGGAGAAGACTGGATGCTGAGACTGGAACGAAAGTCTTCAAATAGAACGTGTGGCAGCCCTTTGGTGAAGATATCTGTAATCTGTATCGAGAGGGACGTGTAGTACACGAACATTACCCTTTTGAACCTGTTCTCGCACAAAATGAATGTCAAGCTCGATATGTTTGGTTCGTTGATGTTGTACCGAATTTCCTAATAAATAGATAGCTCTGACATTGTCACAGTAAACAATAGTGGCATGAGATAGAGGTCGATGTAGCTCCAATAGTAAATTACGTATCCAGCAAACCTCAGCAACCACGTTTGCAACCCCACGATATTCGGCCTCCGCACTGGACCGTGAAAATGTGCTTTGGCGCTTAGACGACCAAAAAATAAGGTTATCCCCGAAATAGATGCAATAGCCACTGGTGGAACGACGTGTATCAGGGCAACCAGCCCAGTCGGCGTTCGTATACACAACCAGTGATGGAGCGGATGTGGACCTGAGAGAGAGACCGAAGGAAGTCGTACATTTGATGTAGTGAATGATACATTTAAGCACATTCCAATGATCAATGGTAGGGGAGTGCATATGCATACAGACGTGTTGTACGTCATTAATGATGTCGGGCCTGGTGAATATGAGATACTGAAGTGCACTTGCCAAACTGCGGTACAGAGTGGGTCATGAAAGAGAGTGCCTGAAGTGCCACTCAGTTTGGAGTTAGTATCAACACGCATGGCGACTGGGTTGCAAGATTGCATACCGGCTCTAGAGATAATGTCATTCGCATACGAGTGCTAGGAGAGAAACATGTTGTTTCGATCCCGGGTAACTGAAATGCCGAGAAAATAACTGAGAGGGCCAAGATCCTTCATAGCAAATTCGACAGATAATTTGGCCATGAGATGTTGACGAAGAGCTGTAAATGAGGTAACAAGAAAAATGTCATCCACATAAAGAAGTAGATAGGCGGTGTCACGACCTTGATGAAAGGTGAAGAGGGAGGCATCACAACGACTATGAAGAAAACCCAACGTAAGCACATAATCAGTGTGTGGTTATAAATTGGATTCCTTAGTTCTTCCAACTCAATCATGTTCTCATTTTACCCTTCCCAATAATAATATAACTATGTATTGTTATTTTCTCATAAGTAAATTTTACATTATTGTTCTTTTCAAAATTTGAAAGTATGCATTGATTAATAAAAAGGTAATGAGGTGTGTAGTGATTTATTGTGATCCGGCATTAATTGGTAATGAAAGAAGACAAAACTATCAACATCCATTCACAACGGGGCTTAAATTTTGAACCTCCATCGAATTTGAATTTTCAAATCTCATTGAACATATTTATGATGATATTATACTTTTAAACAACTATAAACAAAAAAATAATAAAAACTTACATTCTAGGTAAAGTTATTATTACTTCTCCCTGTAACGTGCCACGCACATGAAGAGACGCATGCTCCATATGACTTACATTATAGGTAAAGATATTATTACTTGGGTTCAATAACTTGGCATATACCAAATTTCCATTATTTACATTTTATCAATTAATGACCAGTAACTTTAAAAACAGGTTAGATTGAATTTTAATGGTGACAACGACACCACAATAGAACATAAATATACATCTTCATTGTGTTAGGTTAACATTCAATTTAATACGTGTAATTTAAACGAATTTTAATATGAAACATAGGTAGAGAAATATATTTTGGTAGCTTCTAGCCTATGCTGATTGATTAGGTGTTCTTGTTTATGTATCCATTTTTTTGCGTTTCTTAAATTGTGACAATCTGATTAATCTCCCCTATTTTGATTCCAAAACCAGTCATGTGTGCAAAGCATAAGTTATCCAAAGTAACCTTTTAAAGAAAAAAAGGATTTGACATCCTGCCAAATTGTATTTGACTAATTACTTGATTATTAGTTTATTACCGACATGCTATATGCTTAATAGTATTGGTGGGTCAATCAATAGGTTATCTCAAATTTGTTATAATAAAATGATCCTTATAATTAATATGTGTTATGATAAATTTACATGAAAGGTGAAAAACAGTACATTACCTAATTTCAACTATAAGAGGGTATTAGGCTGTGTTCAATGCGCCTGTAAATCCGCGCCCGTAGCCACTTTTCCGACGTGGACAGTGAGGTGGAAGAGAGAGAGACGACAGCCGCCCGTCGGCAAGGGCACGCCCTTGGAGGAGAGAGACAAGGATTGTGAGAGGGAGAGGTGGGCCCTGGCTTCGGCGCCCGTTGCAGAGGAGCGGGAGGACGGACGGGCAGGTTAAGCTGGCACCGGGCAAGGGAGGACGGGCGGTTCTGCGTTGGAGACGGTCTTAGTATATGTAGAATGTTATGATTGTCAAGTTGCCCATTCTCATTCACAATCAATCATATATAAGGATACAAAGAAATCTCCTATATTTGGAGATAATAAATACAATTAAGGTTATACAATATTAACATAATTATTGACATAATTTACGAGCTCTATTACACCCCCGCAGTCGAAGCGGGAGGAGAGCGGATGCTTAGAATAGAGCGAAAATCGTCAAAGAGAACCCGAGGGAGACCTCTGGTGAAGATGTCAGCCACTTGGAATCAAGATGGGACATGTAGGATGCGAACTAAACCTTTCTGGACGTGTTCACGAACAAAGTGAATATCCAGCTCAATGTACTTGGTCCGTTGATGCTAAACTGGATTTCCGGATAGGTAAATGGCACTGATGTTGTCGCAATACACAAGCGATGCTTTGGATAGAGGACACTGAAGTTCAAGAAGGAGATTGCGAAGCCAACATATCTCTGCAACAACATTGGCAACGCCACGGTACTCAGCTTCTGCACTGGAACATGAAATAGTAGACTGTCGCTTAGAAGACCAAGACACCGAGTTATCTCCGATATAGACACAGTAACCTGATGTTGAGCGACGAGTGTCCGGGCAACCAGCCCAATCAGCATCCGTGTATGCACCGATAGTCAGAGATGAAGAGGAGCTAAGATGGAGACCAAAAGTGGCAGTGCCTTGAAGGTACCTAATGATGCGTTTTACAGCATCTAGTGAGCAATGCAAGGAGAGTGCATGTGCATATATATTTGTTGAACAACATAAGTAATATCAGGCCTGGTAAAAGTAAGATATTGTAAGGAACCAGCTAGGCTTCTATAGGTGGTGGGGTCATCAAACAGGGGACCCGAGTCACTGCTCAGCTTGCTCTGTGTGTCGACTGGTGTCGCGGCGGGCTTACAAGAGTTCATGCCCGGGCGATGAATAATATCTTTGGCGTAGGCCTGCTGGGATAGAAATAAGTTGTCACCGTTGCGAGTGACAGATATGCCTAGAAAATAAGTCAACGGACCCAAATCTTTCATTGCAAATTCACCTGCAAGAGTGGTTATGAGCTGCTGACGCAAAGAATCAGTTGATGTAGTCAGGATAATATCATCAACATAAAGAAGAAGGTAGGCGACATCGCGCCCGTGCTGGTAAATAAACAAAGAGTTATTTGTCTTGCATTGAGTAAAGCCCTGTTGGAGAACAAAGTCTGTGAACCGTTGATACCAAGCACGGGGAGCCTGCTTGAGTCCATAGAGGGACTTCTTCAAGCGGCATACGTGGTCTGGATAATCACACTGTCGAAAACCCATTGGTTGGTCTGGATAATAGAGCCCGTAATGGAGGTCTTGGTTCGCCTTTGTGGTTTCGTTCATGCAAAGTTGTGAACGAACCTCAAAGAGTGAGGGGAGGGGTTTGGTTTTTTGAAGGACCGCACTCACCGTTTCATATTGTTCGGTGAAGCCGACAAGTGTTTGAAGAACAAGGTCTTGTTCATCAACCGGTGCATCAACATTATGAAGTTGATCTGAGAGAACCTTCAACTCTTGACAATATTCATTCATAGAGGAGAAGTTTTCTAACCGAGTATTAGCAAACTTCTGTTTTAGATAGAGAGCACGTGTAGCTTTGTTATCCTAAAACAAAGCTTCAATGGCTTTTCAGGCATGATAAGCGGTGGTGCCGTGTTTGATAACAGTTGTAAGGAGACCGGGGAGATGGTACCATAAATCCACTGGAGAACAATGGCATCTAGACGCTCCCACGAGTCGGCAACAGGGGGTTTGGCAGGTGGTGAATCAGAGGAGGTAGCTTGAGCAGCGGGTGGTGGGCGGGAGATAGATGGGCGGATACAAGGAAAGCGGTGCAATTGATATGAAACTATTCATACCACATATTGTAGTTGGCTTCTTTGTTGTCTCTGGCGATGGGGATGAAGGTTTTGATGTTAGACACAATGACGGCTGGATGTAATTTGTTATCGGCCATTGATAAAGGTAAGGAAGGAGATGGTCGACTAGGGATGGCAAAAAAACCCGAGTCCGACGGGTATACCCGAAACCCGAAGCATTTGGGATGGGTATACCCGATACCCGATGGGTATGGGACGGGTTTGGTATTGGAAAAAAAATATTTTGCGGGTATGGGACGGGTATGGTATTAGGCGATACCCGACCCGATTACCCGAAACTAAATACTCGTTTACCCGAAACATATTCCCGCTAATTTTTAAGTTTTATATATATTTTTCTTCAACTTAATGTTCATTTTAATAGATTCATTATTGAAGAATTTATAGTTTAATGACATTATTATTTATATTTATATGCTACAAAATATAAAAATATCTCTTGAGATATATATATTTTTATTCTAAATATTTCAAATATTAGTATGGTGTTGATCATACGTATGTTATTAATTACAACTTAATATATTATAGATTTCTAAAACATAAAACACCAAAAAAGGTAAAAATATATATACATGAAAATCCCAACGGGCATACCCGAAACCCGCGGTATGCTCTATACCCGACGGGTAATACCCGCCAAAAACCCGACGGGTAATGGGACGGGTATGGGATGAGATTTTATAACCGGGTATGGGTATGGTATTAGCCAAACCCGACCCATACCCGACCCGTTGCCATCCCTATGGTCGACGGTTGTTGGTGCTGTCGGCAAAAGAAAAGAATGGCGGCAGTGAGTGAGAGGGTAGGGAGGATCAGGGTTTTAGGCCTGATACCATGTAGAATGTTATGATTGTCAAGTTGCCCATTCTCATTCACAATAAATCATATATAAGGATACAAACGAATCTCCTATATTTGGAGATAATAAATACAATTAAGGCTATACTATATTAACATAATTATTGACATAATTTACGGGCTCTGTTAATATATATATATATATTAAACGATAACGGTCGGCGCAACAGCCACTTTTTTCTGTCTTCGACTTTTGTCCACAAAATTTTTTGTCTTTTAAAGTTGGCTACTAAACCGCCCAGAAACTTGCAACTCCAAACCGCCCAAAAAGGCATCTCAAGCAATCTCATTGGTTTTACGTATTTGACCAGTAGCTGAAGTTGTTTTCTTTTCCAATAACAAGATTTAGGTTGGTGGTTACGATTCGAAAGCCGCGCAGAACGCAGCGTAGGTTACTACTAGTTGTGATTACTATGAAATGCGAGCACTTTTAAACAATATGTAATTTGTCGACATTTGTATCGGTTTAACAACCATAGTTCAATGTTTCTTTAAAACTTTAAACGCTCATTCAATATTCATTTTTTATTTTGTGGGTGTGTAAACACTTTGACGATCGTGGCCTACTTTAGATATATACCACCGGAAATAAAATAACGATGCCAATACTTTTCTCAATTGAGGAAAAAATGTAGACTTGTGTGCAACCTTGTCATTGTAAATATGCGATTGCTCAAAACATTGATATCATTGTTGGATACGGCAACACCGAAGATCACATGTCAAATCCAAATATCATATGATGCCACAACTTTAGGCATTATTGATGGCCCTAAATGATCACCACGTTGATCTTGTCAAACACTTTGACATCTTGCCCACAACCAATGTGTGCAATCTATGCCATCAAGCATCCCAGAACGTTGTGTACTTTTCATGCATAACGCATATTTGTTGAATGTTGCTAAACGTAAGTCTTTGCAAGTATCTCTTCTCATATAATTATACCACATCTTCAACCATTTAATGTTTAAAATTAATTAAGAATACATAATAATATTGATAACATTATTATTTAAACATTAATAATTAATAAATATTAGTAATATTAGATTAATAACAATTAGATTATATATTCACAAATATTGAATATTGTCTCACGATATTTTTTCTAACATCTTCTAATATTTATTCATTGAGTCGGGGATATGTCATACGCAATTTGACGAATAGCGAATATATGGAGGTAAAACAAGGTTTACCTCTAACGTTTGTTATTTGTTGAAAAAACCTCATATGTTCACTCCAAATCGACAACTATTCGTACAACTTGCAGATTCATATGAAAACCTCATATGAAGATGCGTGTAGGCCTAAAGCATTTTCAGGCCAAGTGCATTTCAAAGGGGGAATGTATGGACAATAATCATCGTTGGAGGTAGTTGTGAGTACGTTGTGCCTCTTATGATGGTGTAAAATTAGGTTAAAATTAGAGAATTATTCGAAACTATGTCACCTTGCATAGCTAAGGAAGGGTAAAATGGTGCGAGTCAACAAACGATATTTGGTCAAATTCTCAATCAGATCAAAATACCATGACGAGGTGTGGTGTGAGGTTTTCCCAATGTATGCTTGTCATGTTATGTTGGGAGGTCGTGGCAGTTTTAATGGAAAATGGTGCATGGTGGGTTCATAAACACCTACATATTTTATAAGGGCGGAATAGATGCCTAGATGGTACCTTACTGCCCACGTGTGACAATATAGTCGACAACACCAAAGTTTGCATCAAATGGATACGAGAGTTGAGTTAGGTTATAATCAGAGTCTTATTCAGGTTAGCTATTCGTCGGCGTGCGATTATGGTATGATTCCTCCAAAGTATGTTTCTTTTGTCAGCATTAAGGATGTCAAAATAACTAATAAGCATAAACAGACATTTGAAAGAAGAAACAATTTCGAATTATATTTCTAAATTCTAATTCTTGAAAATTTTTTTGAAGTATGGCCACGAGGTTTGAATATTAAGTATGAACCATAGTTCAAATATTTCTTAATCTATTTCATATATTACGTGTTCCAGATACTAGAATAAATATCCGGCAAAGGAGAACCATCTATATCAAGATGACAGACCCATTTTCTATACTATCAATAGGATCAATTATAACAAGTCACACACTCATATTCCAAAAATGCATAAGCAAAGAAATTCCACGGCCGAACTACCAAAATAGAATGAGCTAGAATAAAAGTTTTTTTTTTTTTTTTTTGAAAAGCTAGGACTTGGGGGTTTTTATAGATCTTATTCATTGTGTCAAGAAACATGGATCAAATACTAAAAATACTCTTTATTATGAACCCAAACCAGAGACCAATACCCAATGTATCAATACTTACAAATGAAATCTCACTACAATAACTCTCACACTCCACAGATTATCAACAAGATAATCTGGTATGAATCCTATCAGATCTACAGACGATCTTGTGGTATTCGAGATGAACAATCACAAGTACACAATCTAAACCCTAGGATCTCTGAGAGAAATCAGAGAGACTAAGCACAAAAATATGAAAAACCTAATATAACTGAGCTAAAAACTGATACAAGACTCGTACAAAAGCTTATATAGCCAAGGAGAGGTTTGGGTAAAAACACACCCGAACCTATGTGAACCACACGATCAAACGAGAGAAAACACATCCACACATGATCTGGACCATTGATTGCATACACCGGATTGCCACGCTGGCAATCCTTTCTGGATTTAACACAAGTGGACGTAATGGGCCGGATAATGGGCCGGATCCTTTAATGACTTCTTCTTATACACCAATGGGCTCCTTTTCCTGGGCTCCTTTCACTTTTCTGGATACACGACCTCAACACAGCTAGCCCAAATCCATCATTCTCTCAATATGCAAAATAACAAATAACACATTAAGAACAAAAAATATAACAAGATAAAATTGACAAATGTAATTGTACTTATCCTTTTAACACCCCCCCTCAATTTTATCATTCAAATGGGTCAAACATATGCAAATTTGAACACATTACCTCATGCTGTCCTACAAGCAATCCTTTAGTCAATATATCAGCAATCTGATCTTCTGACTTAACAAACTCAGTTTTGACCACTCCCTTAGTGATTTGATCTCTTAAGAAAAACAAATCAAGATCAAAATGTTTTGTTCTATCATAGAACACAGGGTTTGCTGCTATAGACAAGGCAGCTGTATTATCACAATACATTTTTATAGGTAACTTGACTTCAATATTAAGTTCAAACAACATGTTTTTCAACCACATCACTTCACAACAGGCAGTACATAAAGCCCTATATTCAGCTTCTGCAGAGGATCTAGAAACAGTTGCCTGTTTCTTGCTTTTCCAAGATACTAAGGATCCTCCAAGAAAGACACAAAACCCTGTTACAGATTTTCTAGACTCAAGGCATTTAGCCCAGTCAGAATCTGAATAGGAAACTAAATCAAAATGTGTATGTTTTTTGATTAGTATACCTTTTCCAGGAGCTTTCTTTAGATACCTTAATAACTTGAAAGCTATTTTCAAGTGACCATCCAAAGGTTTATGCATAAACTGACTTAAATAATGTACAGCATAGGATATATCTGGTCTGGTATGAGCCAGATATATTAGTTTACCTACCAATTTTTGGTATGCTGTAATGTTTTGTAATATTTTATCATGTTCTTTACACACAGATGTAAGGACATGATTCTGATCAATAGGACTGTTAAGAGGTTTGCATCCTGTCATGCCATACTCACTCAACAGTTCTATGCAATACTTTCTTTGTGACAAACAAATGCCTTCATTTTGTTTAATGACCTCTATTCCTAAAAAATATTTCAATTCTCCAAGATCTTTGATTAAAAATTGCTTTTTAAGACATTCTTTTACAATTTTAATCTCATCTACATTATTTCCTGTTATAACTATGTCATCCACATAAACTAACAGGTAAATAATTACAGAATTGGACAATTTATAGAACAAAGAATAGTCACACTTGCTTTGTATGAATCCTAAGTTTATTAAAACCTCTACAAGTCTCTCATTCCACATTCTAGGGGCTTGTTTAAGCCCATACAAAGATTTCTTTAACTTGCACACTTTATTTTCATGCTCAGAATAATAACCATCAGGCAAAGACATATATACATCCTCATATAAATTTCCATACAAGAATGCATTGTTCACATCAAGTTGAAACAAGTCCCAATCATGTTGAACAGCAATGGATAATATACATCTAACAGTTACAAGTTTAACAACTGGAGAGAATGTCTCCTCAAAGTCTATTCCATGTTTTTGACTATATCCCTTAGCCACTAACCTAGCTTTGAATCTCTCAATCTCACCATTTGCTTTATATTTTATTTTATATATCCATTTGCAACCTACAAGACTTCTACCCTTAGGTAATTCAACCAATTCCCAAGTATTATTCCTATGTAAGGCTTCTATCTCCTCATTCATAGCATTTATCCAATTAGGATCTTTAATAGCCTCATTAAAGTGTTTAGGTTCTATACTTTTATTCAAAGCAACAGCATAACATCTGTTATTAACAGACAAATTTGTATAATTAACTGACCTTTCTAAACCATACTTAACTTTTCCCTCAACAATAAATTCATTCAAACTTGCAGGTAACCTAGAACTCCTAGATGACCTTCTGGATATGGTTTGTTCTTGTGGATTCTGGTCATTTCCCTCAGAACTGAAAGTGATGTCATTGCTGGTCATCACTGAATCAGTTTTGCCTCCTTCTTCACCAGTACTGGGCTGCTTGTTGGAAGCCAAGCCATCAGTATCAGTAGAAGACTTAGGTGGCTGACCAGATTCAAGTGTCCCCAACTCATCCTTACCTAGGCCCTTTCCCTCATCATCGGGATCTTCCACTTGATTCAGGTTTGTGCTTTCATAAAAGTCAAAAAAATTTAAGTTTGTTATATTTAAATGGTCATAACTATCATAGTTTTGAAACACAGTTTTTTCTTTAAATGGAAATATATGTTCAAAAAATTTTACATCTCTAGAGAAAAAAAACATTTTTTGTGTCTAAACTATATACTTTATAACCCTTTTTCTCTGTTGAATATCCTATAAAAACACATTTTTCAGCTCTAAAACTAAGTTTATCAGGATCATTTAGGACTGTACAAAAGCACAAACAACCAAATCTTTTTAATTGATTTAGAAAGGGCTCAAAACCATAAACAAGCTCATATGGAGTTCTACCACCTAACACACTTGAAGGAGTCCTATTAATTAAGTAAGAGGCAGTTAGAACACATTCAGACCAAAAACTTATAGGAACACAACTTTGAAATAACAATGCTCTAGCCACATTTAAAAGATGTCTATGTTTTCGTTCAACAATCCCATTTTGTTGGGGAGTATATGCACAAGAAGTTTGATGCACAATTCCCTTTTCTTTACAGAAATTATTCATTTTATGATTAATAAACTCGGTACCATTATCACTTCTGAAACTTTTAACATCCTTTTTAAACTGAGTTTTAATGAGGCTAACAAACACTAAGATGTTGTCAAACACCTCAGTTTTGTGTTTCATAAGACATACCCAAACTGCTCTTGAATAATCATCAACTATGGTAAGAAAGTATCTTTCACCTTCCCTACTTGGGACCTTATAGGGTCCCCATACATCTAGGTGAACAAGTTCCCCCAGATGAGTTGATTTGTGATTACTCAAAGGAAATGGTTCCCTATGTTGCTTAGCCCTATGACATACCTCACAGGGATCAGCATCCTCATTATCAACTATGTCTAACTTATTTTTAAGAATGTTAATAACATTTTCAGACGGGTGTCCTAATCTATCATGCCACAAACTTCTTAAACTGCTATCATTACCCACCTTATTACACACAAAAGAGTTGCCACAGAAATACAGACCATCCACTTGACTACCAGTCACCAGGACTTTCTTGGATATTAAGTCCTGAACATAGCATTTATATTCATCAAAAATTACATGAGCCTTATTATCTTTAGCCAATTTATGAATGGAAATAAGATTGATATTATAATCAGGAACCACAAAAACATCTAACAACATGACTTTATCTCCCAATTTAACATTACCTATTTTGGTTACAAGTGCATCAGTCCCATTAGGATGTTTAACTCTAATGTTTAACTCAGACACATCTATGTATTCAGTTAAATCTCTTTCATCTCTAATCATGTGTTGATTTGCCCCAGAATCAAATATCCAACCCTTGATTTTTATTTTCCCATCTTTACTTGAGAAACAAAACACAGGTTTACAGTAAACACTAGCACAGAATGGACTAACAAAACTACCTGACACATTGCAGCTTTGAGGACCATCTTTAGATTTATCACTCAATAAACTCAGTAACCTGTTCATCTGTTCACTAGTTAAATTGTTTAGATTATTCTCAGGTTTATCATTTATGGAAGCATTATTCACATTAACCTTTTTTGCCTGCTTACCCCTTGACCTCATCCATGATGGATAACCAATAATCTCAAAACAACTTTCAACAGTATGACCTATCTTATTGCAGTGAGAACAATTAAGATTTTGTTTAGACACTTTGTTTGTTTTATTAAACTCTAAGTTCTGATCAGTTTTAGAAAATAAGGCAATGCCTTGTGGTTTTCTATTAGCATTACTGGCATTTCTATGGGACTCTTCCCTAGAAATGACACTGAATGCTTCTTTAACAGAAGGTAAAGTATCCTTTATTAACAAACTAGTTCTAACACTTTGGTAAACACTATCAAGTCCCATCAAAAATTGCATTAGCTTAATCATGTTACTAAAGTTATTAAACTCTATAGCAGCTTCACATGTACATGCAGGTAATTGCAAAATTTGATCAAGTTGTCTCCACATAATATTCAGCTTGTGATAATATTCAGAAACAGGACTACCATTTTGAGCAAATGAGTTAATCTTTTGATACAAATCAAACACTATTGATCCATCAACCTTGTCATAAGTTTCTTTTAACTCTGACCATACACTACTAGCTAGTTTAGAAAATACATGTCCCATATATAAATCTTCACTAATTGAGTTTAAAATCCAAGTTAGTACTATTGAATTACATCTGTCCCATTGTCTACCCAACACATCATTGTCAACAGACCTAATACATGACCTGTCAATAAACCCCCACTTGTTTTTAACTTGTAGTGCTAGTTGCATAGCATTAGCCCATACATTATAATTTTCAGACCCTTTTAATTTTATTGACACAATGGTCAGATTACTAGAATCTGATGGATGCAGGTACAATGGATCACTAGCATCTAATTTGCTTATTAGAGTCTCACTAGTACCGGGGTCAGAGTTACCTCCTCCCCCTTGTGTAACTACTTGATCATTAACCATTTATCAAACGATATCAAATATATCACACAAAACACAGACAAGCAAATCACAAGAAACAAGCAGAGATCACACCAACAACAAATCACAAAAAAACAAGTCAAATATGACAGACAGACACAGGCGATCAAATACTTGAGCCAATACCGGTCCACCTAACCCGGTCAATGCTCCTAGACACAAGACTTTAAACAAAACAAGATAAGAGAGGAACAATCTCACCGAGTGCAAGCTCCAAAGCAGTTCAAGATCCGTAACCTTCACTTAGGGTTACGAAATCAAGAAGAAAAATAAGCTCCAGAAACTCCTAAGTAGTCCAAGATCCGTAACCTTCACTTAGGGTTACGAGATCAAGAAGGAGATAAACTTCAGCACTCCAGACTCACCAGATCCCTTATTTTCAGTGCACCAGTATCAACAAGATACACACAGGGAAATACTCCAGGAATATGATTCAAGATCCAATCGGAATCAGAGATATCAACTATGCAGCGGAATAGCAGATCCCAAATATCAGAGAACCTTACAGCTCTGATACCATGTCAAGAAACATGGATCAAATACTAAAAATACTCTTTATTATGAACCCAAACCAGAGACCAATACCCAATGTATCAATACTTACAAATGAAATCTCACTACAATAACTCTCACACTCCACAGATTATCAACAAGATAATCTGGTATGAATCCTATCAGATCTACAGACGATCTTGTGGTATTCGAGATGAACAATCACAAGTACACAATCTAAACCCTAGGATCTCTGAGAGAAATCAGAGAGACTAAGCACAAAAATATGAAAAACCTAATATAACTGAGCTAAAAACTGATACAAGACTCGTACAAAAGCTTATATAGCCAAGGAGAGGTTTGGGTAAAAACACACCCGAACCTATGTGAACCACACGATCAAACGAGAGAAAACACATCCACACATGATCTGGACCATTGATTGCATACACCGGATTGCCACGCTGGCAATCCTTTCTGGATTTAACACAAGTGGACGTAATGGGCCGGATAATGGGCCGGATCCTTTAATGACTTCTTCTTATACACCAATGGGCTCCTTTTCCTGGGCTCCTTTCACTTTTCTGGATACACGACCTCAACACAGCTAGCCCAAATCCATCATTCTCTCAATATGCAAAATAACAAATAACACATTAAGAACAAAAAATATAACAAGATAAAATTGACAAATGTAATTGTACTTATCCTTTTAACACATTGAAATTCCATCCAATAAAACGGAAGAATTATAAATCTCTAGGGTGTTTGTGGGGAAAATGGTTCATGTGGGATTGGGATCAACATCATCCTTTGTTCCCAAGGTTCTCGCATCTAGTTTATATGATGACAATTTTGAACCAATGTGTTTTGGGAGTTAGACTTGTGGGGATACATGTTTAGTCATGGAGCTTATGTGGGTTCGTAACTAGGCTTTGGTAGTATCTTTTCCCACATTTGACTGGGGGGTTTCATTATGATCTAAGTGGATTGTTACGGGGTTGCGGTAGCCGAAGACTGTAAGATTTTTTTTTTTTTTTTTTTTTTTTTTTTTGGGGGGGGGGGTGTATTTTGGTTAGGCTAAAATGGTAGATTACTTGGGTTGAATGAATGGTTAATGTACCACGGGTATTGTGTTTTTTTGGGTTATGACAACATAATATGATAAAGGTGTTTGGGGTGACCAATCGTGATATAGGTTTTAATCATTTGATGTATGCGTTGGGGTTTGTTTTGGTTGTAGTTTCATGGTGGCAATGATCACATGGATTGATGTTTGGGCTTCATTGGTTTGAGGTCCAAAGCATCAATGAGGTTCAATGCAAAAAAAACATGTTTTATAACGGGTGGGCTTATGGACAGTGGAGAAGCTTGAATTTTAAGATGGTGGGGACGAAACCAAATTTACGTAATACCAAATCAAATCGGTGGGGCCAGACTTAATATATACAAAATTTTCGGACAAAAAATTGAAAAAATTACACTACTAAGCGAAAAAGTGTCCCGACCCTTCTGGGAAAAGGTGTTTGGGGCGACCAATCGTGATATGGGTTTTAATTATTTGATGTATGTGTTGGGGTTTGTTTTGGTAGTAGTTTTATGGTGGCAATGATCACAGGGATTGATGTTTGGGTTTCATTGGTTTGAGGTCCAAAGCGTTTTGTGCGTAGAAGGCTTTTTAAAGAGAGAGAAAGATGCAAGAGCATCAATGAGGTTCAATGCAAAAAAAAAAAAAAAATTTCTAATGGGTGGGCTTATGGACAGTGGCAAAACTTGAATTTTAAGATGGTGGGGGGCCGAAATTAAATTTGCGTAATACCAAATCAAATCGGTGAGGCCGGACTTAATAGATACAAAATTTCCGGACAAAAAAAACGGGGAAATTTGCACAACTAATCGAAAAAAGTGCCCGGCCCTTATTCCCCCCCCCCCCTTGGGCTGCCGCTTACAGGGTGATTCAATGGGCAAATGGGTGTTTGAGAAGAAGTCCATACGGGTATTGGTGATGAGAGGGGTAACAAAGGTCCAGGAGGGGAAGAGACTTGATCCAAAACTTTGAATTAGTCAAAAACTTAGATTTCATAGTTTATGTTTTTTTGTTTCATACCATGATCCTAATCTACAAAATTTGGATTTATTGCTCGGTTAGGCTTTTGATAATCCATTTTTCTGTTAGAATCATGAATCAAAGCTTTTTAGATCCGAATCCTTTGGTTTGTTAAGTGTGTTACCATATACTAGTTGTGATTCCGTTTGCATAAGTTGGTAAACATACAAACATCAACTAATTTAAAAATCTCAAACAGAAAGTAAAAATTACTCCACACGCTTTGACTCCATCATCCTTCACCTACTCATTTTGAGTTTAACTCCCTTTCAGTCTTTTACCACCTAAAAAAAGCCGAGACTATAACTTCAGTTTGACTTGGTTTCAATCAGTGACGGATATAGAAATGTTTTTCAGTAATAAAGTTTTTCATTTTTTTTCATTTTAGTAGCAACGTTTTCCAAATTTCGTAAAAAAAAACCAAAATTTCCACTAATTTTCCACTACGCGCGCGAAGTTGAGCCGCAACGGACGTGGCATCTGCTTCTTCATTAGGTCCGCCCCTGGTTTCAACACATTTTTAAAGCCAATAATTTATTAATTTTCATTCCATGACTGAGAAATTTACATCAAGATAGTGGGCAGACGGGCAACAAGCTGTGACGCCACTCCTTTTTTAATGACAAACCATAATCTACTAAAAACGTAACCTTGCCTACCCGGAATGGAGACACTACTCTGAATAACTCAATGAACCATGGTCAGGAAACGGATAGCCTCATGTGCCAATGAGCCAAATAGGGATGGCAATCAAACCCGAACCCGATGGGTAAACCCGAAACCCGACACATTTGGGACATATTTGGGGTCGGGTAATCGGGTATGGGTCCGGTATGGGACTAGTTTTTATTTTTTTCGCGGGTTTGGGACGGGTTTGGGATTTGATGATATACCCATTTACCCGACCCGATTACCCGATAAAGTAAACTCGTTTACCCGATTAGATACCCGATGTAATTTCCTATATATCTTTTAAAATATGTATTCATAATATATCTAATTCTCCATCTAAATTATCATCTTCTTAAAAAAAACACCAATTTTTTGTGTATAATATCTGTTATCTATGTCTCTTAGAGTTTTTATATGATTTAACTATTTTATATTTATACATTGTAATCAGATATACCTAATGGATAAGTTTTTAAAATTAATGGGTTTACCCGAAACCCGCGGGTATACCCGATACCCGAAGGGTAATTACCCGATACAAACCCGACGGGTAATTACCCGATACAAACCCGACGGGTTTGGGACAAGTATACCTAATCGGGTATGACGTTGGGATTACCTAAACCCGTCTCAAACCCGACCCATTGCTATCCCTAGAGCCAAAGGTATAAAAAACCCAATAAAGCTAAAAAAAAGGTAAATAAAAAAGTCGGTTGCCGTTTAGAAAAAAAAAAAAGGTCAGCAGCAATACTTATGGTTGGGTAGGAAAATATATAACCAAATAACCACCACCACCACCATCGAATGAAATTTAAGCGGGTTTTTATTCAAATTTAAAAAAGCCAAGAATAATAAATATTAAAAATTAAAACTCCTTATAAAGCAGAGACAGACGACAGCTACAAAAAGCAAAAAAATGACGAATATTAGTGTTGTACCTCTATATTAGCAACCAAGCAACCTTCTTAACCCCACCATTTTCTCTCATCACTCTCTCTGTAATCATCATTTCTTTTATATATATATATATATACACACACACACACTTTACATACACATGATCTGTTATAACTTTTTTATTTATTTAGTTTTCATCTTCAATGCTTGCTATACACAATAGATTCAATTCAACATTTGTTTCCTTCATTCTGAATTAAACAACTGAAAATTGAAGACGGTTATTGATGGCGTTATCGTTCTCGGTAGCGAATGTAATGGAAGATGTTCTTCAACAACATGATAACCGATCCAGAGAATTGGATTTGGATTCCCGTAGAGCAGAGGAAGCTGGTATCTATGATTCTTGATTGTTTTAATTAATCGTTTAGGTTTTTACTGAATTGTTTAGGGTTCAATTCTTGTTTATTATATTAGTTTTGAATTGATAATTAGGTTATTAATAATATTATGTTTGGATTATAGCAACAAGAAGATATGAAGCCACTGGTTGGATTAGGAAAATGATAGGAGTTGTTGGGGCAAAAGATTTGCCTGCAGAGCCTTCTGAGGAAGAATTTAGGGTTGCTTTAAGAAGTGGACTTATTCTTTGTTATGTGATCAATAAGGTTGATCCAGGAGCTGTGACTAAGGTTATTGATTTCAATATTTTGTAAATTTTATAATTAGATTTTTTTTTTTTATTTATTTATTTATTTTTTTTTTTTTTTAAGTTGATGGGGATTTTGAATTTTTGATAATTTGTAGGTGGTTGAAGGTCCGTGTGATTCGGCATCTGTGCCTGATGGAGCGGCTTTATCTATATATCAATGTTTTGAAAATGTTAGGAATTTTTTGGTTGCTGTAGAGCAAATGGGACTGCCTACGTTTGAGGCATCGGATTTGGAACAAGTAGGTGTTTGAATTGTGCAATGAACTGTGAATAGTTTATGTTCATGAAAGTTTTGAGTAAAGTGGAATTGTTTTGTTTAAATTTTCAGGGAGGTAAATCTTCTAGAATTGTGAATTGTGTTTTGGCACTCAAATCCTACCATGAGTGGAAACAAACAGGCGCGAACGGGACGTGGAAATTCGGTGGGAATGTGAAACCAGTCGCGCCTAGCAAGAACTTTATACGCAAGAACTCAGAACCGTTTAAGAACTCACTGTCGAGGAATATCTCAATGAATGAAGCATCCATGAATGCTCAGTTAGTGGAGGCTGAGAATAGCAAAATGGTTGGTAATCTAGTAACCCACCAACCACACACACACACACTTTAAGTATCTGTCTTTTTTTAATCATACTCAAATGGATAATCTTGATATTATGCTTCTATGCAGCCTAATTCATCGTTAAATATGCTTGTGCGTGCAGTTCTAATGGATAAGAAACCAGACGAGGTTCCCGTTGTAAGTGTCATTTTGTGTTACAACAATAACTGAGTTTAGGGAGTGTTTGGGAATTGGGATGATCTATTAATACCGTTTATCTGATTTGCCAAATTAGTTCCCTAAGTCATAGCTCATTTTAGCAATCATAATGCTTGTGCAGCTTGTAGAATCTGTGCTAAGTAAGGTCATGGAAGAATTTGAGAATAGAATTGCTAATCAATTTGATTTGGTAAGCTTTTTAGTCATGATATTTTCTTGCTTGGTGTTCCGTTAACTTCCATGTTGTCTTACAAACATACTTGCTTGTGTTTTTTGTGTATTATTCTTGATCAACAGAAAAACGCATCCGCTAAAGATGCCCCTACCGGAAACAAGACTTTTTTAAAGCCCACTTCTGATGAAATAAAGGTGATTTTTTCTTTTCTTTTTAGTATTGTTCCCTCAAAAGACATCCTAATATGGGTTATGAATATTGATTATGACATTTTTTTTTTATTTTGAATTTTACTAAAAAAATCAAGGTGGAAGACAAAAAACGCGCACTTGTAAAGAAAAATCAAAACTCCCATGAGAACTCCGTCCCTGATGAAGAAAAGAAAAGAAGACAACAGAAATATCAAATGCTCTTTGATATACAAGAAAGAGATATTAAGGTATGAGTATGACTTGGAGCAAAATCCATCAGCTTTGTATTACTTTTTAAATCATTTGGAATCATATGTTGATCTGTTGTCTCACAGGATCTGAAACAAACGCTCTCAATTGTAAAATCTGGTATGCAGTTCATGCAAATGAAATTCCATGATGAGATTCAGAATTTTGGTATGTTTTTAACGTTTTATACGAAAATGAAAGATGCATTTGATCTTTATTCTAAAACTTTGTTATTCTGGACGTTGTTATAGGTCTGCATGTTCATGGTTTAGCTAATGCTGCTTCTGGATATCATAGAGTTCTTGAGGAAAACCGAAAGCTATATAATCAGGTCCAAGATCTTAAAGGTAATATTTGAGGTTTATCAAAAGTACTATGGCCTACTTTTATAGTTCATTGAACTAAGTTTTGATTGAGAGACTTGATTTCTTTATTATAAATAGGAAATATTAGAGTTTATTGTCGGGTGAGGCCCGGAAGATTGAATTTGCAGAGTGTTGTGGATAACATAGAAGAAGGAACAATTACTATAAATACCCCTGCAAAATATGGAAAAGGATGTAGATCATTTAACTTTAACAAAGTGTTTGGGCCTTCAGCAACCCAAGGTTTGTAAAGCTGCTTTTGGTTCTCTAAAATTTACGTTATTTGCAGTTATGTAATTATGTCTTAGTTATTTGCAATATGCATACGTGTTTTTTTTTTGGCAGCTGAGGTTTTTGCCGATACTAGGCCCCTCATTCGCTCTGTTCTTGATGGTTACAACGTATGTATCTTTGCATATGGTCAAACTGGATCAGGAAAAACACATACGATGGTAAGAAATTCTGATATTTCCTTTAATTATTCAAGTTGCTACTCAAAGTCTCAAAGTATATAAAATATATAATTCTTATTGCTTATTTAATATTTATCCAGACTGGACCAAAAGATCTTACAGAGGACAGTCAAGGAGTTAATTATAGGGCGTTGAGCGATTTGTTTTTTCTCGCGGAACAGAGGAAGGATACCTTTTTGTATGATGTGTCTGTTCAAATGATTGAAATTTATAATGAACAAGTTCGGGATCTGCTTGCTACTGAGGGCTTAAACAAAAGATATCCTTTTCTTTTTGTTACTGTTTACAACTATAACCTCCAAATTTGCACTAGATGCTACAAGTTGATAGTATAGTCAGGTGGCACTTTCAACTCATTTTCTTATAAAAAGGTTGATTTGGGTTATGCCTTATCTTTAACGGGCTAGACGAGCCTGGCTAAGTCATATGCTTTGAACCTTGAAAGTAATCTGAATGGTATTCAAATGATCCATAAAAATGGAAAAAGGCATGTATTAATCAGCTTAGCACGACCTGACCCGTTTGGACCTGCATCTCACTTACCTGTCCTGAACTGAACCCATTATGACTGCTTACTCAACCTGCACATTTGCCACCTCTACTAGTAGTATAACTTTTTTTCTTGGCATTATAATAGTTAGCAGAAATTTTCTTTTAATTTCAAGATCTTCCCCAAATATACTTTAAATAATGAGTTTGCACCAAAACCTCTTCTTGTTAAATTCCTTAATCTAATATTACATTAGAAATTCGTAACAATTCGCAAAACGGATTCAATGTCCCAGATGCTAGCCTGGTCCAGGTGGCATCAATGTATGATGTTATTGAGCTGATGAACCTAGGCCAAAGAAATCGTGCTGTTGGTGCAACTGCTCTCAATGACCGCAGTAGTCGCTCCCACAGGTCTAATAATCCCTGTTAAGGAAGTCACGTCAACATCTATTATTATTGTTATTTTATTAATCTAATATTCAAATTGCCTTTCGTCGCAGTTGCTTGACTGTACATGTCCAAGGGAAAGATCTAACATCTGGAAATCTTCTTCGTGGTTGTATGCATTTGGTTGATCTAGCTGGCAGTGAACGGGTTGACAAATCTGAGGTGGCTGGAGACAGATTAAAAGAGGCACAACATATTAACAAATCCCTGTCAGCGTTGGGTGATGTAATTTCATCTCTTGCTCAAAAGAACTCACATGTGCCTTACAGAAACAGCAAACTCACACAATTACTTCAAGATTCACTTGGTAGATAACAACTCTTCCGTAAAGCTTCAATATATATTTTTTTTAAATCTTTACTCTTTTTGTTTTGAAGTTCTAATTTTTTCCTTGTCTTGTGGATGTGTTATTAGGAGGTCAAGCAAAGACACTGATGTTTGTTCATATAAGCCCAGAAGTAAATGCCGTTGGTGAAACACTTAGCACACTTAAGTTTGCTGAACGGGTTGCAACGGTTGAACTTGGTGCTGCCCAAGTACATAAAGATAGTTCAGATGTGAAAGAACTTAAGGAACAGGTTTTTTTTACATACCATTTTATTTGTAGATTTTTGTTTTGGTTTTAAGAGATAGTTTAGATTGAAAAAATATATATCGAATGTTTCAGATTGCCAATCTTAAGGCTGCTCTTGCAAAGAAAGAAGGGGATCAGGAAAACATGCAACCCAAGGTATCTGGAAGTCCAGGTGGCAAACTGTCATCCCGTTCCCCTCCTAACTTACAACAGATAGATTCATACCCTGAGCCAAAGACTCGTAGGAAACCGAGGCCAGAAGTAAGCAACACTGAGGTAATTTATGAATTAATTAAATGGATAACCACAATGTGAGATGAAACAAAATTAAGGAAATCAGGAACATGTCAAACGGGTTGAACTGTTAAAAGACGCCCAAAGTCAATTTTTCATGCATTCAACATCCTAAATCGTTTTAATATAAGTCAAAAGATTATTATAGTAATAACAGAATATTTGTAAATGTGCTAAAAATGGCCAAAAGTGTTGGCTGGTCAAACGGGTCATAACTAATATGTTTTATCTCGAACAAGTCGAATTTAGTAAGAAATAGCTTGACGGGCGAGTCAAATGGATTCAAGTCCAAAGTCTATTCTAAATTATATATTCCTCTTAGTTAGTTTAATTCAAAGACTTAGGTTATTATTGTAACTATATTGCTTTTGCAATCATAATTATGCATTGCCAATCTAAAAATAGTTAAAAATAAAGCAAACAAGTGCTCACATGTCAACCCAGTCCACCTGTTTCTCCATGGCAACTGGCAAAGGTGTCCCACTTTGACCCTTTACCCTATTCGCCCATCTCATCACCTACACTGCTACACAACACTCTTTCGTGGGGAAAATAGGCTATTGAAACATACATTGAACCTTTGCTATACATGATCTCTATTCAACTTTTTTTTTATGTTACTCTAAACTCGGGCTTGTTATCTATCTTTTCAGATTGGCAAGAAATCTAGGACAAGGCAGAAAACACAAAGCTTTGATTTAGAAGAACTACTAGCGAATTCACCACCATGGCCTCCGGTAAGCAGTGCAGGAGAAGCATATCTAGAAGATGACAGAGACACAGGCTCTGCTGACTGGGTTGATAAAGTCATGGTAAACAAACAAGATGCAGCCCGATGTTGGGAAGCAGAAAATGCTAGAAATACTGAAGCATTTTACCAAAAATATGTTCCGGATTCTTCCAAATTATACCCGGAACAATCTTATACAGTATTTGAAGGTGGAAGTGGGTTCGAGATTGTGACTAGTGATGGTGTAGACGAACTTGATGCTGCCACCAGTGACTCATCTGAGCCTGATCTGCTTTGGCAATTCAATCATTCTAAACTTCCAACAATGTCCAGAGTTAATCATAATTCCACTGCAAAACCAGCAAAAAGCCCGGAGTTGAGGTAATCCTAGTAACCTTGTTCTTGTGTCATACTTAATTCTTAACCAGGCGGTTTCAAGGGATTTACTGTTAATTTGGGTTTTGTTTCTAGTTAAACAAATCCTAAGTCAGTATCCTAAATCCTTTTATAAAAGATCTAGCTTGTTATTGTAATAATAATTTTTTTATTATAGTCCTTAAAACATTATATATTTTTTTAACTTAAATTCCATGCATTATATTATTCCAGAACAAGAAAAATTACATCAAGATAACGGGCAGGCGGGCAACAAGCTGCGCCGCCATCCCTTTTTAACTCAAATTCCATATATTTCATACAAAAAAAAAAAAAAGAAGACAACAAACCAGCCCTGACAACCATGTTTTTCAACCTGTACTAAAAATGACCTCGTTTTAACCAAACCCATTGTAAACTTTAAAGCGTTATGCAAACCATGTATCTCTGACCTGTAATAAAAATGACCTTGTTTTAACCCGAACCCAATGTTATAGGTAGCAAGCGAAGGGATTGGATAATGCAAGAAAACGAGTATTTTGGTTGGGTGTGTTCAGACTAACACTGTTTAAAATTAAACACTTAAATAATTATGGACGGTTAATGTGTCAAATATGATTATACAAACCATACTATTATAATAATAAACGAACTTGTAATAACATGATTTAAATACTTTTATGTACTAAAAATTTAAAATAACTATAGGCTAAACTCCTTTGACTCTGCAAAGACAGGACATAACTTGTTCATAAGTAAATTGGTTAAAAACACGCAAGAACAATGTGAATATGAATGTATGTTATAATGATACAGTTTCTAAATAACACAAATGTGGTGAATGGTTTGACCAACTAAATCAGGTCAATGATTCCAAGATTTTTGCCTTCTCCTTCACGGAAAGCAACCAATGTCGGTAGCCAGCCTCAGCCGCCAGTGCGCGGTGGAAGACAGGTAACTGGTGGTGAAATGAAGAAGAAAAATGGGAACAGGAAGCATTGAAGTGTAACATTACTTGATATTTTTTTTCACGTAGATAATGAGTGTGAGTGATGAGAGGGTTACATATATTTTTTTTTTTTTTATAATCTCCCTTTTTTTTGGTGGGTTGCATGAACTGTGAAATAGTTGTTGTAACTTGTAAATTCCGCAACAATACCAGCTGTGTGTTTGTTTGCTATGAAGGTTCTTTTGACCATCAAAATAATGCATGGCACACTCTTTGTTTGCACACAATTATCACTTCTATCTTTAATGTAACATGTATAGATATAGCAGGTAGATAAGATAATCATCACCTATTCATATCCAATTTGTGAAAAAATATAACATAAGGTGGTAGGGTACTTCACACCCGCTCTTGCAGGTCCTGCCCCCACTCACACTTCACTTCCATAACCATATTTAAATAATTGAAAAACTATATACAGTTAGACTATTATTAATGCGCCCTTAAATTGGCGCCCTTAACCACGTGGAAGAAAGCCAAAAAGTCAGGCGCATTAAATTTCATCCAAAGTTATCAAATCCTTTACATATGTCCGTAAGCAAGGCATTTAATTACTTGGTTATTGTGCATTAAATATATTTAAATATTCAATTAACCTCAGATTCTTTACTTGGTTATTGTGCATTTAATTATTTAACTACATTTTAATAAATCAAGTAATTAAATTTAAAGAAAAAATGGGTGATGATATGGAAATTGTAAGGATATGTGAAGATGTTTGTATGGTTGGAGGTAAAATTGAGTTTTTTAAGGATTTGTAAGGATATAATGTGGCAGCTGACTAGGCAACTAAGGGCGCCTAAGGGCACCCTTAGCATTAAAGATAGTCTTATAGTATATAATTAGGGGTGCAAACGAGCCGAGCAGCTCGCGAGCTACTCGAGCTCGGCTCGGCAAAAAGCTCGAAACGAGCCAAGCTTTATCGAGCCGAGCTTGAGCCTAAAACAAAGCTCGTTTATTTATCGAGCTTGAGCTCGAGCCTGACATGTGAAGCTCATTAGGCTCGTCGAGCCTTATCGAGCCTAGTATAATATTAGTTTTTTTTTTAATATTTAATAATATTTATCATTCATTTAAAGTTGTTTAGTAAACGAGCCCTGAGCCCGAGCTTCACTTATCGAGCTCACGAGCTTAAATGAACAATTATTTATATTATTTTTATCTAATATATTAACTAATAAATACTAAACGAGCCGAGCCCGAGCCGAGCTTGAGCTTGAGAAATTATAAACGAGCCGATCTCGAGCTTTGAAAACAAAGCTCGAATCGAGCCGAGCTCGAGCTCAAGCTCTTATAACTTAATCGAGCTCGAGTTCGAGCCTAGTCGAGCTCGAGCTCGGCTCGGCTCGTTTGCACCCCTATATATAATCAACAAAATTAGAGACGCTGATGTCACGGGTCAAATGTAGGGCTGTACACGAGCCGAGTCGAGCCGAGCCAGGCCCAGCTCGAGCTCGAGCTCGAACTTAAACCGAGCCAGCTCGGCTCGGCTCGTTTTTCTGGTCGAGCTGAAAAGTCGAGCTCGAGCTCGGCTCGTAAATGTTCGAGCCGAGCTCGAGCTGGCTCGAGCCAGCTCGTTATATTTTTTTATTTTTTTACAAATATTTATTAAATAAAAAACAATAAAATTACACATAATCATGTATATTTTTTTTTCTTTTTCTAAGTTATGGTTTATTTATTATGAAAAGATGGGGTAGATAGGTAGTATGAGCGGGATTTTCAAATTTTGAATTTTATAATTAGGTTTGGAGCCAAAATATATTAGTTTCATCTATATATTAATTACACATACACAAGCCTGAGTCGAGCCATATGTCGAGCCATCGAGCCGAGCCACGAGCTGAACACCCCTGGCTCGAGCTCGGCTCGATTACAAAACGAGCCAGCTCGGCTCGGCTCGAAAACAAAACGAGCCTCTTCGAGCCGAGCTTTTTTCGAGCGAGTTTCGAGCGAGCCTCGAGCCGCGAGCTTTTTGTACACCCCTAGCCAAATGTCCGATAGTCGTAACGCTATGGGTTGTACTTGAATGCTTGGGTTTACTATCTAGTCTTGGACTTTATTAGGGACGACTTTATCATAAATAAGTCCGTGAATGTGCCTACCCAATGTCTATCTGGCGGGCACACAACTGTTCGAAAGCTGATAACGCAACACTGTTCCAGAGTTGTTAATGCTCTCCAGATAAGTCCGAGACAAGACGAAACCAAACCAAACCAAACCAATGACTCAAATAAAGAGCGAGATAGATTGACTTATCCCGCAAAACTATGAACGCCACACAAGGATCGGAAGATAGCATCGTGACACTAACCTGTTGCTTATTTCTTTTTTAACTGTCGGGCATAGATGAGGGATTGATGTTGTAAAATGTATAAAAAAGTTAAAATGTATAAAAAAATTGTTTAGAAACCCTAAACCCTCCTCTTCTTCCCCAAAACCTGTATCCAGTCTACAATAAACCCACCGCTGTATATTAATTTCAAAACCCTAGATTGCTTTCGAACTATCCGTAACATATTAACTCCAACATGTCCAAAGAACTAATCACCAATATGCAAATCGCATCACTCAATGATGAAGAATATGAAGAATACGATGACGACGATGACGACGACGATGAAGAGGAAGAAGACGAAGAACAAGCTCCCGTCACGTTAGGTTTTGTCGAAAAGCCGAAACATGAATGGTCACTGCTTCGTCATCTGTTTCCAAGTAAAGCTGGAGGAACCCCTGTACGTTCTTATTCTCATATTATTATATTACTAGTTTGTGAATTGTGAATGCGGATATAATTGAATGGGTTTTGTTTTTGGTAATTTAGGCTTGGTTGAATCCGGTTAACTTACCGACAGGTAAAGCATGTCTGTGTGACATGTGTGGTGAGCCTCTTCGGTTCTTGCTTCAGGTATTTTTTTAACATTTTTATACTTTTAATACATTTTAATTTCAATTTTGTTTTAGCATATAATGAATTGTAACCTTTAGCAATAAAAGTAGATGAGCATGTAAAAATACAAACTTTTGCTCATCTAAACCTTAAAGGTGTTTATCTGCTGGCGGACCTAGGATTTGCATTCAAGGGGGGCAATCGGGGGGTTTAGCCGAACTTTTAAAGGGGGCGGTCGGGATTTTTGCCTACAAATTACACTAACTTTTTAACTTTTAAAGGGGGCACCCGCCGAGCTAGGCTATAGTGTGGGTATGCCACTGTCTGCTTTTGGAAAACATAGTATGCAGGTCAGTGGCTTGAAGAAGCAATCTTAATCACAGTAATCTTTCTGCTTTCTGGTAATTTGTTTTGTAGGCATATGCTCCTCTGTTTGAAAAGGAATCAACATTCCATAGAACCTTATTTGTATTCATGTGCACATCAATGTCATGTCTTCTCCAAGACCAACATGAACAATGGAAGCACCACCCGAAAAGGGATCCAGGAGGTATTCTGAAATCTTAGGTTCGATCCTTGATGTCACCGGGTTTTACTGATTCTCCATTGTCGTGCCTTCGGGTGGGTGTGGGGTCAGGTTTTCCCCGGAACTGGTGGCTTGGTGGGTTCTGGCTACCCAGTGCTACCTGTGGGCGGGCACCTAAGACATGTCTTCACCCAGGGGCGTATGGGGTGCTTTTGTAACCAATTGGTGGGTACCCGGGTAGTCGGGACATCTGTTTGTTGGCCGTTCAAAAAAAAAAAAAATCTTAAGTTCATATATTTTATATTTAAGTTTTAGTATGTCAGATTGTTTTACTGTCTGACACTTATTCTTTATCAAGTGTTAAGGTCTTTCGTTGTCAACTTCCTCGTCACAATCAGTTTTACTCTAGTGAAGCACCCAAAAATGATGGCGGTGACAAGCCTTTAGGGACAGCAGGTAGATAATTTTTTCTTTAATTTCATTTCATACGTGTACAGTTTACGCATCTACTATACTCTTTAGTTCCATATGGTTACCTAGATGATTTAGTTTCATTTTTTTGTAGCTCCACTTTGTAGTTGGTGTGGTACCTGGAAAGGAGATAAAGTCTGTAGTAACTGCAAAAGAGCACGTTACTGTTCCAAGACGCACCAGGTTGTTACTGCTAAGTGAAATGCTAGGTTCTTTAATGTTACCTTTTTGCTTTTTTTTTTTTTTTTTGTTTAGTAACTTTGGTTAATCACCCTTTTTAATGCAGGCCATTCACTGGAGTTCAACTCATAAAACCCAATGTAGAACAATAGACCTTATGCCTCAGCCATCAAATTCTACGCCCACCAACTCCACGGAGGATATACCAAAAGGCTAGTATTCTTTCTTTTTAGTGGTACATTTTGCTTATTTGTGATTTTGAATTATTAAATTACTTGTTACGTTTATGTGGTTAAGTGCTTACAAGGGTTTCCATAAATAACACTCCCTTCATTTTCTGAAAGTTGCAACACATTTCTTTGTGGGATAGTGGGATGTCCTTTAAAAGTTACCAAATTATTTTTATGGTTTTATGTGAAACATATGTATCTTTCCATTAATACGATCACATACAATGATACAAATTGTTGCTCTTGATTTGGGTTGACAATATCCCTTTCTTTGTCTTTATTACGGACATTTTAAGCATTTTTCTTAAACTTAGCGAGTCATATGTTGTAACTTTCACTAGATAGGAGTAAATTTTGGCAGTTTTGACCCATATACTCATGAATGGGTTTATTTGGATTTGTGTGATTTTAAATGGGTCGTATAAAACGCTAGCTAAAACCTAAAAGGGAAATGCATCAAATGTATTGAAATTCGTTTAAACTTCAAGGGCTTGTTTAATGTACACAAACTACTTAGTTCTATTCCAAGATTTTGATTATCATTATTATTGTAATGTATTAGGTATAGTATTTTCTAACTGTCTTTAATGTGTTAGTCATATAAAAATGAATAAAATAGACAACAAGGTTTTTATCCTAACCTGACCTTTTTTAGCCCGTACTAAAGATTACCAATTTTGACCTATTACTCAACCTGACTACCCGTCATCTTTACACCACTAGATGGAATACTGAATTCTTCATTGGTAGTATGTTCTGATTTTATTTATTCTGAACAGCTGCAAGCAATGCTACCTGGCCAGAATATGAGATCATCAATGAGGATGAATCTGAGTTTGACTCTGAAACGTCAAACATCAAATCATATGGGAAGGCATTACGTGATAATAATGAGGTATAAACAGTTTCACGGGGTACTTTATTATGTACATATGAGTTACTTCTTACAAAATTTTCGTCTTTTTCATTAAAGGATGAAGGTGATGCAAAGAGTTGGGCATATTTTACCCAAAGAATAGCACGGGCCCCAGAACAAGTATTAAGGTGATTGTGAAACCTTTTTTTAGTTTACGTCTATCATAAGAATCAAGGATTGAGACCCTCCCATGTTGGTTTTTCTCATGTTGATCATATTGTGAGAGTGACTAATTTCTCTAAAAACAATTTGTCCAACATTTTACTTTTATATAAATAATTAGTGCTCAAATATGATTACATATTTTTTTTCAGTATAATGATCTTATTTTTTTAAAATAATCTGATTTAGGAGGTTTTATGCATCAGATATATACTTTGGATGACTTTCGACTTGTTTGACCCCTTGGTTCATACTTTCATTAGGAACGAACCATGATCCGAATCTACACACTGATAAGTAAATGGGTCAAAATAGCTTTTTGTAATTGTTTGTATAACAGTATGTTATGAAATACCACCGTTTTGGAGCTAAGAGGTCACTGGCAAAAAGAAAACTTGAGATCTACGTGTGTTAATCTTTATTCTGTTACTGCTGCAGGTATTCTAGACACGAGACTTCTAAACCGTTATGGCCCATGTTAAGTGGCCGGCCATCTAAAGCTGATATACCTAAATGCAGTTCATGTGGCAGCGATCGGGCTTTTGAATTTCAGGTGTTGTAATTTATTTTCATGTCTTCACATATGGCTGTTTTTAGATGTGAAGAACTTGACCCATTTGCTTATGAATGGGTCAATTTAGGCTGTGTTCTATCTAGAGTCTAGACCAAATAAAAAACTAGAAAAGGCAAACAGGTTGAAAAACATCCCAATATATTTTTAATGCATACATTTTTTTTAACTTTATTATTCAAATACGTTAATTATTGTTGTAATATTATTGTTTTTATAATCTTTGATGAACACATCCTTATTAAATAAAAAGAGGTTGATTTTTGTTGTATCAAAATGTAACTTTTCATATTTTTGTCATCTTACGTAATAAGTGGGGTTTTTTTTTATATATATATTACTATTTGATGTAACATACCTTTGTTCCGCTACTATTGATGAAACTGACCTGCCATAACCTGGAAACACCGTTGCCATGTCACCTTTTTCATCGATTGCATCAAATGGTAAAAGAATTGGGTAACCACATGCAATGACAAAAGGTTAGAAAATAGACAAAAAAACTGCTTACGGGTCAAAAACGCCTACCATTTTACATTTTGGCTGCGTTGAACTGTACTAAATTATATGCCCTATTTCGACTAGTTGGCCAACTCCTACCATTTACTCACAATGTTGGTTTATTGTATATTTGTATTGAAGATTTCGTATTAATATCCATGAGTTGTGCAGGTTTTGCCACAGTTACTTTACTACTTTGATGTTAAAAATGAATCCAACTCACTTGATTGGGCAACCATTGGTGTGTATACATGTGAAGATTCTTGTGATGGAAGTCTGGCATATGAAGAAGAGTTCTGTTGGGTTCAGCTCACATCTCAATCAAGATAATTCCCTTTTTTACTTATAACTGAGATCATATTTTCTCAAGAATTTTACTCTCTTTAATGTTATTGTTGAATTTACATTTTTGATTTTATATTTTTACATTATAATGATGTTTTAAATTATAAGCCTTTAAATATTTTTGAACTCACATTTTGTTTGTATCATTGTTTTTAAGGTAATGAATATGTTACCTCCTAAGTATGCATTGGCATAAAACACACCTAATGATGAAAATGCTTTTAAGAAAATTTAGAAAGCATGTTGTTTTATAATCACTTACTTTTGTTTTTTTCTTTATTTATTTATTTATCATAAATTAGAGTAACTTGTTTTGAACATATAAATATAAAAGATTTCATAAAATAAAATAAAAAATTAAATTTGATATATACGTGGGTGGTTTGGACCATGTGTAGTGTGACTTGAAAAACATAAGGCCCCTCTTTCTGGTTGGTTCACATGGCAGCTGAGTCGGTATGTGGCTTGAATTCAAAATGGGGTGTAGTGGGAGTGGAAAAACATAAGGCCTCCGTTTGATAATATTTATGTATGAATTAATGAATTATACACGTGGCCATATTTGATTGGTTTTCAAACATGAAGTCCGGCGTTATAAACATAACGTTTTGGCTGATTTTTAACCCATAGCGCCCCCATGTAATGGTGTTGGGGGCGCTATGATGCTTTTCACGCTACACTACGTATGGTCTTATAAAGTTTATACTATACACAGGATTTTTATTGGTAGAAAGATTAAGCATATAGGTAGCATGCACAATGGCTACCGTACATTTGAAGGGTCAAAGTTATGGTATGAAAAAGAGTCACATCCAGATATATATAAGTAAGAAGAATATTTGTTGATGCAAATAGACGACGAACATAGTGGTCCGAACTTATAAGCAAGTGTCCAATCAATACAATTATAACTTTTGCCATAAATGGTTGCATGTGACCCCCTACCCATCTTCAGAAATAATGTTTCCCTTGGTTTTATTCATTCATATTAAAAAAGAAACTATGACCCGTCAAGTAACCACATTATCACACATGAAAGTTAAGCTGGAAATCCACATGATTCTACAGTCACCTTCTGATTATTGGTGGACCCAAGATTTTTATTGGCTCATTCTTCAAATATGTTTAGTGAATCAGCGTCGCTCTTCGTATGTCACCCATAAAAACGGCTATTCAGATATTAGATAACATATCTAAAAAAAGCGTCACCAAGGTTAATTGACCCCGATCCCTTTACCTACCTTCGCCTATGCTTTCGCGAGTGCGATGGTGGGGCTTTGGAGGCAAGAAATACCCCTTTACCTACCTTCGCCTCTGCTTCCGCGAGTGCGATGGTGGGGTTTTGGAGGCATAGAAACTTGAAGTGTGGAATTTTCTGTCCATATACTTGTTTACAAACATTAGATTGTAAAAATCTTGGTGTGTGTTGGTTTTTGTGTGTGTGTGTGTGGGGGGGGGGGGGGTATCACATTAGTAATAGATGAGAAAGATCATGGCTTCACAAACAATGCCCCTCATATATCAGCACCAAATCGGTTGTAGATGAGAGAACAAGTTAAACATGCTCAGATGAAGGTAATGTAAAAACGAGTGACATGATACGTCGTAAGCTCTTTGTGTCAAAGTAGACAATGTTTGTCGGTACAAAGCCAGCGATGTTAGAGGAGCACCTACAACCGATTTGGTGCTGATATATGAGGGGCATTGTTTGTGAAGCCATGATCTTTCTCATCTATTACTAATGTGATACTACCCCCCCCCCCCCCCCTCTACACATGTACACTTGTATAATTTTTAAACAAAAACACATTGGAACAATTCATATACTACTGTTTTCATAAAGCTAGAAAGAAACAGTGATCCTTAATCCTCAAATACAGATGACATCTGTGGCTAACATTGGATATTTTCTGCATATCTTATTTGTTTCCAATTCTGGGAACTTTAGAACAAAATTGTACTTGTAAACAGAAGACACAAACAGTTTATATAATAACTTAAAAGCTTTATGCAACTTCTGCTAACATTAAACAATCTCGAACTCGAAAGCCAATAATGAAATTTACATTCGCAATGCAGTTTAAAAAGAAAGATATAACATGATATGAATGATGAAATAAAAATGTATAAGAAAAGAAAGCCGCTACAAAACTTTTCTTACACATGAAAATGAAATGAACAAGGCTGTACACAAACCAGACCTCCACGAGCCGAAACAATCCATCGATCCATCCTACCACTACGAAAACTGAATCCGAGCAGCAGTATATCATCATAAAGATTTCTCATTCGACTTGAAAATCAACAGAACACGCGCGTTCTACCAACAAATGATATGTTTTTAATTCAAATTTTAAATGTTTATAATCATTGGACAGCAACAAGATTATGTGGTTTAGGGTATGATAAAGAAAAGCAAACCGAAGAATTTAAAGGAGCTGTTTGGAGTTCAAGACAAGGGGCCGGAGACACGTTTTCTGAAAACCCCGAGACGTTAGAACACGTCCAGGGTGAGCTCGAACTTGAAGTTGCAGGGTTTAAAGCGAATGAGACGTTGGAAAGACAGATAGAGGTAAATGGAGATTCAAGAATACCGCGAAATTCCCCTGCTTTTGCGATATTTGTTCCGACCATATTCTTAAAACTGATATCTTTAACGATAGGTAATGCTTCAGGGTCGTATTTGTCATCTGGGTGGGAACTAGAATCACCGGTTAATTGGATTGCCAGAATGATGTTTTTAAAGTCGATATCTGATATGAAAATGTCTTTGATATAACCGCCTCTGCCTTTTGAAGTCAGGAACGAGATTCCGGTCATGGAATCATACAGTTTGAGGTTTTCAATCAGTATCTGAGAGATGCCACCTGACATTTCACTTCCGAAAGCTAACCCGAGCCTGTAAAAGATTGAAGACGAACACCTCTGATGTGCACGTTTGTAGTTGGCTTACCGTATGTGATTCCGTACTCATCCCATCCACTTTTTAAAGACACGGCATCATGACCCGAGCTAATGTTGCTATTTTCAATACAAACACCATCCGAAGAATCTGAAAATTTACATTAAAAATCATCATCATACAAAAAAAAAAAAAAAAAAAAAAAAAAAAATTTGTTAGAAAAAAAGCGTATAAATTAATATTTCGACCCAAAGGTAGAATTATATCTACTTAAAAGCCAAACCGCCAACCCGAGCTTGTATTACCACCTCTAAATGCATGAAGAAGGATTTAAGGCGAATACCTGGCACTATGCCGCTTGTGTAAGGTGATTCAGCAGGGGACAATGCAGTTATGTTTTGAACACGAACGTTACTGTAAAATTAGCACAAAAACAAACTCATCAAGTTGCGTCTACTTCACTATTCTGATAAACGTATATGTAACTAATAAAAGAATAAATATCAATACCTGCAATATGCAGGATGAATAGTCCACGCAGGCGGATTTAAGAATGTTATATTGGAGATGACAATGTCCTTAGAGCTAATAAACTCAACAATATGAGGACGGCTGTGATTCAATGTGTTGGAATTGAAACTATCCCACCATATAGAACCCTGCCCGTCAATGGTTCCATTGTCGCCTGCAAAAGTTTCCAAGAAAACAGTTATAAAATGGCAACAAACTTATAATCTTTTATAAAGTTATAGAAGAATGTTCAGAAAAAATGATAGAGAATTTATGTGCCTGTGATAACCACATCGTTGAGATTTTCTCCGGTGATCAGACTGCGGTATCTTTGACCCGGGAGATCAACACCTCGACCATAAGAAGGTAAAGGATCAACAACCTTCCAATGATCGATATCCTGCAACATTAAATTAAATTTAAAAAAGGTATCTTCAGAAACCAGATAATCATTTACTATTTACTAATTGTAATAATAAACTTTTCTAACGACCCGTTACCAAAGAAAATCAAGTCAAAACCAAACCTGGGATCCAAGAATAACGGCTTCTTTTTCAAGAAAGAGCGTGAGATGGCTAGTGAGGTTAAAACTTCCAGTGAGCCATTTTCCCGAGGGTACATACAATTGAGCACCACCCTTATCGGTGAAAGATTTAAGATAAAATATCGCATTTTGAAAAGCAACCGTATTTAAAGTTTTCCCATCACCAACAGCACCAAATTCTAATATTGAAACACTATGTGGGCGAGGAGTTAAATGCTTTTCAGAATTGCATTCGCCTTGCTCATCGTTATAGAGTTCAATAGCATTGCTTGCTGCTGTTACAAGCAAAAGCAATATCACCTGAAAAAAGGAACAAAAAGAAAAAGGTAAAGAAAGAATCATATTTAAGATTCAAGTCATTCAACTATGCAACAGTGGTTTTCTACTTCAAGAAAGATGCATTTGCTCTCTTTTTTACTACTAATTGTTGTACCACTTTCGGCAAAGCATATCCTACGTGTCTTATAAAAACAGCCCGAAACTAAAAAAATAAAGAAAAGGTAAGGCGGTTTCGGCAGGTTTCACCTCTTATAGTCTTATGTTCAAGAATTCTCATTCCACAAGCTAAAGTTTATAAATTTAGTATAAAAATCATAAATTTAAGTATTTAACGCGAAAAACTCCCTCTCACCCTCATTAAAAAAAAAAATTTGCTCGAAAATTTACGCCAGTGGTGGATTTTCTGGCTATACGAGAACCGATCATGAATCAACATCATCTTGCAAACCATGCCATATCCATATGAAGTTGAAATCAATCATATCATATAACAAACAACAAATTTTAATCAATTTATATTGAAGCTAAACAATAAACATACCTTTGGATATGTAAAAATGAACATACATTTGATCATGTTATTATGCTAATCGCTCGGTATATAAAATACTTTAATTACACTAACAACAAGCCAAATCTCAAAGAAATTGTTGCACAAACAAAAAACAAACATATGTGATGAAGAAAATCAACCAAAACAAACAGATCAGAACACAATGTGTGATCAAAACAATTTTAATTTTGTTAATGCTCTTCAAATCCCCTTTACCCTTTACATTAAACAAACAATCCATCAATCCAATCAGCATCTAACACCACAACAATCAAGCAAATCTAAAGAAAACAAATTTATTTGACCCATTTAACAAAAACCACATATTAATCTGAGAAACAGTACTTTAAAGATCAATGTGAGTAAATCAAATCAAAATGTGGAAACACCAAACCAAAATCAAAGATCAGATCCATTATCCCCATAACATATGAATCCCAAATCAGTTATTAAATTAACCCACATAAAAAAAAAACTAAAATTGTTTAAAAAAATTAAAAAAAAATGAAAAACAAAATGGGTAAAATAAAATCAAGAAAAAGGGTTAATAAAAAAAAAACAAAATAGGAATTGAGATCAAAAGCAGGAAGCTTTGAGAAGAAGAAAGAGAACCCAGATCAAATGCATTGAAAATGGATGATTTTGTGTGGTTTTTTGACGGAAAAAAAAATTAAAAAAATAAATAAAGAAACAACGTACTTACTAGCCTCTTCATGGGGAGGGGATTGAAGAAGAGAAGGAAGAGGAGCAGAGAAGAGAGAATGTTGTTGAGAGGATGGTGACGATGAGATTGATGCCCATTAAGTGACTAAACCCAAAACAAAGAAATAGAAACGTATGGTAATAGAAAACGACAGCACTAATACAATAAAAGACAGCTCCTACTTGTTCTTCTTCTTCTATTTCTGTCTTTTTTTAATTATTATTGTTATTATTATTAATTAGTTAACTAATTAATCTTTTTTTTCTAATTTTTTTTCTTTTACCAAATACCATTTTTCAATGATCTCCAGCCCAGCTTGGTTGAGGTGGGAGGGTTTACTTCTTCAGAGGGTTCCCGCCCGGGGTTGGTCGTAGGTTCGATTCTCGTTTATCAAAAAATTATACCCATTAAGGTTGAAAGGGTCCGGCGTGTGGGAGGAGTCGAACTTGTGACCCGGAGGTTGTTAGGACTAGGATTTCACCATTGAACTACGCCTTTAAAAAAATGCCATTTTTTCATTTTGGCTAGTCTCATTAATAATATCATTCGTTTTGCGGCTAGCTAACTGGCAAAAGCAAAACATTTATGCTTTTCTAAGTTAACTTAACGAAAGAAAAAAAAAAAAGAGAACGTAAGGAAAGAGGATTTTGTTTGTGTTTCAGAGGGTTTTTTTTTTTTTTTTTTGAAGAAATGGAAAGAACTGAAAGGAAATTGAAGGATTTTTAGGGGAAATTACATTCTTCCGATTTGGAAGGAAATGGGAAAATGATTAATTTCTTTTCGGAAACACAACGTTAAAAACACTTAAATTTGGTGGTTTTATGTTCAGGTCTCATAAATAATATAATTAAAGAAATTTGTCGTTCTAAAAAATAATATACGTATACTAATTACTTTTTATTGCATGTATAATCTAGTGAAACAAGTTAACTATTTTTAGTAATAAATAAAATAAAATAATTACATATACGATTAATTATTAAATACAAAATAATGAAAAATGCATAAAATGGTAACAAAATGGTCAAAAAAAAATGTTATTTGAGGTGATCACCTTTTCAGCTTATCTTGAGTATTATGCTTTCGGGTTTTTTTTCCCTCTTTTTTTAGTTGTGGGATTTATTCTAAGAGGCTATCATTTTTGGTGACACACATGGTAGTTAAAAGTTAAATCTGGAAGTTGTTTGCCAATAACATTATAATGTTTTTTAAATTTATTTATTCTAAGTTGGAGAAAAGAAAAACAAATTTATATCACAAATAAAGGTAATTTAAAATTTGTCATCCTTTTATGTATTTTTTAAAAATTAAATAATGTCAGTTGTAAATTAATTTAATTACAGATATATATGAAGTAATATTAACTTTTTTTTCTTGTGAGAAATGTTAAATTTTCTAATTAGTATGTATAACTACAATTCTAGTAAAATATAATAATAATATTAGTGATTTAAGTATTTTTTTAGAGTACTGGAATCACATTTAGATTTTATTTTATGCCAAATATAATTCTGATCATGTCAGTAAGAAAATTATTGAGGTGTATAATTAAGGTTATTTAGTATCTCTTTCATGTATTAGTGGTCGAAGTGAATACATATATTATAAGGAGAGACTTGATATGTCTTATTATTTTTTATTATTTTTATTATTATTATTTTTTTGATAAATATTCACTTTCCTTTCATTAAAACAAAAATATTTAGAATATTTTTTAATAAAAGTAAACAAATAATGTGACTCAAACAAAAACTATTTTGAAAACTAGATTTACTTATTTTATTGCTATGTATAAAATATGAACATTATAATTGAAGGGGAACATGGCATATGATTAAGTTGATGTTGACAACATGTAGTACAATAATAATCATTTCAAATATTGTTTGAGCATCTTATGTGTAAATACTTATCTATGTACATACAATTATACCTTAGACCATATGTACTCGGACATGTTTTCTGAGCGTGAAGACTAGCATAGCGTCCCCAACACCATTACATGGGGGCGCTATGTTACAAAAAATCCTCCCAGCGCTATATCTATCACGCCATGCACCAAATCAAACAACCAACCAGCGCTATATCTATCACTCCACCACTACATCACATTTTCACTTCAAGCCCCGTGCTAACTTAGTTGTCACGTGGACCAATAAAAAACACGGGCCTTATCATTTTCAAGCCTCACTACACATGGTCTTAGTATCCTTTTTTGCATAACCAAAATTTTAAATATATAATTATATAAATATAAATACGTATACGTAATGCTAACCATACAAGATTAAAAAAAACACTTAGTAGTTATATAATCGTCTTTTATATGCAATTAAAACAATATATGTTTCTCACCATTTTACTACTTGTATGTGTAAATAGTTGTATATAGATGTGTGTATCATCCATCAGTTGTGGCCATCTTAGGCAATGAAGAGGAAAACATGTAAGCCATTTGTTGCGTAGGTTCGAATCTGAGCTGGCCCAGTTTTCATCCGGCTGTTACTCCAGCGAGGAAACTCGTGTGGAGTAGGGATGAGCTCGGGACGGGATCGGTACCGAACCGATACCGATCCCGACAATACCGATACCGAAAAGTCCAAAAACCCAATACCGATCCCGATACCGAACACATACGGTACGGTACGGTACGGTACGGTATCGGTTCGGTATCGGTACGGTACCGGTATGGTATCGGTATTTTGCCTTAAAATACCGATACCATACCGATCCCGTACCGATACCGATAATACCGAAACCGAAAATCCATAAATATGGATACCGATACCGATCCCGAAACCCCTCGGTTCGGTATCGGTTCGGTACGGTATCGGGATCGGGACGGGACGGGATCGGTATTCGGGCTTGAATGCTCATCCCTAGTGTGGAGGCAGTACGGTTTCCGGGCGAACGCCGTAGTCCCTACCGTACCAGTGTGTACCCGGTTCAGACAACATAGTTTGGACGCGTGGGTGATTAGGACCTGCTAAAAAGCGGGTGTGATGATATCTGCCACACAATTAAAGAAAGTCACCGTTTAAAAAAAAAAGATGTGTGTATCATTAATGACAGGGGGTGAATGTGAATATTAATTTGCTAGAAATGGAGATGATTCGTTCGTTTGTAATCGCCGACACATAGAATTGGAGAAGATCCTCACTGATTGTGACCTACTATTTACTATTCTAGCTGTCTAAATATGATTGTTTATCAGATGAAAAAGCACATAGTTTTAAATGTACTATACAACAACCAAATATCAATTTTACCTAAAGTGTACGGATGGTTACTGTGGTTTACCCAAATTTTACGTATGCCTCCAAATATTTTCAATGGTCCCTAACGTTGACATTTTATAACATTTTGGTCCCTACCAACTAACGTCGTTAAATTTTATCAGTTAAATCATGTAAAATGACCAAAATACCCATAGGGACCATCCGAGCAGTTTAAAAGGTGAAATCCAAATCAAACACTTATCAACTAAATGGTGGATACCAATATGGGTAAATAGAAGAATCTGGCATATGTATCCGACAATAAATAATCATTTACCTTCTCTTTACTCCAGATCGATTTGGGGTTGTTCAGATCGATGTGAGGGTGATGGTTGGAAGTGGCTGTTAAGATCGATTTGGGGCTGGAGTTTAGACTCCAGTGTATTCGTGAGAAGATGGATGTGATCGATTTGGAAGATGAGTCGATTGATGGTGGTCGATGCGTGGGGAGGAGGATAGTTTGGCAGAGGAGTATGGTGGCTCGGGCGATGGTTGCTGGTGGTTGCCGCCGCTGCAGCTCTAGAGAGGGAAGAGAGGAGGTTCAAGTGGTGGTGGCTAGGGTTATGGCAAGTTTGAGGGTGAGGAAGAGAGTTTATAATATATTTTATTTTTATTTTTTAAAGGGGTATTTTAGTAATTTCACATAGGCTTAACTGAAAAACTTAACCCCCATCCAAGTCAGGGACCATCGATGAAACAAAATACATACCACAGATCCCATACGTGTAATTTCGAAAGGCTGAGGAGCAGAGTTTAAATTTGAGCAAACCACAGGGACCATCCGTCCACTTTACTCTACACAGTAGTTAAAAAAAACTAATAATTCATTTTCACGGTTAGAAACAATATGTTAAATATAGCCACATAACGTTAGTTGATTATGAAAAACATTCTAAAAGTTAACCATACCAAATTTTCCAATATACAAAAAGAAAACAATAGTTTGATATCCGTTCATTCTATACCTTTTTACAGTTTACTGCTTCTGGATTTGGGGCTTACTATATAAACATAAATAAACAAATAATAATAATAATAATAATAATAATAATAATAATAATAATAATAATAATATTACATTATAAAGGAGGAGGCATGGACAAATATGTCCAAATTGTCAAGATGGCATACCAAGGGTTTCTTTATAATTTTCTAAATTTTACCACTTTTCTTTCCTAAATGGTCTTAGAAGATAATCAACTTTTATATGAAAATGGAACTCACCCAAACTAAATAAACACACGGGATAACAATATTTTTGAACAAATTTCATATAATAGCGATAAAAGATAATAATTTATGTTACCACAATGAATAATCTTATGTCAACTAAACTTGTATGAGTTTTCAAACTTTAAAATATAGTGACTAAATTCTTCCTAGAGTTAAAGTCAAGCTAACCAGAGCACCTTTTTTATATCATTCAAAGCAATCATTTTTGTTTTTAATTTTAATCATAACAATTACGTGAAATTAGGCTCTATAGCTTTTGTTAGTTGATTAATTTTTAGGTGTTTTATGATAGATTGATGATATGAATAAAATTAGAAGTATCTAAACTATAAAAATGGCATCTGCCAATATATGATTAATGAATATTATTATTATTATCATTATTTTAAACAAATCTCTGCCATAAGTTATCATATTCTAATATAAAAAAAAGGTAATTGGGTCGGGTATCACCTAATCCCAGGCCCGACCCAAACCCACAATTTTTTTTAAACTAATTACAAACCTGACACAATACATGTCGGGTTACAAAAAATAGTCGTTTTTTTCTCCGTTTTTTATATAGCACTATGGTATTCGTTGGAAAGATCATAAAACGCTCGTTAATTTGGTGTAATTTTTTCTTTAAAAATCTCGTATATAAAAGATATTAACATTTAAAAGTTATGAGAGGAAACATGAGAGAGAAAATAATAAAGTTTTAATATTTACATTTAGTAGATTAGGTATTTAATAAATTATGTTAAATCATATTTAAACCATATTTATTCATTTTTTTAATTGGTCTAGAGTTGCCACATCACATTCTATGTGGCATCTCTCAAAAGAGAGATTGCATAATATTATGACATGTCATTAAAAATGCTTTAGTTTATTATATACTAGATTATGCCCCGGGAGCATCCCGGGTTGAGAAATTTAATATGATACATCAATTTTACATATGAAATAGACTGATGTATAACTCTAATATTAATATCTAACTGTAACACCCCAACCGATGGCGGAAACATCGAGGTGTCACGTAGTGACGATTGTTCAATAGCTCATGGACTAAAGTGTAAATTTGAATACATTGATTAAATAATTTATTACATTGAAATGAAATTACAGGATACAATAATTCTAAAGTGACAAGTCTAGCTAAGATACAATGTAGACGAGACTGAAATATAAAATCCAAAAGCCTAAAAGGAGCGTCTCAAAACAACCTGAAACATGTACAAAATATTTTGGTCAATACAAAAATTGTATTGGTGAGCATACCCTGTTTAAATAAATATAGTAGAAAAGTGTTTAGCAATTCATGTGTCGTATACTGTTTGCAATTATGTAATAAGTGGTATCCGGGTCAAATCAACCCTAAGAGAAGTAAGCAGATATATATAGTATGCGCTAGTAGTAAAGTAATACATAGCAATGACGAGGACCCTCAACAGAGTCACAAGGGTATAAACCATAGTACTATTCATTGAAATGCCAGGCCGCCCAGCGGTTAATGATTTGACAGGTCATAGATACACAAAATAACACAAGCAAACACACATAAGAATTGCATTTAGTAAAAGAAATAGAAACTTGAATGTAAGTACATGAGTCACCCCGAAATGTAAAACAATAAAAGGGGAAAGATATACTCACAGTTTGCGAAAGCGATCAAAATCCACTTAAGCGGTCGTGAGCTAAGTAATGGGAATTCCGAGGAATTCAACCTATAATGTGTAAGCATACTAATAAGGAAATGTCTAAAAAAAATAGTCTAAGGTAACTAGGGTCTAAGGCATTAGGGTTTGCTAAGTCGATTTGGGGAATTAGAGTTTT
Source organism: Ambrosia x helenae (assembly GCA_030844895.1). NCBI lineage: Eukaryota > Viridiplantae > Streptophyta > Magnoliopsida > Asterales > Asteraceae > Ambrosia > Ambrosia x helenae. The sequence continues at coordinate 132,611,646 of CM061228.1, read as the reverse complement.
TCTGATCAGTCGCGTTAATGTAAAAGTTGTATATCTCAAATAATATATGAAAGGTTGTAAATGTGGTTTAAATAATATAATTATTACCTATTGGATATTTAGATAAAAATATGTTTGAATAATTAAGACAAAATAATTTAGTTAGTTACTTTAACTAAATTAAAATAAACACAATAATCATAAATAATTAAATAAATAATTTTGAGTTACACAATGATCCAACAAAAGGTAATAAAGACATTAAACCATATGAGTATTTCTATTTTATAAGGAAAATGTTTATAAAATAGATGTTTAAATTGTATAAATAAATAAATGTTTAATTATATCTAATTATACGTAAATAATATTAGAAATACAAGACATGATCCAAAAAATGTTATTTTTATAGAAAATGGATTCTTAAAGATGTAAATAAATGAAAATAATTTTCTCATAAATTTTATAAACCTATTTATATTTAAAACTGATTTAATAGAATTTAATCATGTTTAAATGATTAAAAATAGCAAAATTAATAAAAATAAATGTTTTCTGAGCTAATAATTTTTATTTCAGTTCTTAATAATTAGAAATAATTTATGACAAATTTTGAGACAAAAACCATTAAAAATGAATTTTTAATCAATTAATTATGATTAAAACAATTTAAATTAATAAAATCATAAAAATAGATATTTTTCAGAAAACTAAAAATATGACAATTTTCTATGAGGTATCAAGAAGCTACACCTAAATTTTCATAATTTTTGGGCAAAATATGGATTTATTATGAATATTTGTAGATTTAAAAGAATTATATATAATATATATAATATGAAGTTTTAAGATAAAATAATGAAATGAAGAAAAAAAAAACAAAACAGAAAAACTGGTACGTGTGGGAATCGAACTTGAGTTCCCTCACACACACAACTCCATACTAACCACTACACCAAATACTACTTTTTGTTAATAATCTGAAACTGAAAGTATTTATATAATATGCCTCATTCATCTTCTTCCCCAAACAAACAAGCCAAGAACCCTAACCCTAACTTACATCTAATAAACCCGTTTCAGAACACGATCATGCTCTATAATAGAGGGCTTTTGATCGGAAGACCATGCTAAGTAGAACGGCAAAAAGATAATGAGCTTACAAACACGAAAAAGGCTTGATAACTAAGCTTTCATAGCCGAACAAAAACAAACATTTGGAGAGGATTTCTGGAGCTTTTATGATAGTTTAAAAGTGGTTTTAGAAAGCCAAAAGGTGCAGAAATGATAGGGACAATCTTTTATGTATATATAACAAACACACAAAGCTTTGATTCTTGAATTAAAATCCGGCCGGTTACACTACATAAAGCCCGATTAAATCTCAATTAAAACGCGTTTATTACACCTGATAGGCATTGAATCGTGTATATATTGATGGAGAAAAACGTACTACGCAATAAAAACGAATTAACGAGCATTAAATATGGTTTATGATGCTCGCCGGAAAAAGCTCCGGCCGCCGGAGGCTGCCGGAAAAACGCGACCAGGGAAGAAGGAGGATTTTCAGCTTTTCAACTTTCACCTTTTGGCAATATAAGTCCCTTATGTTCTAACTAGGTTAATTATATTATAAGTTAGTTAGTTTCTCCTTTATAAAACTTAACCAAGTTAACTAGATTAACCCAAAATGTTTTTAAGACTTTATAAAACTAATTTTTTTTTTAAATCTTTTGCGAATACGTTTCAACATACGCATTTGATTAAAACTTATACCCGATACATAAGAAATATATAAATGATAAGTTTTAAATTCGTTTTAAAATTTAAATTGAAAATGACGAAACTTTCAGGGGCTATAATGGAAATATTTAAAGGACTATTATTGTCAATTTGACGAAAGACGAGGGTGACGGATGTCACAGTCTCCCCTACTTTAGAAAATTTCGTCTCGAAATTTCTTTCAAGTGGAGTCTACTATGAAACAAAAGGCGTTGTATAAATCAAGTAGGTTGAAAAATTTCATCATTTATGATTTGACAAAATTTTAAATAGTTGTCTAATTCCCAAAGTTAAAGTTTCAAAATCTTTGACAGTTACCCCATAGTTAGAAAATTGAGAGTTTAAATGAGAAAGGGTTTGGGAATGTGTAACTGGTGAAGGAAATGGCATTGAGGAAGGTAGTCTCCCCTACTTTAGAAAGGTTTCTGACTAAATGTTATTAGTGTATGCAACAAGAATTCAATTAATCAAGGTTTTAGTTCTCTGTGTGGGTGATCAAGAGAAAGACTCTAGGAGGACGAATTGAAGCTCGTGTAAGAACGTTCTTATTGAAAATAATAGCTATTAGTCAACTATCAAATAGGGAGGTAGTAATGGGTAACGGGTCGGTTCTTGGTTAGACTCCTAGTCCGTTCCCGCAGTATCGTTTATGCTTATATATAGGGTGTACCGCAGCTGACCCACCACACTCCCGATACTTTGGATTCGTACTGATTGTCTACCAACAACCTGATTAGAGTTACACACCACCCTCATGTACCTGTAAGCCCATGATTGCGTTCCGGACCGTAATCATCGATTTACCTTACACTTAGGTGTTATGCTTTTCCATAACCCTATCCTAAGTAATACTGGAAATAAATGCGTGCAACTCATATGTAATAGCCACTGTAATGAAATAATGTTCAATCATGACATGGTTAGAGGTCCTTCCCTTCTGGGTTTTCCCTTTAACCGTAATGTGAATAATATGTAAGTATAAGACATGGTTAGAGGTTCTTCCCTTTCGGGTTCACCCTTAACCGGTAACTTTTGTCCACATCGTTGACTCTGAACACTCATATTGATAGATCCTGAGGTTTACACCGTTCCCCTCGGATTGAAGAAATACTCTAATCCGAGTCGTACGTGGGCACCGGCTTAGATCTCATACGAGTTATCAACTAGTATGTTCGTTGGCCATGATGATGAACAAAATAATGTAAAGTATGACAGGGTTTTGCTCAAAAACAGGAAAGAAAATATGCATACAAAATATGCGTACAAGTAAGTATATAAGTATAGCATAAAATTCCGACTGAAAGAATAGTGTAACATGAATCGAGTAAATCGCACAATTGTACAAAATGAAAGTAAACGAGTTGAATTAATACAGATAGACAATGTGAAAATAATCACAAATAATGTGTTAAAAACAACTATGAAAAAAAATGGTGCAAGAATAAAATAATGAAATTTACAGCAAATGAATGTGCACGGAACGAGTGTACTGCCTACTGGCATGTGAGTTAAAATCTAGTAATTTTACATATATGCGTTATATTATAAAAGACATTTAGCAACATTCTGATAAAAGATATGTCCATTGTTTTGTTAAACCGAAAGTTTTGCGACTAAAAGAGTGTGAGTGTAATAAGATAAATTTTCGTTTATCAAAAACGTAGTTTGCTCAAACTTTGTGATATAGTTGAAAGAATAGTAATAATGCATGAGAATAAATTTTTAGAAATCGAAGTGTGTTTTAAATTCAAAACAGGTTTATTTGCAAAATCTTCGTAAATACACATTTTCATGTGTTTACGAGATGTCGAGTTTGAAAAATGTTATAAGGCTTATTATTTGTTGCAAGTTTCTCTCGAAAACATATATTGGTTACGTCATATGAAAACAAAGGTTTACATTTGATAAAATATGCACTACAAGTTTATAAAATGCAAAATGGAACCATTTTATGAAGTATGTGTAAATCCAATGTAATAGATTATCAATATTTAAGAAAATTCATAATCAACGAGATGTGGAAATAGATCATTGAGATGTGGATTTCACTCCTAACTCAAAGATGTATTGCAAAATCGAAAACGATTGTGGAATGAAACCAATCACTAAGTTAAGGATATCACTCCCAGCTTAGTGGTTAAGTTTCTTTTTGAAGGAAATACTCCTTGAGGTGTGGATGTCACTCCTATCTCAAAGATATATTCCTAAGATAAATAACATATAGAGGAGTGAAACTAATCACCAAGGTATGGATATCACTCCCAACTTGATGATATCGTTTCGTTTGTGAAATACGAGCGTCTTCTTCGCCAAGAAAAAATATTGAAAGAATAACGAGAAATAATCATAACCAAAATATCTCGAAAGCAAATATAAGAATAAAGAGAAATATACACAAGAGGACTCGTGAAAGTAAACTTAGTTATAGTCTAGGCTAAAAGGCACTCTAATAACCTAATTCCCTATAACCATGGCTCTGATACCAATCTGTAACACCCCAACCGATGACGGAAACATCGAGGTGTCACGTAGTGACGATTGTTCAATAGCTCATGGACTAAAGTGTAAATTTGAATACATTGATTAAATAATTTATTACATTGAAATGAAATTACAGGATACAATAATTCTAAAGTGACAAGTCTAGCTAAGATACAATGTAGACGAGACTGAAATATAAAATCCAAAAGCCTAAAAGGAGCGTCTCAAAACAACCTGAAACATGTACAAAATATTTTGGTCAATACAAAAATTGTATTGGTGAGCATACCCTGTTTAAATAAATATAGTAGAAAAGTGTTTAGCAATTCATGTGTCGTATACTGTTTGCAATTATGTAATAAGTGGTATCCGGGTCAAATCAACCCTAAGAGAAGTAAGCAGATATATATAGTATGCGCTAGTAGTAAAGTAATACATAGCAATGACGAGGACCCTCAACAGAGTCACAAGGGTATAAACCATAGTACTATTCATTGAAATGTCAGGCCGCCCAGCGGTTAATGATTTGACAGGTCATAGATACACAAAATAACACAAGCAAACACACATAAGAATTGCATTTAGTAAAAGAAATAGAAACTTGAATGTAAGTACATGAGTCACCCCGAAATGTAAAACAATAAAAGGGGAAAGATATACTCACAGTTTGCGAAAGCGATCAAAATCCACTTAAGCGGTCGTGAGCTAAGTAATGGGAATTCCGAGGAATTCAACCTATAATGTGTAAGCATACTAATAAGGAAATGTCTAAAAAAATAGTCTAAGGTAACTAGGGTCTAAGGCATTAGGGTTTGCTAAGTCGATTTGGGGAATTAGAGTTTTTCTGATCAGTCGCGTTAATGTAAAAGTTGTATATCTCAAATAATATATGAAAGGTTGTAAATGTGGTTTAAATAATATAATTATTACCTATTGGATATTTAGATAAAAATATGTTTGAATAATTAAGACAAAATAATTTAGTTAGTTACTTTAACTAAATTAAAATAAACACAATAATCATAAATAATTAAATAAATAATTTTGAGTTACACAATGATCCAACAAAAGGTAATAAAGACATTAAACCATATGAGTATTTCTATTTTATAAGGAAAATGTTTATAAAATAGATGTTTAAATTGTATAAATAAATAAATGTTTAATTATATCTAATTATACGTAAATAATATTAGAAATACAAGACATGATCCAAAAAATGTTATTTTTATAGAAAATGGATTCTTAAAGATGTAAATAAATGAAAATAATTTTCTCATAAATTTTATAAACCTATTTATATTTAAAACTGATTTAATAGAATTTAATCATGTTTAAATGATTAAAAATAGCAAAATTAATAAAAATAAATGTTTTCTGAGCTAATAATTTTTATTTCAGTTCTTAATAATTAGAAATAATTTATGACAAATTTTGAGACAAAAACCATTAAAAATGAATTTTTAATCAATTAATTATGATTAAAACAATTTAAATTAATAAAATCATAAAAATAGATATTTTTCAGAAAACTAAAAATATGACAATTTTCTATGAGGTATCAAGAAGCTACACCTAAATTTTCATAATTTTTGGGCAAAATATGGATTTATTATGAATATTTGTAGATTTAAAAGAATTATATATAATATATATAATATGAAGTTTTAAGATAAAATAATGAAATGAAGAAAAAAAAAACAAAACAGAAAAACTGGTACGTGTGGGAATCGAACTTGAGTTCCCTCACACACACAACTCCATACTAACCACTACACCAAATACTACTTTTTGTTAATAATCTGAAACTGAAAGTATTTATATAATATGCCTCATTCATCTTCTTCCCCAAACAAACAAGCCAAGAACCCTAACCCTAACTTACATCTAATAAACCCGTTTCAGAACACGATCATGCTCTATAATAGAGGGCTTTTGATCGGAAGACCATGCTAAGTAGAACGGCAAAAAGATAATGAGCTTACAAACACGAAAAAGGCTTGATAACTAAGCTTTCATAGCCGAACAAAAACAAACATTTGGAGAGGATTTCTGGAGCTTTTATGATAGTTTAAAAGTGGTTTTAGAAAGCCAAAAGGTGCAGAAATGATAGGGACAATCTTTTATGTATATATAACAAACACACAAAGCTTTGATTCTTGAATTAAAATCCGGCCGGTTACACTACATAAAGCCCGATTAAATCTCAATTAAAACGCGTTTATTACACCTGATAGGCATTGAATCGTGTATATATTGATGGAGAAAAACGTACTACGCAATAAAAACGAATTAACGAGCATTAAATATGGTTTATGATGCTCGCCGGAAAAAGCTCCGGCCGCCGGAGGCTGCCGGAAAAACGCGACCAGGGAAGAAGGAGGATTTTCAGCTTTTCAACTTTCACCTTTTGGCAATATAAGTCCCTTATGTTCTAACTAGGTTAATTATATTATAAGTTAGTTAGTTTCTCCTTTATAAAACTTAACCAAGTTAACTAGATTAACCCAAAATGTTTTTAAGACTTTATAAAACTAATTTTTTTTTTTAAATCTTTTGCGAATACGTTTCAACATACGCATTTGATTAAAACTTATACCCGATACATAAGAAATATATAAATGATAAGTTTTAAATTCGTTTTAAAATTTAAATTGAAAATGACGAAACTTTCAGGGGCTATAATGGAAATATTTAAAGGACTATTATTGTCAATTTGACGAAAGACGAGGGTGACGGATGTCACACTAACCTAAAACAATGTACAACTCCAATGCTAAGGCTAACAGGTAAACAGACGGGGCACACCCCCGTTCTCCACATTTTTGCCATGTCTAGGACATCAACACCACCCCACTTGCCCCGTCCCTCCCGTCTCTCTCGTAACATTAGGGACGCTCCAATCAGGGTTTTTTCCTTTTTTTTCTTTATGTTTGTAAACATTAACCAATGGACCAATGGCTACTTTTCTTCTTTTTAATATTAGAATAATAATAATAATAATAATAATAATAATAATAATAATAAAATGTTTGAGACATGGGTTTTTCATGTCTTCACACCCCACCATATCTCAAGAATGTTGAGACACCACTTTGGTGATGTGACAGCCTACGTGGCACTGAGACATTACATTTTTGGTGTCTGCTCACCTAGTAGTCTAACACATAACCTAAAAGAATGTAGAACTTTAATGTAACTCTAATATTAACACATATCCTAAAAACTAAACAAATGTACAACTCTAACATACTAATATTGATACCTAACTTAAAACAACGTATAACTCTATTAACCTATTCGGTTCTGGTTGTTTTTTTTTCATATTTACTGATTTGAACATAATTAGTGACTTGCCTATACATGATTAATGATTTACCTGAACACTTTGTGTTTTTTTTCCTGTATGAACAAAACCCCACAAAAAATTTCTCTGCTTTTATATAGCACTATGGTTCTCGTTGGAAAGATAATAAAACGTTCATTAATTTGGTGTAATTTTTTTCTTTAAAATATCTCGTATATTAAAGATATTAACGTTTAAAAATTATGGGATGAAACATGAGGGTGAAAAATCCAATTTTGTTTTTAAATTCTTTTTTTCCTAAAATATCTCAATGCTACATGGATGACACATGGCACACTCAAGGAAGAGAATGCCTCTTTGAGTGTCATGTTATTAAAATGGCTTTGGTTTATTATATGTATAGATAGATTAAGGAATATTATGATATTATTCAAGGGGGCTTAGTGAAAGATTGTGTTTTATAAAAGGAGGGTTAAGGAGTAAACCCTAAGCACACTTTTATAAAAAATCACAAGCTCCTTGCCTCCTTTCTCTTGATTTGCGGCCACCACACAAAGAAGAAGGGCCGCAACATTTGTTGCTTTGTTTCGGCCAAACCACCACACCGCTGCCATCCCTTCTTGCAAAGTGTTGCTTCCTGGTTGGTTCGTGCTCGGTTGTGAACTTCCTACTAGCGAGGATTCGTTGTAACTCGCGTGTTACAATTCCGGTGTAGTCGTCAAAGGTTGATTACTAAACCCCCTATGGTTGTTTCTTATTTATTTGTTTATACGCGTTTAATTGAGATCCTGATTGGGAATATTTTATTAATCGGATTAATAAAATCATCTAACAATATATATAAACCGCTTCTGCTTCGTATACGATACCATGATTCCCAACAGATGTTTATGTTCATATTGGTCTGTTACATTAACATACTTTTGGTTTATTAAGATTTGTTCAATAATGAGTACATGGTTTTTGTGATGAACTGCAATCAGTTGTAAGCGGCAATGCACATTTCGTTTCTTTTCTTTCTACGGATACATGTTAAATCATAGTGTGCACATTTCTATTTTTTTTTGCGTAACTTGCGGCAAAACAACTAAGTATCATAATGTTGTATTGCAACACATTTGTGGATCCCGCTGCAACGCACGGGTAAACCTACTAGTAATAATAAGAATAAGAAGAAAAATTAATGTAAATAATTAAATTTAACTAGTAGGTTGCTAAGCCTGAAGTTAATTATAAATGGGTTGAACATATAAATAAATAAATAAATAAATAAATGTAGATAATTAGTAGGTTGCTGATTAACTGTGAAGTTGATTATAAATGAGTTTAAGATATCCTTCATTGTGTACCTTTTTACAGTTTACTGCTTCTAGATTTAGGGTTTACTATATAAATATAAATAAACAAATAATAATAATAAGAAGAAAAATTAATGTAAATAATTAAATTTAACTAGTAGGTTGCAAAGCCTGAAGTTAATTATAATTGGGTTGGGTTGGGTTGGGTTGAACATAAATAAATAATAAGAAAAATACCAAATAAATGTAGATAATTAGTAGGTTGGTGATTAAGTGTGAAGTTGATTATAAATGAGTTGATGATGTGGGTTTGGTTGGTAACGTAATGGGATCCAGTGTTGGCATGGGACCCAAACATGCCAATTAATCAAATGGCTAGCCTGGCTCGGTCGCTTTTGCCAGATCATAGGAACCCACCTCAGCCCCCTTGGTCCCACCTTTTCTTTGTTTCTTTCTTCTATGGGAGATTATTCTTTCATTCCCAAATTACCCTTTTGCCCCTCACTCCATATATCTTTATATATTTAAAAAAAAAAGAAGAAACAAATTTATGAGCAGCACTGATGTATGATTTTGATATAGTCATAAAATCGAAGTTGCTATACAAAGACTAAAGTATAAGACGTGTAACATCATAAAAAGTTATGACTAATTTAAGTTCAAATATAACATGTGTGTATAATTAATGTAGAAGCGGTATTTAACAAAAAAAAAAAAGAGTAAGATTTTGATGATGACATATATATATATTTTTTTCACCTTAAAACACAAGCACCCACAAATATACATTAGAACACGAGCACTGAAATTCGATATTTATGTGTTTACACAAACACCACTTTGAATGTATTTGAGGGTATATTGACATAAAAAATATATATATACTAGCTTATACCCCGGGAGCGTCCCGGGTTGAGAAATCTAAGTAAAGTGAATAAAATTAAAAGTATCTAAACTATAAAAATGGCATCTATGTATCAACTTACATTAGATACTTTTAAAAAAAATATACCAAAAGATCCATTTCACCTGACAACATCAACACCTAAAACAGAATATTAAGATCCCAAGCACTTCAAGGGGACAAAGATTGTTTAGCATCAATACATTCAGTCAAAGTTCTTTAACTACATACAATAAGATTTGAGCTATTTCAGAATATAGTAGAAAAAGAAAACATAGCAATTACTTGTTGGAGAGCGTCCCGGGTTGAAATATCTAATATGACAACATAATTAATGACTTGCCAATATATGATTAATGAATATTATTATTATTATTATTTTAAACAAATCTCTGCCATAAGTTATCATATTGTAATATAAAAAAAGGGTAATTGGGTCGGGTATCACCTAATCCCAGGCCCGACCCAAACCTACATTTTTTTTAAACTAATATATCCCGGGAGCGTCCCGGGTTGAGAAATCTAATTTGAAATATCAATTTTACACCTGAAATAGAATGATGCGTTTTACAGTTACATGCAGAAAAACTTCGGGTAACACTTAACCTAAAACAATTAACAATGTATCTTCAATGTTAGTGCATAACCTTAAACACTGTATAACTCTAATATTAAAACCTAACCTAAAACAATGTACAACTCCAATGCTAACATATGTTGTAAATAAAAATCATATTTACTGGTTAGAACATAACTAATGACTTGCCTATACATGATTAATGAATAACCTGAACACTTTGTGTTTTTTTTCCTGTATGAACAAAACCACACAAAAAATAGTCATTTTTTTCTTCGTTTTTTATATAGCACTATGGTACCTATTGGAAAGATAATAAAACACTCGTTAATTTGGTGTAATTTTTTTCTTTAAAAAATCTCATATATAAAAGATATTAACGTTTAAAAGTTATGGGAGAAAACATTAGAGATAAAAATCTAATTTTGTTTTTAAATTTGAGTAAACTGCCATTTTCGTCCTTGAGGTTTGGCACTTTTTGCCAGTTTCATCCAAATTTTTTTTTTTCTCAACTGGCTCCACTAGTTTTCAAATTTTTGCTCGTTTCATCCAACTCGTAAACGACGTTAGTTGAACTCAGTTAAATAAGGGCAGTTTTGTCATTTTATCATTTAACTTAAGGGCATTTATGTCAATTCATTAGTTTTATCAACTCCATCTATATAAAACCTAAATCAGATCAAAACCCCCAAATCATCATCTTCTTCAAAATCATCTTCCAAAAACCCTAATAAATCAAAACCCAAAAATCAAGGGAAGCCTAACTGGTATAAGTGTTGGGGAAGTGACTCAAACACAAAAAATATGGAGAAGACCACCGGATATGGGGGTTTAAGGTTTCAACAGAAACAACAATATGGAGAAGACCACCGCCGACCACCGTCGTCTTCGTCTTCCTCCTCCGTCTGTCTCTCTCTCTCTTCTGCTTCCTCCTCCGTCTGTCTCCTTACGTCCACCGCCGACCACCGTCGTCTTCGTCTTCCTCCTCCGTCTGTCTCTCTCTCTTCTGCTTCCTCCTCCGTCTGTCTCCTTACGTCCACCGCCGACCACCGTCGTCTTCGTCTTCCTTCTCTTCTAGGGTTTACCCAACACACTCCACTTACAATGACGTCAGCCACCACCGCCTCCATAACAACCGCCGTAGGTTGTAGAACCCTTTTTAGTAGCAGCAGTAACACGTGTTCTAGTTCGAATTCTGTTCGTGTAGGCTGTAATACGGCGTATACGTGTCGTAACTGTAAGTATTCTGTTGAGAGTGTGGATATGGTTACGTCTAGGGCTTGGACTGTGTTGAAAGGGAATAGGATTGCTTGGTTCCATACCTCTGTAGATAGTGAGGATAGTGGTGGTGCTGCTGATAATGATGATAATGCTGCTGCTGAGGATGATGATGATGATGTTAAGTATGTGAAATTTAATAACAGGAGAGATAGGGGTTGGGTTATTGATGGTTGTTTAGATCTGGGAGATGATGTTTGGTTGATAAAGGAGGGACAGATTAGGGGATGTTTGGATGCGGGTGTAGGAACTAGCTAGAGGGGTGTTTGGTGACAAGTTTAATAACAGGAATAAAAGGTGTTTGGCTACAATAAAATGACAAAACTGCCCCTCAGTTAACTGAGATTGACTAACGGAGTTAGGCACTTGGACGAAACCAGCAAGAATTTGAAAACTAGTGGAGCCAGTTGAGAAAAAAAATTTTTTTGGATGAAACTGGCAAAAAGTGCCAAACCTCAAGGACGAAAATGGCAGTTTACTCTTTAAATTTTAAATTATTATTTTTCTAAAATAAAGTTCTTGCCACATGGGATGACACATGGCACACTCAATGAAGAGAATACCCTCTTTGAGTGTCATTTCATTAAAATGGCTTTGGTTTATTATATGTATATATAGATAGATTATTATTATTTTTGAATTTACGAGATTAATTAAAACCCTGGGAGCGTCCCGATTTGAGAAATTTAATATGATACATCAATTTTACATATGAAATAGATTGATATATAACTCTAATATTAATATCTAACCTAAAACAAATTAACAATGTACAACTCCAATTCTAACATCTAACCTAAAAGAATGTAGAACTTTAATGTAACTCTAATATTAATACCTATCCTAAAGACTAAACAAATGTACAACTCTAACATACTAATATTGATACCTAACTTAAAACAACGTATAACTCTATTAACCTATTCGGCTCTGGTTGAAAAAAAATCATATTTACTGATTTAAACATAATTAGTGACTTGTCTATACATGATTAATGATTTACCTGAACACTTTGTGTTTTTTTTCCTGTATGAACAAAACCCCACAAAAAAATTTCTCCGTTTTTTATATATCACTATGGTACTCGTTGGAAAGATAATAAAACGCTCGTTAATTTGGTGTAATTTTTTTCTTTAAAAAATCTCGTATATTAAAGATATTAACGTTTAAAAATTATGGGAGGAAACATGAGGGTGAAAAATCAAATTTTGTTTTTAAATTATTTTTTTTCTAAAATATCTCAATTCCACATGGGATGACACATGGCATACTCAAGGAAGAGAATGTCTCTTTGAGTGTCATGTCATTAAAATAGCTTTGGTTTATTATATGTATAGATTTTTTTACCGGAAGTGTATGTGTACGAAGAATACATAATGTGACATGTGAATTTTAAGATGATGGTAGATTTGTCTCTTAAATTATAAGTGATTTTAGACGCACTGTTGTAAATGAATAACTACAATCTTCATAATTGACAACATCTTCATAAAAGTGACATTTTCAATCAACGAAGAACTTTAATCACCGACCACAAACTCTTTGTGGTTCGACACCCTCCTTATCACTAGCTACATAGTTTGGGATAATTAGGACTCTATAAATACTATTTTTGACCGGATCACGACATCCGATCAAATTTTGGCGCCGCTGCCAGGGAGTTCGTGCACTTGGTGTTTTTGTGTTTTTAGTTGATTTTTGTGATTAACTGTTTAATTTTTGTCTTTGTTATTTCTTTTTGTTCATTGTTACGCGTGGTTTGTTGAGTGTGCAGGTGACAGATAATGAGACAACATGCACCCTTCATTTTTCATAAATGTGCATAATTGGTTCCTCAACTATTTCAAAATTTTCATTTTTAACCCTCGGATTTTAATAGGACCAAAATTCACAATTTAATAAAACTTATAATTTTTATAAGTAAAAGTATGCACGTTTTATACTCACATCTACACCCGAGCACGTATGTTTCAGACCTTGATACTCAAAGCCCTTAATTTTTGGTCCTTGAACAACTTAGAAACAGAAGGAAACAAGTCTAGAACTTAAAATTGATTAAATTAGAAAAATTGATATTTTAGCTTTCGCGGTCCGCTGAGACAGTCAAACAGTCAAAGTCCCGGTCAAAGTCCTAGTCAAAGTCTCAGTCAAAATCCTAGTCAAAGTCCTAGTCAAATAGTCAATTTATCTTGAAACCTTACTTTATTGTGTTGACCATTTTTAAAGCCTAATTGAATCCAAAACTAGTATAAAAACCCACCTATGACCCACTAAACTTGGCACCTCTAAATCGATTGTTTCAATTCGATTAAACTCTCCCTCATACCTTTCTTCTATAGTATATTACTTCTAAATTTGAAGCTTTGATTATAAGCTCTCGTAATTGGCGAATTAGAAGCTGGATATTTTTCTTATTCGGTTTCTTTTCTTCTAAATTGGACTAGTTTCGTTGTTGAGTCTTTGGATTGCTCGCATTTTCACGCTCGCTTAGTCATCTAGTTATTTGGCGAAAGTAAGTATTTCCTATCCCCTTTTTGTTTTTATTCACTTTTGGGGTGTTACATGTACATTTATACAAAATACACATACAAGTTCACATTTTTACAATACAATTATAGTACATTATGCATTTGCTTACATACGTGCTTTATGCTTAGACATTACATGTAGAATACATTTGTACTTAGTGAAATCATTAACCATGTACAAGCCGACCTTAACATTGGATAGCGCTATTGGATTGACAACCCACCTAGGTGATTCTCCCCCTTTTTCATCAGAGAATCCATGGTCATTGTTAAGTTATTATCCATTTATTGGATAAGTACACCGCCGTTCATTTTAGTACATTTATACAGTCACAGGATTGATTTCGCTCATTTGTATGATACATAGTTTACATAAATGCACTGTAGCTTTGCACTTGAATTGTATAACATTTTCCAACTTACCATATGTATTAAAACTAGGAATGCTCACCAGCATTTCATATGTTGACAAAACTTATTTTGTACATGTTTCAGGTGCAGTTTGATCTTAGTTCCATAGCATTGGATTTTAGTGCTTGCTTTTAATAATTTATTTCAAATTTCATGTTTTGTTCAGACTTATGTATTTTTCCCATTTCATCCATGTAATACAATTTAAATTATTCAATAATATATTTATATTTTAGTACCATGTGCTTTTGAACAATCGTCACTACGTGACACCTCGATGATTCCGCCATCGGTTGGGGTGTTACAGATAGGTATCAGAGCCATGGTTATAAGAAATTAGGTTATTAGAATGCCTTTTAGCCTAGTCTATAACTAAGCTTACTTTCACGAGTCCTCTCGTTTATATTTCTCTTATTTCTTATATTTTCTTTCAAGATATTTTCGTTATGATTATTTCTCGTTATTCTTTCGATATTTTGCTTGGCGAAGAAGATACTCGTATTTCACAAACGAAACGATATCACCAAGTTAAGAGTGATATCCATACCTTGGTGATTAGTTTCACTCCTCTATATGTTATTTATCTTAGGAATATATATTTGAGATAGGAGTGACATCCACACCTCAAAGCGTATTTCTTTCAAAAAGGAACTTAACCACTAAGCTGGGAGTGATATCCTTAACTTAGTGATTGGTTTCATTCCACAATCGTTTTCAATTTTGAAATACATCTTTGAGTTAGGAGTGAAATCCAAATATCAAGGATCTATTTTTGCCTCTCATTTTTAATCTCGCTAAAGTTTTGGAATTCACTAGTGATGGGGCACGTGTAATCTGGAAGGGTGAGCGCCTGTATCCTTTGTTTTCTGTCTAGGCCTGGTATTTCGTATAAATCCCAATCAGACAAGGGACCCGTATACCTACCTGGGAACTCTTCGGATGAGCATTCACTTATAGGCTAAAGTACGCCCCCACAAGTCACTAGGAAATTTCAAATACTTGAGTTGGTCAAAGTTTCCTATAGAAACAATTCCAATGTTTTATATCATTGATATTTATGTTTGTTTATCATTTGAAGATTCCATTTAATCACTTGATGTTTCATATGCCATTATTCTTTGATCATTCGCTTTTGAATCCCTTATCATCATTACTAAAACTTTTGTTCGATATATTATCGCATTAAAGCTTACACTATTTCACTTATGCTCATGATTCTTACACTATAAGGTATTACTCGTTTTGCGTTAACACATTTTTACCCATGACTTAAGTTTTAAACTCTGTGTTTAACTTTGATCACATCCTGATTTTAGGAATGTTGCGTCATCATACAGTTAAAAATGAACATGGTTTTTCCAAACTTATTATTTCAACCTGTTGTATACCTTCATGTTTACAAGCTTACTTGATCGAAGTCACAATATATCCTCATATACCTAATACTAATATTGCTGCACCCAGTCTCCTAAGCCATAGCCAACTACCATTAGTTAGAACTTCTTAGTCAGACTAAACTCATACATAAATGCCTACCTACACGATACGCACTAGTACACTACTCTCTAAAACGATTAATTTGACAACTTATTCTATAAGTCTTTTTACAAAGCCTATTCGCCAAATTAGAACACACTTTTCATACACCTTGTGCCTTGAAACAAATAGCCCGCTATGAGCCCAAAGAGACGCCTTAACGATCATGCAAATAAATGATCTTTCAATGTATAAATTTCGTAAAAGTTTGAAAATTTAAAAGGTTTCAAGTTTAGCCAGTCTTAACGGTAACACTTCGATTTTCTCAACATTTCATAACAATTAAAAATTTCCGACTTTTCAACCCACAAGTTAAAGAAATGTATAAATACAGAAAATTTTATTTTCCAAAATTCGTCAAGGCATCTGGGATCATTCACAACCTTCACATCATTTTAAATCTTGGTCTTTCGAAACACATTAGATTTACACACACTTCATGAAATGGTTTCATCTTGCATTTTATAAACTTGCATTGCATATTTTACAAATCAAATGTAAATCTGCATGTTTTCATATAACGTATCCAGCATATGTTTTCGCGAGGAATTTGCAACTAATAATATACCTTATAACACTTTTCAAACTCGACTTCTCGTAAACACATGAAAATGTGCACCTCCAAAATCTTTTCAAGTGAACCTGTTTTGAACTTAAAACATTATTCGGTTTCCAAAAAGTTATCCTCATACCAGTAGACTATACGTCGGTTCTGCGCACTTTCATTTACAGTAAATTTCATTATTTTTTTACACCATTCTATTTATAGTTACGTTCGTACATTATCTTATTATTTTTGTATTATTCTTTTGTTGGTAGTTATTTTCACGCGTTATTCGCAACTATTCTCGCACTAGTTATTAGTAGTTATTCTTACAACACTAGTTTTGAGCATTAATTTAACTCGTTTACTTTCATTTTGTGCAAATTGTGCGATTTACTCGATTTACGTTATGCTATTCTTTCAATCGAAATTTTATGCTATACTTATATACTTACATGAACGCATATTTGGTATGCATATATATTTTTTTTTGTGAGCAAAACACTGTTATACTTTACATTATTTTGTTCATCATCATGACCAACGAACATACTAATTGATAGCTCGTATGAGATCTAAGCCAGTTCCCATGTACGACTCGGTTCAGAGTATTCCTCTAACCCAAGGGGAACGGTGTAATCCTCAGAGTTTATCAATATGGTTGTTTAGAGCCCAATGATGTGAACAAAAATTTACCGGTTAAGGGTGAACCCGAAAGGTGAAGAACCCCTAATCATGTCTTATACTTACACATTAATCTCATTACGGTTAAAAGGTGAACCTGAAAGGGGAAGAACCTCTAACCGCATCTTATACTTGAGCAGTATCTACTACTTAACACATTTTGGTTGCACGCATTGTTTCTTGTATTACTTATGTTAGTGTTATGGAAAAGCATAGCACCCTAGTGTAAGGTAAATCGATGATTACGGTCCGGAATGCAATCATGGATTTACAGGTACATGGGGGTGGTGTGTGATTCTATTTAGGCTATTGGTAGACAATCAGTACGAGTCCAAAGTATCAGTAGTGTGGTGGGTTAGCTGCGGTACACCCTATATATAAGCACGAGCGATACTGCGGGAGCGGACTAGGAGTCTGGCCAAGAACCTACCCATTACTATCTCTTTATTAGATCGTTGACTAATAGCTATCATTTTCGATAAGAATGTTCTTACAAGAGCTTCAATTCGACTTCCTAGAGTCTTTCTCTGGACCATCCACACAGAAAACACAAACTTTGTATACTCTTACACTCTCTGTTAGTCGAAATCCCGTTGCATGTCCTTAATAAAGTTCGGTCAGAAACTTTAAGGATTTTCAAACTCTTATTTTGGGTATTAAACAACTACTTCAAACTTTTCAAATCATGGCTGATGCATTTCTTAAAATCTACTTGCCTTTTTACAAATGTCTTTTGTTTCATTGAAACCTTCACTTGAAAGTAATTTCGAGACGAAATTTTCTAAAGTAGGGGAGACTGTGACAACCTGCACCCTTCACTTTTCATAAATATGCATAATTGGTTCCTCAACTATTTCAAAATTTTCATTTTTAACCCTCGTATTTCAATAGGACCAAAATTCACAATGTAATAAAACTTATAATTTTTATAAGTAAAAGTATGCACGTTTTATACTCACATCTACACCCGAGCACGTATGTTTCAAACCTTGATACTCAAAGCCCTTAATTTTCGGTCCTTGAACAACTTAGAAACAGAAGGAAACAAGTCTAGAACTTAAAATTGATTAAATTAGAAAAATTGATTTTTTAGCTTTCGCGGTCCGCTGAGACAGCCAAACAGTCGAAGTCCTAGTCAAAGTCCTAGTCAAATAGTCAATTTATCTTAAAACCTTACTTTATTGTGTTGACCATTTTTAAAGCCTAATTGAATCCAAAACTAGTATAAAAACCCACCCATGACCCATTAAACTTGGCACCTCTAAATCGATTGTTTCAATTCGATTAAACTCTCCCTCATACCTTTTTTCTATAGTATATTACTTCTACATTTGAATCTTTGATTGTAAGCTCTCGTAATTGGCGAATTGGAAGCTGGATATTTTTCTTATTCGGTTTCTTTTCTTCTAAATTGGACTAGTTTCGTTGTTGAGTCTTTGGATTGCTCGCATTTTCACGCTCACTTAGTCATCTAGTTATTTGGCGAAAGTGAGTATTTCCTATCCCCTTTTTGTTTTTATTCACTTTTGGGGTGTTACATGTACATTTATACAAAATACACATACAAGTTCACATTTTTACAATACAATTATAGTACATTATGCATTTGCTTACATACGTGCTTTATGCTTAGACATTACATGTAGAATACATTTGTACTTAGTGAAATCATTAACCATGTACAAGCCGACCTTAACATTGGATAGCGCTATTGGATTGACAACCCACCTAGGTGATTCTCCCCCTTTTTCATCGGAGAATCCATGGTCATTGTTAAGTTATTATCCATTTATTGGATAAGTACACCGCCGTTCATTTTAGTACATTTATACAGTCACAGGATTGATTTCGCTCATTTGTATGATACATAGTTTACATAAATGCACTGTAGCTTTGCACTTGAATTGTATAACATTTTCCAACTTACCATATGTATTAAAACTAGGAATGCTCACCAACATTTCATATGTTGACAAAACTTATTTTGTACATGTTTCAGGTGCAGTTTGATCTTAGTTCCATAGCATTGGATTTTAGTGCTTGCTTTTAATAATTTATTTCAAATTTCATGTTTTGTTCAGACTTATGTATTTTTCCCATTTCATCCATGTAAGACAATTTAAATTATTCAATAATATATTTACATTTTAGTACCATGTGCTTTTGAACAATTGATGTGTTGGTAAAACACATCTTGTTAATATGTTAATTTGTATATATTTTAGGCTTTTATTGTGTGTTTTTAGGTGTTCTTAATTATTTATTGGTGTACACGTGTTTTGTAGGTGTTCGTGAGATATGAGCTTAATACGAAGGAACTTTGGTCAAGTCGCAGACACCCGGTACAAGAGCATGGAGTAATAATAATATATATAAATAATAGTATATAATAATAATAATAATAATAATAATAATAATAATAAAATAAAACTTAAAACTAAAATGTGACAAAGTCACGTGGATGGGCCAGAAACAAAATTCCAATTTGGATTTTGAGGGTTAAAGTTGGAGCACCTATAAATTCTAGAAGAGAGGAGCCGCATATTTATAAAAAGGGACGGCTCCCATCTTTGGGGAGGAGGGTTTCGTTTGGGGGGCGTGAGATTTTTTTGGCGGCTCTCATCAAAAAGGACGCACAACAGGCACATAGGAGAAGAGATGCACAACAGAGTTTTGAAGCGCTGATGACCATGTGTGGCTAAATCCTTTCGCGGTTCTCTCCGGGTGAATGATTTGGGTATTTTATCATTTGTTTTATGTTTGCTACTCATTATTTAGATCAGATTTTGTGAACACCTTAAAGTTCTTTGCGTCTGATTGTATGTTTGACTGATCTAGACAGTTTGGTTAATTAATATTATTGCATTCTGTTATCGTATCTTGGTTTTCTTGCACTAGGATTAATTTAACTTTGCAATTAATGTTATGATAGCTGAGCTGGGTCGAACAACTTAAACAAAGTCATGTCTATGTGATTTCCTATATTGGGTGATAACATAATTCGTTTGATAATTACCGAATCAAAAACCCGGAGTGACCGTTTTCTTTATATAATTGTTTTTAGTCAAACTTTAATCAATCTTTTCTTGCAAGCAAAGCAGCACATTAGTTTAATCTTCATAATTTTATTAGTTTTTCTATTATTATAATTAAAAATTGCTATTAACACTAACCACAGACTCCTCGTGGTTCGACAACCCTACTCCCTATACTGCAGTCCTTGTAGCTAAGGAGTTGTTTTTAATATAGTTTTTGATTAGCACTTCGACACGCGATCAACAATCGTCACTACGTGACACCTCAATGATTCCGCCATCGGTTGGGGTGTTACAGATAATGCATATGTACCTGACATTCGGGGAGAAGCTCACCACTTGTATACAATTCGGAGAATTAGAAATTAGCAAGACAAGATCGTCATGAATTGGGTAGATGACGATCCATGTGAATGTTGTGGTAGCCAAGAGCATTTGCTGCAAGATTGTTTAGTGTTCCACGAAAGAGTTCAAGCATACAAGGAACGTGAGGGCTACCTGCAACCAATTATCAATCGGCCAAAACTACCATGCAAAACCAAAACAATCTATCGAGAAGGTAACAACCGACAACCACCCCTTCCACCAACTCTCATTAACCGAAACCATGCCAACACTCCACCACATCCACAAAAACAAAACCAACAATACCAACAACAACATGGCCATTATTACAACCCACCTCAAAACTACAATAACAACCAATATCCCAACCAACGACTCGTACAATACACATTATGCCATCCACACTCTAAACCGCCTCCACCACGGAAGATCATTCTTGTTTTTGTTGCGGGAAAATTCACATAAGTGAAGATTGCCCAGTATTTTAGAGTAATCCAGATTCCAGAGTATTGGAAAGAAAAATTGAGGTCTGGTTATAGGGCAAAGCCACGTCAAGAAAATTACCAACCAAAAGCCAACCACAGTTATAATTCAAATTGGGGCTATGAAGGTTATGAATCTGAAGAGGAGTCATTTTCAAGTTACCAAGAAGAATATAATATGCACCACAATGAATATCCTCAGCCGTCGTATGAAGAACATCAAGATTTGGTAAACTCTAAGCTTGTTGTAATCATGAACATGATGGTAGAAATGAAAAAGAAAGACATGCTAAGAGATAAACCAAGTGAGGTCTTGGTTAGGCAGGTTCATCAGCTAACTGAGAAATGGGCGCAAATTAAACGTGAGTGAAATGAGTTGGCTAAGGATGTCGTGGGTGATGTTGAAGTAAATGAAGAGGTTACAAGTCTTCCAGGGCATGAGTGTTTAAGTTCAAGTGAAAATGTATCATTTGGCAAAGAAATAGTTACTGAGGGAATCACAGTGTATACTGACCATTCTCGGACATCTATTATTTCAATTGACAAAGTTGAGGAAAAGAGTGTGAGTTTGAAGGTAAGGAAGGTGTCATGCCAAGATCTTGGGCAAACAACCATGAAGTGGATTTGGTATATAAGCTATCGAGTGTATGTTGGAAACTCGATAGGAAAAAGTGGGATGAAACCTTCATGCTTGGATTCAATGGACAAAGTGAAGGAGAATGAACAGATGGGGTCATGGAAGGTAAACTACCGAGCTTATCTTGGTAACTCGGTAGAAAAATGTTCACTTCAACCACCGTGAGTAAGAGGTACTTGTTAGTTTTTGTATTTTTATTTGTTTCTTTTTGTTTGTGTGTTTTTTTTATTATTTTATTTTGTGTGGTAGGTAAATAAACATTGTGGGTGTGTTTCCTATATAACCCTCACAAGACCTCACGTATCCTCATAACTGGGCTACCGGGAGGTTTAAAGGATCTATCTTAGTTAGTGTATATTTTGTCCACTGATCAAAATCAACTAAAAGTTACCTGGTAATGTTTTTCAACAAAAAGAAAAACCGACAACTCTTAATGTTTTTGTGAGAAACTTGCTTCTACACACTTGCGAGTTGCAGGTTTATTTATGATGGAAGTATTTTGTTGAAGAACACAATGAATTGAAGAATGAAGAAAAACCAGGTGCATCTATTTCCATCTCTTTAATTTTGATCGTTTACTTAGATTTAATAAGTGGATTGTAAACTGTAAAATGTATATTGTTGATTGGGGTGAATTCTTTGGTTTGGTTTTATCACATTCCCTTGCACACTTTGAAAACTTCCCTACACATTGAGGACAATGTGGCCTCTAAGTATGGGGAGGGGAGAAAAATTTAAGCATTTTGAAATCCACCATTTAAACACTACACATTGAGGACAATGTTGGACTCTAAGTGTGGGGGTGGGGGAGAAAATTTGAATTTTTTTTCAAAAATGTCCTTGTTTAAGCATTCTAAAAACGCAAGTAACTAAGTCGACATGGGATGTACGAACCATTTTGGTCTTTTGTCATGGTTAGGTTCTGAAAAATTTGCATGATAACTCTCAACTAGTTTTGGTAAAAAGAATTGCGGGTGGTTATTTGGGAGTAGTTTGCCTGAAAGGTCGATTTACTACACACATGTCATATACCTACCCATCTTTCCATGTGAGATTTTGAGCCACCACAACATGTTACACTTTATAAAATTCTATCTATTTTGCATGTTGTGTTCCTTTGAATTGAGTGTGCCATTATATTTGCATACGGTAAAACTTGCACCTTTAATACGTTTACCGCCCTAGACCAATTGTGAACATAAGAATGATTAAGGCATTAGGTTAAACCTTTTTATTTTAAAACCATTTTTATCATCCCTGACCCGTTCCAATATCCGTTAGTTAACCAATCTTGAGCCTTAACCCTTTTCATTTGATTACCCATTTTAACCCATTTGACCCGTTTAGCCTTTTTAATTCTAAACCCGAGTGATGAAAATTCGATTTTAAGATATTTCTTTGTATTGTAAATAGTTATCAATGTTGTTGTTAAAAAAAATCTGCAAAAGCATTGAAAAAGAGCGAAGTTGTTTAAAGAAAAAAAAGATGTTCAAGTTAGTCGTTGAATAAAAAGGCGTATCATTGCCTTATAGTTAAGCTAGTTTGTTTGTTTTGATTAGTTTGTTTGATGTAATAAAAGTTGAATTTTCATCACCTTAGTCACTTTAAACATCTCATCCATACCCTTCGCCCAGTCACATTACAACCCTTTAAAGACCTTTTGACTTGTGTTCATTTTTGTGTAATTTGGTGAAGTGCGATTAAGTTGCAAGTATATACTAACATGCATTTTTTTTACAAACAACTTGTAATATAATCGGTTTTGAGTGTACCACACACACACACACACACACACACACACACACATATATATATATATATATATATAGGCTAAAGGGATTCTAGAAACCCTTCAAAATGAGTAAACTCCACAAACCCAACTAGTGGTCCTCATTGCTCCACATCACCCATTAATAGATATATTATTTTATGTCTTCAAGGGTATATTAGTCATTTTGTTTTCCCCCCATTTCATAATTTGAATCTTTTTTATCTTCCCTCCTATATAAACAACTCCCTCTCTCTCTCTCTTCACCTCTCTTCCATTATCTTCAAGATTAATCCCACCACCACCACCCCCACCGCCACCTCCACTGCCACCACCACCACCACCACCACCACCTCCACCTCCACCACCACGTATATATATTCAGTTATCCACATAAACCCCAATAATAGTATTAATAACAAATAATAATATCCACCTCACCTTATTCTTGTTTTCACAAAACAATAATACACAGCTCACCACCACCGGACTCCACCGCCGTACCGCAACCGTCAACCGTCACCGATGCACGAAGCCGATATTCACGATCTATCAGACGACGCCGATTACGCCGCCGCGTCTAAACAAGTAACCAAAAAACATTCACTTATATATGTAAACTATCATATTATGTGTACATTCTTTCTATCGACAGTTATCAGTGATTAGGTTTAAGTAAACTTACTTATGGTTCGATTATGAAGTTTATGAAGTTGATTGAGTTGGTTTTGAGTTATTAGGCAGTGATGTGGTTGTTGAATTTGAGTAAATTTGGGTATTTTAGTAATTTTGTTAGTTTTTAGGAGTTATGTGACATGAATATAGATGTAAACTATTATATTATGTGCTTTATGGTGATTGACGGTTATCTGTGATTAGGTTTAGGTAAAGTTACTTGTACCTAAGGGCTTCTGTGATAATTTATGGTAGTTTCTAGAATCTGAATCTGGTGGGGGGGGGGAGGGTTGGGGGGTTAGGTGGTTTAATATTTTATTTTTTTTAAGTTGGAAATAATTGTTGTTTTTTTGTGTGTTACTAGCATCTCTTTTTTTTGGTGATTTATTATGTTAAACCATCTAAAATGATTTTTTGTTTTGTGTTTTATGTTCGTAGTATATTTGTGTTTAGTTAGGGTGTTTTTATCGTCTATATTTTCGTATAATCTTTTGTGTTTAGTTAGCCTGTTACGTGTGTAGCATATCTATTTTTTGCAGTCAAATTATGTTTTCTGTTTTCTAGCATATCAAATTATGTTCTATGTTTACTGCAGACTACATAAGTGTTGTCTGTGTTTTTCCTGTTACACATGTAAATAATTGTTGTTTTCTTGTAAATAATTGTTGTTTCACATGTACATAAGTATTGTCTGTATTATGTTAAACATCGAAAATGATTTTTCGTTTTGGGTTTTTATGTTTGTAGTATCTTGTTGTTTAGTTAGGGTGTTTTTATCGTCTATATTTTCATATAATCTTTGTGTTATGTTAGACTGTTTACGTGTGTAGCATATATGTTTTTTGCAGTCAGATTATTTTCTATGCAACAATATGTCTGCTTTTGTTTAATATGTTTTTTTAATCAAAATTGGTGAATTTTAATGTCTGTTAACATATGCAACAATATGTCTGCTTTTGTTTTTTACCAGTATGTGCATGTTTGTATGAGTATTATAATGTGTGGAATGTATGTTTGCATCTGTTTCCTATATTTTTGCACATGTTTCGTATGTAACAACAAAACTATGGTATAAATTAGTTTCTGTTTCGTATGTAACAGCAGAACTAAGTTGTTATAAATTAGCTTCTGATTTTTTTACCATATATTGATTAAAACAAAAGTCACTAATCATTGGATCAAATCTATGTTTGCGTCTGTTTCGTATGTAACAGCAGAACTAAGTTGCTATCAGTTTCGTATGTTTGATAATCTTTGATAACTAAAATGTATAAAACAATGTTTTTTTGTATCAGTTTCGTATGTTTTTTTGTAATCCAGTTGGTTAACATACGTTAAGCGGGGGGGGGGGGGGTCTTTTACATGTAAATTGATGATTTTTGTTTTATTTTTGCAGGTGAGCATATTTTTTTGCATTAAAGATGAAGATGATTATCAAGAATGAAGCGTAGACATTTTTTTTATTTATGATACTTTTTTTTAGCATTTGTTGATTTGTAATGACCGTTTTGTTTGTTTTTTAGCATTTTGTAAGAAACAATTCTTGTGTACATTTGAATGTTTTTTGATCAATAAAGTTTTTAGCACTTTGTAATGACCGTTTTGTTTGGTTTTAGCACTTTGTAAGTAACAAAATGCCTATAACCATATTAATTCTCGTTACGTATGCAACAATTCTGGTGCTGGTACAATAAAACGAAAAAAAAAACATGGTATAATAAAAAAAATAATAAATCAGCATTTTTTAAATAATATACACTGGCAACTCAGTTTTAACCTACGTAACACAACACATGTTACATATGTAACACGGGTATCTGGCAGATTTAGGACAATGGTCACAAAAGTATGAGAGAGATGATGTGACATGTGTGGGGTCCACTTGTCATATCTGCTTTTTCAGAAAAATGGCATTTGACCATTGTGCCCTTTTTTTGTCCTTTACCTTAATAAATATATTAAAATAATATAGAATGAATCTAGACCCTCCATCAAGTTTAATCAATGGCCACAAATGAGTTTACATGGTTTTCTCATTTTGGAGGGTTTTTATTATAACCCTCCCCTATATATATATATATATATATATATATATATATATATATATATATATATATATATATTAGTGCATCAATGCCAGTCAATTAAACCGAGTGGAGAGAACATTGTGAGGGATGTGTGTGTGGTTTGTTGCTTTAGAACTAGAAGTTAGGCTAATCTTGGGTAACCACTTAAGTTTTAAAAGAATGATTCGTTGAAAGTTGAGTAGTCTTGATTGTAGAAAGCATAGGATCCGGGTATGACCTTAGACCTTAACTCTTCCATGTATGAGGATGGTGAGTGCATGTTGTGTTTGGCAAATGTGAAAGTGTATAATAAGTTTGCTTGAGGACAAGCAAAAAGATAAGTGTGGGGATGTGATACGTGGTTGAAAGTCTAATATTTTTCGTATTTAAGATTGCATTTTTATGTGATTTTATGGTTTTGGATGCACTACTTTGATATGGTTTGCATTTTGCAGGTCTAACGGAGTTTAAGGTGCATTTCGGGAACTAAACGAAGCTTTGGATTTCAAGTAGAATGATTCGGGAAGGATAAACGAAAAAAATGGAAAAATTGGTGAAGGCCCGTCGTCAACGGACGCCGTTAGTCAAGTTAAAGAAATCATTTTTAGGGGAATTATGGGGATTTGACCAAGAATTTGACCAAAGACTTTGACTAAGACGTTGACCAAAGACTTTGACTAAACTAAATGGTCATTAAGAGGAGTTTGACTTGTTATCTACTAATTCTTAGTACCATCAAAAGCATACATAAAAAAATGGTTATATAAATTACAACATTGAAGATGAACTTTAAACATACATATACTAAAATATGAAAATAGACGTGTACAAACATTTGATGAAGCAAAATTCTGCAGTTGTTGTCATCAGTAGGTTTGCTTAATCAGTTGTTTACTTCTTTGACTCACCAGTAGTTTCCAGAAGTCAACACTTAATTAAGGATCATGTATTTAAAGAAATGAGGTATAATAGTTGTGTTATAAAGGACAAGAGGCTAATAACAAAGCAGATTAATAAAACACATACAAAACTGCTTATACTTTGTGACCGTATGTTTAAAATTTATATTCAATGTTGTAATAAAAAAAACCTTATTGTTTGTTGAATTTCATGTTAAAAGGATTAAAAGATAATGATAATTTATTAATTATCTTCTAATTCTTGTAACATCAAAATCCAAACAAAACAATTTGATTTTTTAATTACAACATTCAATATAAATTCTAAACTTGTAGACACAAACTGTACAAAATTAAAGGTGTATAATTGTTTACAACTTCATCTTGAGTGTGGTAATTTACAACCATGTTTTTTTGTAATGCTTTTGATGTTAAAAAGAATCAAAAGATAGTTCGAGATGATGATAATAAGAATAAGCAATAAGAAGAGAATTAGAGTGTTATCTACTAATTCTTATTACCATTAAAAGCATATATAAAAAATGGTTATATAAATTAAAACATTGAAGATGAACTTTAAACATATATATACTAAGTTATGAAACAGAGTAAAACACTACATTAAACTACACGTTATCAACATGAATAACATTGTTAAATATAAATAGAAATAACATAGCACAAATATGTACCTCTAACTAACTTCAGATCAATATATGATGATGATCATGTTTGAGAACAATGTGAGTATTCCCAAATTCCTTCAATACATGCTACACTCGTAAAACAGCAAGTTTAATTACAGCTTAACAACATGAAGAAAGCCAGCACTCAGTTACATGCAATATGGTTAGTAGAGGCAGGTATGTTTCTGAGATGAATGTTGTTAACAGAAGATATGAGCATTTGAGGTGAGAATGACACTACATAAATTTTGTGAACAAAGCAAAGTAATACATGCATACCTCTTATTTATAGGAGAATTGGGATAGTGTGAATTCAAATTAAAATTAAAGTGGGAACGGTTATAAAAAATTGGAGGGAACGGTTATTGAATAACCGTCGATAAACACGTCGAAAACCGTCTAATATAAAGTATAAACGGTCAAGATCGTCTAAAATGTTGATCCAACGGTTGAGTTCAAACTAAAATCGGTTTTTCAATGCCGGCGTCAATAGTATTTTAAATTCCATTTCTCCTCTTATATCAGCATATCAAAGTTGTCCTGGTGATCTCTACGTACTAAGATTTATAAGGAGATGTTATTGGTGAACCAACTACTTAGGGAGGATAGTGAGAGCAGGAGTAATTTGTGAATAATGCAGAGAACGCGCATATGGAGATAGTAAAACAACTATTGAGTAATTTGTGAATAATGCGTTTGCTGTAATCTGCAACAAAAGAAGCACGTTTTAGCATTAAGTGACACCTATTACTTCATTTGTGTTCTCACAACGTAGTATTGGAAGACCACATGATTATATGAATTGCTAAAGTTGCGATTTAGGTTGTGGGTTAAGAAGACATCAAAAACGTTGATACCCATGTAGCCGCACCTGAAATCACAAACTTCGCATACTACTAACGTACATTTGGCGTCACACAAGTGCTACTATAAACATGATGTTTGCCTGTAACAGTAGGCCGACCATGTAATACTTCATTTTGCGAGGCTTAACAACCCATGATCACAACTGGTTGTAGGATTTTATTTTATGTGTATGTAGTTAACTCGAACCTATGACCACTCGCTAGATTGAGCTCGTTTATAATCAATTTGCATCGAGTGTTATGAATGTGTAAGTATTTACATCTTGTGTTGTTTGAAAAGAGGAACCACGACAGTCGCACTAAAAAATTATGTCTATTTAATGGATTAGCATGGACTTTCCATTGTGAGTTATTCTAATAAATCCAATCATATTTGACTTATTTGTATCCTATTAATTTTTGTTGTTTTCGGGATTTACTTGATACGGTTGTTGTTGTATCTTAATAATTTAATTGTTGTTTACCCAGACTAATTTAAGGATCATACTCTTTTTATCTTTGATTGAAGTTTCGGCACCAATCATGGATTACGATGGATTAGTTAATATCTACATGAATCATAATGTATCGTTTTGTTTGTTATGTTCGTTCATATAATTCGTAGCACGAAGCTCGCTCAAAATTCACTCAGGATAAAATTTAAGCCCAGTCAAGTTAGTTGTATAAAATTCAACCCATGTTAGCTTGCTTTTTTAAATTTGATTTTAATTTTGCTTTAGTTTTAGCCTAATTGTCGGCCCCAATATCTACCTCACTATTTTTATTCACCTCTTTTTGTTGTTTGTCTATCCTCTCACTCGGTCTACATTCTCTAGTTCTGTAGGTATTGGCCCTATTCCCTAGCACAATTATATATATATATATATATATATATATATATATATATACTAGTTTTTATCCCGAGAACGTCCTGAGTTGAAATATCTAATATGACATAATAAAATATCTAATATGACAACATAATTAATGATTTGCCAATATATGATTATTATTATTTATTTTAAACAAATCTCTGTCATAAGTTATCATATTCAAATGTAAAAAAAAAACAAATCTCTGCGTCGGGGTATAAATCTAGTGCCATTACAAAATATTATATAATGTCAAATGAATGCGGAAATTTGTAATCGATCATTCTAAAAATAACTAACATGAAAATAAGGAAAAAAATTATTTATTGAAATATCGAAAGCATTAGTCTAAGAGTTATGTGATGTGTTAAAAAAATCATGGGTATATGATCGGGTATATAGTTCGGGTATTTGGGTATGTGGTTTCAGGTAATTGGGTCGGGTATCACCTAATCCCAGGCCCGACCCAAACCCATAATTTTTTTTAAACTAATTCCAAACCTGACACAATACCTGTCGGGTTACAAAAAATAGTCGTTTTTTTTCTCCGTTTTTTATATAGCACTATGGTACTCGTTGGAAAGATAATAAAACGCTCGTTAATTTGGTGTAGTTTTTTTCTTTAAAAAATCTCGTATATAAAAGATATCAACGTTTAAAACTTATGGGATGAAACATGAGAGAAAATAATAAAGGTTTAATATTTAAATTTACTAGATTAATATTTAATAGATTAGGTTAAACCATATTTATTTCTTTTTTTAATTGGTCTAGAGTTGTCACATTATATCCTATGTGGCATCTCTCAAATGAGAGATTGAGGGTTGAGGTCTCCATTGAATGCCACCTCAACAATATTCAATTCTTTTATTATAAGTTATTATTATTATTATTATTATTATTATTATTTATTTTAAACAAATCTCTGTCATAAGTTATCATATTCAAATGTAAAAAAAAAAACAAATCTCTACGCCGGGGTATAAATCTAGTGCCATTACAAAATATTATATAATGTCAAATGAATGCGGAAGTTTGTAATCGATCATTCTAAAAAGAACTAACATGAAAATAAGGAAAAAAAATATTTATTGAAATATCGAAGTCATTAGTCTAAGGGTTATGTGATGCGTTTAAAAAATCATGGGTATATGATCGGGTATATAGTTCGGGTATTTGTGTATGTGGTTTCGGGTAATTGGGTCGGGTATCACCTAATTCCAGGCCCGACCCAAACCCACAATTTTTTTTAAACTAATTCCAAACCTGACACAATACCTGTCGGGTTACAAAAAATAGTCGTTTTTTTCTCCGTTTTTTATATAACACTATGGTACTCGTTGGAAAGATAATAAACGCTCGTTAATTTGGTGTAATTTTTTTCTTTAAAAAATCTCGTATATAAAAGATATCAACGTTTAAAACTTATGGGATGAAACATGAGAGAAAATAATAAAGGTTTAATATTTAAATTTAGTAGATTAGATATTTAATAGATTAGGTTAAACCATATTTATTTCTTTTTTTTAATTGGTCTAGAGTTGTCACATTACATCCTATGTGGCATCTCTCAAAGGAGAGATTGAGGGTTGAGGTCTCCATTGAATGCCACATCAACATTATTCAATTCTTTTATTATAAGTTATTATTATTATTATTATTATTATTATTATTATTTATTTTAAACAAATCTCTGTCATAAGTTATCATATTCAAATGTAAAAAAAAAAAAACAAATCTCTGCGCCGGGGTATAAATCTAGTGCCATTACAAAATATTATATAATGTCAAATGAATGCGGAAGTTTGTAATCGATCATTCTAAAAAGAACTAACATGAAAATAAGGAAAAAAATATTTATTGAAATATCGAAGGCATTAGTCTAAGGGTTATGTGATGCGTTAAAAAAATCATGGGTATATGATCGGGTATATAGTTCGGGTATTTGGGTATGTGGTTTCGGGTAATTGGGTCGGGTATCACCTAATCCCAGGCCCGACCCAAACCCACAATTTTTTTTAAACTAATTCCAAACCTGACACAATACCTGTCGGGTTACAAAAAATAGTCGTTT
Organism: Ambrosia x helenae; assembly: GCA_030844895.1. NCBI lineage: Eukaryota > Viridiplantae > Streptophyta > Magnoliopsida > Asterales > Asteraceae > Ambrosia > Ambrosia x helenae. The sequence continues at coordinate 132,579,953 of CM061228.1, read as the reverse complement.
TTTTTTCTCCGTTTTTTATATAACACTATGGTACTCGTTGGAAAGATAATAAAACGCTCGTTAATTTGGTGGAATTTTTTTCTTTAAAAAATCCCGTATATAAAAGATATCAACGTTTAAAAGTTATGGGATGAAACATGAGAGAAAATAATAAAGATTTAATATTTAAATTTAGTAGATTAGATATTTAATAGATTAGGTTAAACCATATTTATTTCTTTTTTTTAATTGGTCTAGAGTTGCCACATCACATCCTATGTGGCATCTCTCAAATGAGAGATTGAGGGTTGAGGTCTCCATTGAATGCCACCTCAACAATATTCAATTCTTTTATTATAAGTTATAGATTATAGATTATAGATTATAGATTATAAATTGTTAACAACCATGCTCTGAGAGCTGGTCCTGAGGATTCAAGTGCCTCGACCGAGTCGAAAAAAGGCCCTTAGGCCCTAACAAAGTATATAAAAGAAAGATTTTTTTAAACGAAAATCAACGTTATACCAATAAACATAGTAAAAATATATCAATAGGGTTCAACATTAACAAATACTCATTTCTAATTCTAACAATTAACAAGTACTCAATTCTAAGTCCAACAATTAACAAAACACCCAACTAAGGGCTCAACATTCAACAACACACCCACTTAGGGCTCAACGTTTAACAAAACAACCAATTTAGACCTTAGCTTAAAGTTATAAAACAAGGTTCGATTGTGTGAATCAAGGAAGTGTAACAAAGAGAGGGGGGAAACTTGCAAGGTGGTTGGTCGTGGGCTGTGGTGGTGCGGCGGTGGGCAGTGGTGGTGACCAGGGGGCATAGCATGGAGGTTGATGGTTCGTGTGGTGGCAGTGATGTTGCCGCTCGATGTTGTTCCATGTCTCCATTTCTTTCTTTTTTTATGTTTTTATTGTTATATTAGTATTTAGATTAGATAATTAAATGAATGAAAATTTGGATTGTCAATTATGGATCAAATTGTGTCAGATATAAGTTATAACGTTTTAGATAGATCATAAATGACCCAATATATTTTAAGGTTCTAAATTTTTTAGGAGAGCTTAGTAACTTTTTTTCATTTTCGTATTTCTAAACATATTTTATATATATATATATATATATATATATATATATATATATATTGGCCCCTAAAAAACAGGCCTTGGCAGGGGGTGGGGCTCGTCCACCATAGGGTCGGCCCTGCCTTTTCCCATTCGTCAATTGCACACAATGGTCGTGGTAGTGATCATTTGTTAACTTTAGACCAGAACTACCAAAACGGCTACCACCTCCATACTTGATCATGTATTAATTTGTTTAAACAAACTGACTTGTGTAATCACGAGCTAACTCAACTTACGAGCACAAGCTTTCACCTATATAGAGCATTTCCGGATGAACCAACTCGGCTCGTATATTCTATAGCTCAAGCCTAAGCTCACATTGGCTTGGCTCGAGCTAGCTCCTGAACAACCGGACTGTTTGTGTCCGTGGCTATTTTTAAAACCTTGATATCCGTGGGTATTATATTACAACGGTTTATTCACTTTAGATCGTGTTAATTACAACTTTGTAAGTGATCATTTTTCTTGTAATTTCCTTATTAAAGGGGAATGAAGTTATGGTGACATATTGTGTGTAGTGTGCTTAATATAAGAATTCAAACGAAAAAAAAACTTCAAAGTTAGTAATTTGTTTGCATAATTGCTTGTGGTCTTTGTGCTGGATGTGGGAAAGTGGGAGTGTTCACTAATAAAAGCAGAGTTGCTAGTGGTGTCATGACTCATGAACGACCTACCTATAAATTATTTAAATAATGATGATGTTAATTTGACATTTTCTTAAGCATAAACCTATAATAAAAACTAAAGTAATGAATTTTTAGCCTAATGCATGCAATAAGATATAGTTTTTATTTGTAGTGATGGTCACTTTGTAAAATGTTCATTATTTGTAGTTACATGCAACATAATGCTTTCTTCTAAATAGGGGAAAAATACAGAAAATATATATTTTTATAGTTAAATATTGGAAAATGTATACATCACTAAAATTATTATTATATGCACCAGCATAGTATGATTTAATAAATAGGGTCACGATGATTTGATAACCCTTAAGTCATAGGTATAGGTGAAAAAGGTTTTGTTTTTGTTAACTATTCATAGTTGGTACACAATGTTAAAGAGTTTAGACCGGTGGGTATGGGGGCCGGCATGGGGCCGGCGTTGCCAAGCCGGGCCGGCGTACACCGCCCCCCTGGCGCGGCAACGGCATAGCCGGCACCCATTGCCGTTGATGCCGGGGCTTGTGGCTTGTGATTGGTGGGTGGCGGCCCATCTCCTTTGCCGGAGCGGCACCATACCGTGTGGTCTTATAACCAATCAAAAAATAAAGCTGACGGTCCACTGTTAATGGTACGGACCGTGGGATCGACCATCGGCCTTTCAGTTAACAACTTCTTGATTGATGTGCTTTGCTTGTAAATATAAACCAACCCTAACCTTTTTTCTCTAAGCTTTTAATATAACATTCTTAAATATCTCTCTAGTTCCTTAATAACTAAACATTTATCTAATGAGAATTTAAAGACAAGGGCAATTAGCTTGACCGCCTTACCCATCGTTGAAACACAAGCCGGGGACGTATTTGGATAAAAATATTTAAAAGTATTAAAAAGTAGTCGAGTTAATAGCCAAAATCGTCCTGATGTTTGGTCACTTTTGTCACTTCAGTTCAAAACCCAAACCTTTTACATCTGTGTCCTTCAGTTTTATTTTTTTTGCCAAATTCGTCCTTGAAAAGGTTTGGGCTTTGCTAAATTCGTCTCTGAGGTTTGGTCACTTTTGCCACTTCAGTAACCTTGTCAAAGACGAATTTGGCAAGAAAAATAAAACTGAAGGACCCAGATGTAAAAGGTTTGGGTTTTGAACTGAAGTGGCAAAAGTGACCAAACCTCAGGAACGATTTTGGCTATTAACTCAAAGTAGTCAAATAATATATTTTCTTGAACAAATTTTGACATAGATTAATATTGATAAATTATGGTAAAAACCTTTTTAATAAAAAGAAAAACATACCTTAAAATGAAAACAATAATACATCGGACTAGGGCTGACAAATCGTGTATACCCGACCTGTTAAGACACAAACACGAAACATGCAGACACGAACACGATAACTTATCGTGTCATTCTTCCCATAGCCGAACACGAACTTGTTAATACCTAGTTAACATGATAAAACGCGATAATACCAGTTTATACCAAGTTAACACGATAATACCTGTTTATACCAAGTTAATACGATAATACATGAACATGTTTTCCAAATCCGACACGTTAAAAGAGTACCATCAAGCAATGAAAAGGTAAAATTCCACATAGTAAAAAACGTATAACTTCAATACTCCACCCCATAACCTGTATTTTTAAAAAAAAAAAAATCTTAACATGTCTTAACATATACTCTTTTTTTTAACGGCCAATTGAAATCACTCACGGACCACTGGAGTATCATCGTGCCACCAGTGTTACCACGCGATCATATTCCACCACCAAGTCACAAACTCGGGAGGAAACTCATAAATATGAGAAAACCCCCTTATGAGATTCGAATACAGGACCTTATAGTCCTTAAGTCTTATCTCACTACCAAGATGCCGCTGGACTATAATGCCTTTGGCTGTCTTAACATATACTAAACAGGTAAACAAGTATTTAACTTGTTTAGACACAAAAATTAACAGGTAGATTTCATGTCTACATGTTTAAAACACAAAACCTGTTAAAGGTGATACATGTACGTGTTAAAATCCTGTAGATTTCGGTATTAAAGAAAGTGCCGCCCATACTTGTACCAAAAAAACGTCTGCATCAAAGCAAGCGTAATTTTACTCTCCTTTTCGTCACCCATCGATTGCTTTCATTAATTCTGGTAAATCTTTTTTAAAATCATACATCATGTGTTTTGGATTTCATTAACGTTGTATCAAGATTCTCTTTTGATGTCGATGTTTCTGCAATCCACCAGGTTATTATTAATTTGTAGCAAAAAGACATCATATGGCGATGGTTCAAGCATTTCGTCGAACACCTGGTGGATCGGCCATCCTTGCAGACTCGGTCCGGTTCACCACGTGCTGGAGATATTTTTCTTCGGGTTTTAGAGAGGAAAGAGATACTTTTGGACCAATTCAAGTCCCATCTGATAAGTAAGTGCTTTTCTTTCTGGTTGTTTTTTTTTTTATTATTATTATTATTATTATTTATGTTTTTAGGATTTTTTGCTATAAAATTTGTGCTGATTAATGAAAAATAAAACCCTAAAGACCCATGACTTGTAGTCTTGTTGCATGCCTGATGATTAGAAAATTAGGATTTAACTAAATGGAATAGTGTAGAACATTTGATTGATTGTTAAAGACCATTTTTTAATATGTTATTTAGATAAAGGGTTATTCTAGGAGTTCATATAACATATAGCAGCATGTAAATATGTAATTTATGCTTCAGTCTTATGGCCTTCGAAAGTTGAAATTTAGCCTTTGAATTCCATGATTACGGTTTATTGTCGTTGGATGTCTAAACATTGCTTGTACATCCTAATAAGTCGTAACGGACCATTTGAAATGTAATATGCAGGGAATTATAAAATTATGTGCATTGCATTGTGACCAACATGCTGCTTAGGTGTTTTTAGGACCCTTTTTTATGGATAATTCAATAGTGTTTGGGATTGAGCTTTGAAACGCAAAAGTGCTTTTGGTCAGAAGTGACTTTTTGAAAAGGAGTTTTAAAAAAAGTGTTTGGATTAGCTTTTGGGACGAGAAACGTCAAAAAGTCAATAGTTTGTTTTTTTAAGTGTTTCGCTTAACTTATTGTGAATATTGGTTGTATGGGTGGTAGATTTGTAATTTTTTTTTCAAAAGCCAAAAGTCAGGATTTCTAACTTCCCAAAAACAGTTTTTCCACCCTTAAAAGCCAAAAGCCAAAAGTCAAAACAGAAAGTGTTTTTGGGTTACACAAACAGCTTATTGACTTATTGGCTTCTTGGAAAAGCCAATAAGTCAATAAGTTGTTTTGAAACTCAATCCCAAACACCCTCTTGATAATCTTGGTTGTTATACTTTTAGTACATGAGTAAATTTCATTTGGTGGTAATCAACTTGCATTTGGATTCCTTTCACTAATTACTAATCCAACTTTTCAGGTTATGGGGAGCTCAAACACAAAGATCTTTACAGAATTTTGAAATTGGAGGTGACCGTGAAAGAATGCCTGAACCAATCATTCGTTCTTTTGGAATCCTCAAAAAGTGTGCTGCTAAGGTTCTTGCAAACTCAGAACATTTGTTTCAAAACAAAATCTGTTTGTACATTAGCTGAAGTGGCATTAGCATTGTTTTATTAACAGACAAATGAAACACGTTCGTTACAAAAATTTGCTTCATTTCATCTAAAGTAGTTGCATATGGTTTCAAACCCTTCCTATAAATGACAAAAGTTTTGTGAACTGTAAGATTTTACAACACATGCTTATATTTCGTTCTTCACTCAACATGTACCAGATGTAATATATTCTATATTGTTTATCAAGTATTCTGCTACTTTAGCTGCTATAGTATATAGTAAATGAGAATATGTTTATTGCAGGTAAACATGGAATATGGTCTTGATCCATCAATAGGGAAAGCAATAATGGAAGCTGCGCAAGAAGTGGCTGAGGGGAAGCTAAATGATCACTTTCCCTGGTTATATGGCAGACTGGCAGTGGCACTCAAAGCAATATGAATGCCAATGAGGTAGCTTTAGTAGTTTAGTAATTTTCATTGTCAAGAACACCTAGCATATTTTTTTCAATAGTAACTAGTAATTGTGCTACTCCTTGTTCAAAACATGTTGTGACAGGTCATTGCAAATAGAGCAGCTGAAATACTTGGCCATAAGCGTGGTGACAAGTTTGTGCATCCAAATGACCATGTGAACAGATCACAATCTTCAAACGATACATTCCCAACTGTAAGCTTCTTGAAAACATTAATTGTATATTTAATCATCTTAAAGTTCTTTTCTTATTGGCCTTCCAGGTGTTTACCATTGTTTGCCTTGTTATAGGTTATGCATATTGCAGCTGCAACAGAAATCAATTCTAGACTTATCCCAAAACTTAAGCAGTTGCACACATCCCTACAAACAAAGGTAATTAAGTATTTAATTGTATGCTTTAACTTCATAGCCGTAGTCAGTTTTTTTGGGCACCAGCGTTGCTTACTTAGGGCTTTTATTTTTAACAGACAACTGAGTTCTCTGATATAGTTAAAATTGGGCGTACTCATACTCAAGATGCAACACCCTTGACTCTTGGGCAAGAGTTCAGCGGCTATACCACGCAAGTATGTTTTTTCAGCTCATCCTTTGAAAATTAACTTTGGCTAATAGTTAAAATGTGAAAGGATAAATCAAATAGTTTTTTCGGTCAGGAATAAGTATTCTGTTGTTGCAGGTGAAGTATGGAATTGATAGGGTCATGTGCACTCTCCCTCGCTTGTATCAGGTTGCCAATCATATATATAATGTTGACATATATTTGTGAATCTTTACATTTCCTTCTATATCTATTATATATGCTTGTGTGTGAATCATGACTTACATAGCTTTTCATGTTTTCAGCTTGCACAAGGTGGCACTGCTGTAGGGACAGGATTGAACACAAAGAGAGGGTACTTATTTTTTTATTTTAAATATACCACCATTCATTAACTTTTTTCCCATTGGTACAATAACATATGATGTCGCTACAGATTTGATGTAAAGATTGCTGCAGCTGTTGCTGATGAAAACAAGGTTACCCTTTATAACAGCTGAAAATAAGTTTGAGGCGCTGGTTAGTGTCAATTTTCTGACTCATACTTGTTTCAATATACTTCAGTATGCTACATATTATATTGAAGAAATGAAGTTTATTTTAATTTTTCATTTTGTTTTGCTCACATTATATATTCAGGCTGCACATGACGCCTTTGTTGAAGCTAGTGGAGCCTTAAACACAATTGCTGTTTCTCTTATGAAGATTGCTAATGATATACGGTTCCTAGGAAGGTATGCTAATAACTGCAGATCTTATATCAGTTTTACTTTGTAAGATGTTTTATACTCATTTCATTCAATTTTGGCACATTCAGTGGGCCACGTTGCGGTCTTGGCGAACTTATTCTTCTGAGAATGAACCTGGTAGCAGCATCATGCCTGTAAAGTCACACATCATTTATACTTACAGAAATCATTAATTTTTCCAATTTGGATGCTAAATTTAGCAACTCTATTGGTTGTTTCGAGTTTTGACCATCTGATCTGATCTATTTTAGGGGAAAGTGAATCCTACACAGTGTGAAGCTTTGACTATGGTCTGTGCTCAGGTACGGATCTTTCTTGATCCTGGTTTAGTTGGGAAAAGCATAGCATTAGAATTGAACACACAGTGTAATAAGATATGTGAGTAGAGTACTACAAGATGGGTTTGTGTTGAAACATATCATGTTTTTAGTACAACTGTACAAGTCGAAATGGGTCGGTTTGACTCGCCAAAACTTTCATCACATGTTTAATTTTCTTTCATTAAGGATGAATATACTAATAATGATTATGAAAGAAATATTATCACATTTAAGAATCTAAATCACGCTAATGTTTGTTTCCATGCAGGCAATTGGAAACCATGTAGCCCTTACAGTGGGTGGTTCAAATGGACATTTTGAGCTTAATGTTTTCAAGCCAATGATTGCTAGTACTCTTTTACACGTAAGTGACCTCAACTTCAAAATGATTTCCAGCATTGCATTATGTAATAATCTGAGTGGTGTTGATATTGTCTTTACAGTCTATCAGACTTCTAGCCGATGCATCTGCTTCTTTTGAAAAGAATTGTGTGAGTGGCATTCAAGCAAATAGGGATAGGATATCAAAGTTATTGCACGATGGTAACGTAATAGTAAAATAAAGTTTTTAAATTACTGTGATTTGGTGTTTAAGAACAATATAATTCATAATGTTATTATCTTTCTTGATCCTTGCAGTCACTTATGCTTGTGACATCCTTAAATCCTGTAAGCTTCTGTTTGAATTTACAACTCTCTGTCTTTTACGTATCTTAATTTTTTAATATTATTTGATTAAATTTTTTGAATATTAACTTATTAAATTGCCATTTGGCGTTTCTTGATACAGAAAATTGGCTATGACAATGCCGCAGCGGTTGCCAAGACTGCCACAAGCAGGGATGTACACTCAAGGTCGGTGTTCTTTTCTATATTCCTTTCTTCCTCAACCTCCAATCAACACCACCACCAACAACAATCATACCCAGTAAATCCCACGAATAGCAGAGCTATTTGTAGGGTCTGAGGAGGGTGGGATGTAGCCAAACCTTGCCTCCATCTCTAGGGATAGAGAGACTGTTCCAGGAACAATTATAGCATACTGCATGACATATAGACATGTACAATAACAGTATTATTATTTATTACTATAGCGATCAAAATCTTTGAATAAAAACAACTTTAGGAGGGTGTGCACAGTACACATTAAAATTAGACTTTAGGTGACTTTCAACCCGTCTGAGATTAGCATTTCTAACTTGTGCAGGATGCTGCTCTTCAATTGGGAGTCTTAAATAGTGAAGAATTTGATCAGCTTGTAGTGCCAGAAAAGATGATTGGCCCGAGTGATTGAGTTCTTTATGAAGCTGATGAAATCAGTTTACTGAAAGTTATTGAGATAGGGGAAATAAATGATGTTTGGTGTATCATTATTCGAGTTATTCTCTGAAGTATTTTGTTCTTCGAGAGTGACAAGACATTTATTCATGGATGTTGTGAACAAACTACATGCCACTGGCAATAATTTTGCCAGAACAGATTTCTTAATTTCGTTGCTTAGTTCAGGTGAAATATAAAAAATCCATTAAATGGCGTGTAATTGTTCTAGCAGCATTGTTCAAATTACAAAAATTTCAAATTCAGTTACACGATATTAGGTTTTATTTATATTTTACTTGTTACTTTGGTTTGCTATTTTCGCCCCACTTACGGTGTGCACATATAATGTATATATGTGTGGCCCTCGGGGGCAAAAAGTAAAGTTGCACTAGTTTTAACGTTATTTTACTAATTTCATGAAAATAACGTTAAAAACGACGGACGGTTAATCATGCATCATGTGGGTGGCGTTGATAGCCAAAAGACAAAGGGGGTACATGCACCGATCGGGTTTGTCCCGATTGCTAAGTGTTTTGTGCCTTATGTCCAAGGCTTGATACCAAACCACATCGAGCCGGGGGTCTCACTGGAAGCAGCCTCTCTATTCTTAGGGGTAGAGGTAAGGCTGTCTACATCTTACTCTCCTCAGACCCTACCTTAGCTTTGCTATAGGTGGGATTAACTGAGTATGATGATGATGACGACGACTTTGGTTTGCTATTAAAAACCATTGGCACAGCCTCTAGGAACACCTAGGTTTAGAGGATTTGGTTAAGTCCCAAAGTCCAAAGACGACAGGAACACCTTGGTTGCAACATGTTGCTGCAGTGCTGAGTATACAGGTATCTGGGCAATCCAAATGCTTGATATGTGCCGGTCATGGATTAGCGCGTGCACCCTCTCACGTGAAGGCTTGCATGCATTTACCATTATGTTTGGATATTATAATAACTTTCTTTTATTTCCGCATCTCCATGCTCTCCATGTTTTGATCATGTTTCAGTACGTAGGATGTTTGTCGTTTATTAGTTCTCTTTTGGCCAACGATTAACCATTAGAACCACACAAATACTCTTGTCTGTAATATTTGTAGTCTGGCTTGGAGCATTGGTGACGAGTATTATAGTAAGTATGGGCGTTTCTCTAAGTTAGAGGTAATGTTAATATGAGGTTGTATATAACCAAATGGCGAAAACTTAGATGTAAAATGGACATAAATGGGTCATAATTGTCCCCTCTGCTTGCAACTTAAAACTTTTTTAATGCCCATTATAACTAATTTCTTCTTGTAGGTTGTCAGATTGACAAATCTTGTCTCGTGCGAAAAAACACATCCATTATATCCAATTGTGATCTGGGTCTACCTGCTTATGGAATTTTGCTGATGAAAAACAGCCTACTGGCAAAGAATCTTGAATGATGTTACCAATGCAGTCAGTCCAGCTCGTATTTACAAGAGTGGCAAACTCCTGAATTCTGCCCTACATTGACCGATGGTTGCTGAACTGACTGTATTCATGAGTGTTAATTACTGGTAGGGCTGGCCATTTCGTATGAAACACGTAAATAAAAGGGTTAAGTGTTGATAAATCCAGGTTGTAAACGGGTCAAGGCGCCTGACATTTAGACACAAGTCATGTTTACTTGGATTGTAGATGGATCACCCACTAAACCGACTAGAGTTTATCATTGTGGAGTTAAAAAATGGGTAGCCTAATCCGCCAAAGCGTTGCAGTTTACAATCCAAGTACCACTCGATTAGCAGACTAACCCAAACAGGTTATGCAATTTATGTTAGGGTCATACATGGGTTAAACACGTCCAGGTTAAGGATTCATGTTTGGGCACGGTGGTGGTCGCCTTTAATTAAATGTAAAATACCAATTTAGTTCTTAAACTAAAACAACCAACTTGCTTCGATTTGCATGATTTGGTCGAGTCTAGCGGTTTATGCGCATCCTAATTCAAAAGCAAGTTGAATCAGAACTCATAAAACTATTCTGCAACAATCATGTTTGCCAGAGTTATTGGCCAAAAGAATACTCATGGTTTGGTGCAATCTAGAAATTTTTCACTGATTTGTATCCAGCGAAAGTTGATTAACTGGCAAAGATAATGTAAAGTGAAAGCAAACCCGAATAAAGATTTCATGTCATGATTTTTAATAACCTCAATAACAGAAAACTGTTTCCAGAAGTGCAAAAGGTCAAAGAACAAAACTTGAAGATTGATTAAGGCACCGATTTTCTTCATCTCTTACATCGACCAAAAAAATTCAGATCTCATTTCTTGGACTTCTTTGTTGCCCTGAAAAAAAGTTACAAAAATAATCAAATATCAGATAAAAGAACAGCATACATTCCCAACAAAATTCATCAAGAAACTAGAAGCAATTGCTTTCACTCACTGTGCAGGTTGTGCTGCAGGAACAGCTGCTGCTGAAGCTGGAACTTTTTCTTGCGGGCCCTGATACAAACAAAAGAACAGTTATAACCTTAGAATTTGATAAGATAGTTGAATAAACAAAATCCCAAACACCCTTAATGTATCAAAACAGTAGAAAATATGTATGGTTTAAAAAGCAATCCAAACACCCTAAAAGCAAAAACCAAAAGACCCTCGGAACAGACCATTGGTTAAATCAAAACGTTAGCAAATATGGATCGTTTAGAAAGCAATCCAAAGTTCCAAACCATAGTTGCCAATAGCAGACAATGCAACAAGCTATCTATACGCTACGTAGCAATAACAATTTTCATCTGGCACCATTTCAAGTTTAGCAATACACTATTTCATGCACTTCTTTTTCAATCCTAAAACATAAAACCCTAAATAAGCTTCTTTTTTTAATATCTATTACCCTCAGTATATTTATCCAAAAAAAATCCGCTACCTAGGCACTAAACATCATATAGTGGAATACTACAGCTTCGCTACGCCATTCGCTATAGGAAGTGCTATGCACACTATTAACAACTATTGTCGAAAAAACCCTAAAAGCAAACCCAAACACCTCGGAACAGCTCTTAGGTTGTAACAAAAAAACTAGGCAAACATGTATGATATTAAAGGCAAACCCAAACACCCCCAAGTGTAACTAGAAAATTCAATATTTCACAATCATAACCAACAAAACATAATTTAAAACATGTACCGTTACTTAATTAAATGCCATATTCACCATTAACACATTTTAAACTACCTGCGCAAAACGTTCCTCCCTACGAGCCAATTTCCGTTCCCGGCTAGCCTTATTCTTCGCACGTTTCGCCTCAAACTGATCAGACAACGTCTTCTCTCTAGCCTTCTCAGCCTTAGACTTATGAATACTTTCCATCAACACACGCTTATTCTTAAACACGTTACCCTTCACCTTCATATACATATCATGATACATATGCTTATCAATTTTCTTCGCCTCACGATACTTTCGCAATAACCGCCTAAGCACCCTCATCCTCCTCATCCACAATATCTTTGTAGGCAACCTAGCCTCCCTTGTCCCCTTCCTTTTACCTAAATCCCACAACATTATCTTTAATAAAATGATAATAATATAATAATAATAATATGTTAATGTAATGAAAAGCATTAATAATATACCATAACCAGAGTGACGTCCCTTTCGTTTAGCTTCCTTCATGCGACGAGCACGTGATCTCGAATGGATCTTGGTTGGCTTCCTGATGATGAATCCATCTTTCACCAACTTTCTAATGTTTTGACCTAAATTACAGTTTGCATAAATTAAATAGAAATCATAAAAATAATGAAATGAATAAAAGATAATAATAATAATAATAATAATAATAATAATAATAATAATAATAATAATAATAATAATATTACGAGAATTGGCCATGGAGATCTCGCTGACTTCATTTGGATCGAGCCAGACTTTGCCTTTGCCGCATTTGAGGACACTGGCTGAGAGCGTTTCTGTAGCTTCAACGACACCATCTCTGATCCTGGTCTTCAGCTGCAGGTAACAGGATTAGGGTTTGTGGCGAACTTGATGTCTATATCATATCAATAATATTTTTTTTAGGGTTTAGAAAATGGGCTGGGCTTTAATATCACTTATCTGATGGGCTGTTTGAGGTCCATAAAAATCTACCTTTCTATATGACCAGTCCTTATGCCAAAACCGAAAAGTGGCCCATAAATTACTTTTTAGGTTGTGATTGCTGGTTTAACCCGTATATTACACGGGTTAAATAAAAAAATATTAAATAATTAAGAAAATTAGTTACTAACTAGTAATTTGATTATGTTTTATTACTATTGTTTCTTTTTAATAAATTGCGTTTTATTGCATCTTTGTGGCACATGACACAAACAGTTGGGATAGTCTGGTTTTTAGGGGTGAGCATTTCACGGGTTTGGTCTTTCTTCATTACGCCATTTTGATTCACGGAACCTTTCTTCATTAGGCTTATCTTATAACCTACTTTCTTTCGTTAGTGTCTACGGTACATCGACAGTTATCTAATTCGGTTGCAAGCATGTGATTGGTCCAACAGTTCTTGTATAAGTATTTTACCTAAGACTGTGTGTAATGGGTAACACCCTCATGGTGGGACAGGCGAATGGAGCATTACGGGGCACTTTGCTAGCTACGTAAAGGCCGTGAAAAGGTGTGGTTGTTGGGCCCCAACCTTTTTATATCAATTAGAATTATTCTTTCTTTTTTTAATTTATTATTTAGATATTATTTTAAAGGGGTTGTGGGTGATTAAAACTTGTGAATCCATTACACGTTTTTGCATAGTTTTAAAAGGCTGATGAATCTAATCATAATAAAAGTTAATCCAATCATAATAAAATTTGTTTTTAGCCTAATTAACTATTTAACAATAGCCAAAGCCCAAACTTCCAACCCAGTTCACAAAATAGTAATAGTTTTTAGTTCTGTCTGGTCAGCCCACGCGACGTTCTTGAAAACAATGCGCTTACCAAAACGGTTCTGATTCTCAGTTATGGTTTAGCCATGAACTGTGACACCCGGCAAATTCTGGTTAACAACGTTGTCTAAATGAAAGTCTACCTTAGCGAGTCACGTGTATATTGTACTTAACTGGGTTAGTTAAGTGGGTTATGGTTCGGGAACTATTGGTTAGTCTAGAAGATCATTGGATGTTGGTCTAGAGGTTCGTTAGATGTCAGTCCTTAACCAAGTGTACAAACGGTGACGATTTGTAGGATCGTCAGGGCATACGGAACGTACGAGTCTCGAGTCCCGGGAATTGGTGAACGAGTGTAAATATGTGTATTTACTTGTGTTATGTGTTTACAATCATTATATGACTTGTCGGTACGTGAATATGCATTAACATATGTTAAAACGGGGTTTAACGCGCAAAACGCACCAAACCAACCCCTACAGGCGATTAGGAAGCCTAATCACCTGTAGGGGAGGCGAGTAGAGAACCTTAGGGGCGATTAGAGCCCTACTCGTGTGTATGTAGGGGCGATTAGGCCCAATCACCTGCACAATCATGCGATTAGCAGCCCTAATCGCATGAAACTGCTGCATACTCGCCTATAACGTGCTGGACGACTAGAAACGCCTATAAATACAATGCTTAACCTCCTAAACTTCCTAATATCAACCCTAGTCGTCCCATAACCGCCCCAAACACATAAACAACCTCTGGAAGGCGATTTTGATCAAAAACACAAGGTTTCAAGGTCTAACCATCATTCTTTCATAATCCTAAGGTTTGATTCTCATCCATAACACTTTGTAAACGTTTTTAATCAATCCCTAATGGTCCAGACCTGTTCATAAACGAAAAAGCTTTCTGAAAATCGTCAATAAGGGTTGTTAATCGGATTATAACTAATATACGTGCGTTATAGGTGTGTATGATTAGAAAGATAGGATTTTTATGATTCTTGATGATGATTTGATGGGTTATCATGCTAGGTCAGGATTGATATTGATAGTATGATGATAGAAATCTCAGTAATTGGATAATAGTGTTATGATTACATGTGTTAGTATGATGTTGCATGCTATGTGAATGGTGTTTGGATTACTTTGGTTGCATGCAGGACTGATTATACGAGGTTGAACGAAGGGTTTTGGGTTAAACATGTTTAGGATAGTGTTTGGGATGATATTGGGTGGTTACACACGTTCTGGATCTGATTTGGAGCGTTAAACGCGCGAAAAACCGGAACAGCAAGGTTACAGGCGAGTAGCATTCCTAATCGCCTATGTTATAGGCGAGTAGGGTGCTAATCGCCTATAACACAGGCGAGTAGAGGTCTAATTGTGTGACAGTTCAGGTGATTAGCCCTAATCACTAGTAAGTTCAGGTGATTAGCCCTAATCACTAGAAAGTTCAGGGGAGTAGCCCCTAATCGCCTATAATAGAGGGGAGTAGCCCCTAATCGCCTATTATAGGGGCGAATAGGACTCCTAATTGCTAGTTGACCAACTAAATGCTAGTTGACTTTTCCTAATCGCGTGTACTGCTGCTGTAAGTGTAAATTAGCATTCCGAGACCCGATTTAACATGTAGTAACATGCTAGGAACCCCGTAACATGTCTAATAACTTGGTAACATATATTTGGATGTATTTCGGTGATACGTGAACTATGTGCTATAACTTGTTGTGCGTTAACGTATGTTAAGTGTACTTGCATTATTGTACGTTTTGGAGCGTAAACATAACACGGGGAGTCTCGGGTCACCAATGGGATGTCGAGTCTTGTACTTTGGGTCGGTTAAACAGTCACGGTGTTTTCAAACGAACTTGGTTATGGTCTGGACATCTAGGGACTAATTAACCTGCGGGTTATTAGTCTAAGTACTTGTAACTGTCGTATGTTAGGTCGCCGCTTACGGGACTAGCATAGCAGCTGGGTTTACTCGGGTTAAGGAGTAACGCAACTTAAGGTGAGTTTACGGCCCCTCTTTTATACTGGTTTTATACTTTCGGGGGAGAAAACATGTGTTAAAACGATTATGTGGTAACTACTGTCATACTATGGGTTTCTATTGTGTACTACACGATCTTTGGAAGTCCCGGGGGGAACCATGAATGTGCGGGTTTGCACAACGGGGAAATGTGAATAGCGCTATTGGGAGTGACCAACCCCGCTCGTCGACTTGGAGGGTCGGCGGGTGCATATTGTCTCAAACAGGAACAACAGGAACAACAGGAACTACATCGGGCATACTTTTGGTATTCGCGTTAGTAATGGTTTTCCAATCGTGGTAGTAACAAAACGTACGCCTAGCTAGCGTATACTGGATTTCTATTTGTTATAGTATGGACAGGTGGACTTGGTACTTGGATACAAAACCTGTAAACTCACCAGAATTTTTGTGCTGACGTAAACTTTTACATGTTTTCTCAGGTCGCTAAGGTAGCACGACTGGACTAGGGCGCACGCGTCTGCACGGCGTCTTAATAGGGTTGCATGGTCTTTTGAACGTTGAACTATTGTTTCATTATTGAGATATTGTTTTTAAATAAGCTTCCGCTGTAAACGGGGATTTTAAACTATGTTTTGAAATTGCATTTATGTTCATTTAGACTTGTTTATTGTGATCGTTGGTTTGGATCCTGGTTTGTCATGCGCCTCGCGGTAAAACTCCGCAAGTGGATTTTGAGGGTGTGACAGATTGGTATCAGAGCCAATGGTTATAGTGAACTAGGACTGCATGTAGAGTCTAGTCTATAGCCGAGTCGCACACACTAGACGATCACATGGTACTAAACGTTATAGTGGTTTACGTATGGTCTTGTCGGGGTGTCTCTAAATCATTGGTCTTTCTACGTTACATCATCCGTTCTATCTTAGGTTGGGTTACTTGTTTTCTAGGCAGTGTGGTCTATTGGGGTAACTCGTGTGCTCTTGAGATTTGTCCAAGGCTCGGACATCTCCCTTTCGCACTCCAATAGAAACACTTGTCATGAACTACCGTAGTATTACGGTGTATAGCTAAGAGTCTATGTTCGGTGATTTGAACTTTGAACTAGGAGAACACTTGGAGGACCATGTAGAGCGTTTTATCATTTTGGGTGCACACAAAATCATAAAACGAAATGCATGGAAGTCCTGGTGAACTCTGGGTTTGGAGGGATAGTCCTGGATTGGATCTAGCCGTGATCTTGTGAACATTAGTGGTTATCTTTAACTGCGAAACTAAATTTTCTCGTTCTTTCTGCCATAATCATGTCTGGAGTGCGTGGAGGACGTGGAGGTGGTCGCAATGGTGGACGTGGTGGTGGTCGCGGTGGTGCTGGTGGTCGTGGTGGAGGTATTAACCTATCACAGGCTGATCTGAACAACTTGCTCCAAGCTGCCTTCCAGTTAGGGCACAACGGTGGTGGTAAGTTGTTTTATCCATTTTCTTTGCCTCATTGGTGAGCCTTGTTGACGTTATTCGTGGTTTCTCATACGTTTCATTTCAGGTGGTCCTGTTGACCCACCCCCACCCATGTGCACCTACAAGATGTTCCGGGACTGTTAGCCCCAGGAATTCTCTGGCACTGAGGGTGCGGTTAGCTTGCTCAGGTGGTTGGAGAAAGTGGAGTCGGTATTCCTGATGTGTAACTGTCTCCCAGAAGATCGGGTGAAGTATTCGGCTGCGTTATTTCAGGACGTGGCATTGACTTGGTGGAATGGCATTACCCAGAACATGGGTATTTGGGAGGCATATGCTATGCCATGGGAGAACTTTGTGCAGTTGCTGAAGCGGGAGTATTGCCCGAGGGAAGAGGTACAGAAGCTGGAGCATGAGGTGTGGAACCTCAAGATGACTGGGTCGGAAATCGAGAAGTATACTGTGAGGAGGAATGAGTTGGCAGTGCTGTGTCCCGATCTGCACGTGCCAGAGTATCGTAAGATTGAACACTATGTATCAGGGTTAGTACCGGAAATTGCAGGGTTAGTGGCTGCTGGAAATCATCCTACTTATGCGGAGGTAGTTCGATCGGCCCATAGGATGACCAACTTAAAAGTGAATGAGGGGATTTTGCCTGCGAAGGGTTCAACTGTTAAGGCCCCAGAGAGCAACAAGCGCAAGTGGGAAAATGACGGGAAAGGATCTGGGTCTGCACAGCAGGGTAAAAGGTTTGATAATGGGGGTTCATCTTCTTCGGGTAACAAGCAGGGTGGTTATGCGGGAAAACTGCCCAAATGCAACAAGTGTGGACGCCATCACCAAGGGAACTGCGACAGTAACCGTTGTCACCGCTGCCAGCGAACAGGGCATTATGCTAAGGATTGTCGGGCTACACTTCCATCGACTCAGGCTCCGACTAACAGCTCAGCTCCGACTACTCAGGGGACTACAGGGAAACAAGGATGCTACAACTGTGGTGACACTGGGCATTACAAGAAGGATTGCCCAAAACTGAAGCAGGGTGGAACAACGGGAATGGTAACAACGGGCAGTGGCAGAAATGCACGTGCCTTCGTCATTGGAGCTGCTGAGGCTAGACAGGACCCTGACACAGTCACCGGTACGTTTCTTCTCAATAATCGTTCTGTTAGCGTGTTATTTGATTCTGGTGCCGACAAGAGTTTTGTATCCATGGATGTTAGTCGACTGCTAGATGTAGTACCCGTACCATTAGAAACCAAGTATATTATTGAGTTAGCTGACGGTAAAACGATTGAAGCTACTAGTGTTCTTCGGGAGTGTCAATTAGAGTTGTCGGGTTTATCGTTCCCCATCGACCTTATGCCGGTACCATTGGGTAGTTTTGACGTTGTGGTAGGAATGGATTGGTTATCTTTGTATCGCGCGGAGATCGTCTGTTACGATAAGGTTATTCGGATTCCTCTCCCTGATGGAGAATTCCTTTCTGTGTACGGTATCAAGGGTGGTGTTCCGCTAAACATCATCTCTAGCATGAAAGCCCTTAAGTGTCTTCGAAAGGGTTATCCAGCCGTATTGGCGCTTTTATCTGTTTCCTCTGGTGATGAAAAGAAGATCGACGACATTCCGGTGGTACGCGAGTTTCCTGATGTCTTTCCGATGATTTATCTGGTCTTCCTCCTCATCGTCAAGTCGAGTTCGGTATTGATCTTGTACCAGGGGCTGCTCCTATTGCTCGGGCCCCCTATCGTCTTGCACCTCCCGAGATGCAGGAATTGTCCACTCAGTTACAGGAACTCTTGGACAAGGGTTTCATCGGCCAAGTTCTTCCCCTTGGGGAGCCCCGATTTTATTTGTTAAGAAGAAGGATGGAAGTTTCCGATTGTGTGTGGACTACAGAGAGCTGAACAAATTGACCGTCAAGAACCGTTATCCTCTTCCACGTATTGATGATCTATTCGACCAGCTTCAGGGTTCTAGTTATTATTCCAAGATCGATTTGAGGTCCGGTTATCACCAGCTGCGCGTCAGGGAGGCTGACGTTGCGAAGACTGCTTTTCGAACACGTTATGGCCATTTCGAATTCTTGGTCATGCCTTTCGGTCTCACGAACGCACCAGCGGTTTTCATGGACTTGATGAACCGCGTCTGTAAACCATATCTGGACAAGTTCGTCATTGTGTTTATTGATGACATTCTGATCTACTCCAAGAACGAGACCGAACACGGGGAACATCTGCGGTTAGTTTTGGAACTCTTGCGACGGGAACAACTTTACGCCAAGTTCTCAAAGTGTGACTTTTGGTTACGCGAAGTTCAATTCCTAGGACATGTGGTTAATGAACTAGGAATTCATGTCGATCCAGCTAAAATCGAAGCGATCAAGGACTGGGGAGCACCAAAGACGCCAACTGAGGTCGGCAATTCCTAGGCCTTGCGGGCTATTATCGTCGTTTCATTCAGGGTTCTCGAAGATTGCTCAACCCCTCACCACTCTCACTCAGAAGGATAGGAAGTTCGACTGGGGTGAATCACAAGAGTCAGCGTTTGAAGAACTGAAGTCTAAACTGTGTTCTGCTCCTATTTTGTCTTTACCTGAGGGTCCTGATGATTTTGTTGTTTACTGTGACGCTTCCATTCATGGACTCGGTTGCGTGTTGATGCAACGCGAGAAAGTGATTGCGTATGCTTCTCGTCAACTCAAAGTGCACGAGAAGAACTACACAACTCATGACTTGGAGTTGGGTGCTGTGGTATTCGCGTTGAAAATTTGGAGACATTACTTGTACGGTACCAAATGCACCATCTACACCGATCACAAGAGTCTCCAACACATTTTCGACCAACAACACTTGAACATACGGCAACGCCGTTGGATCGAACTTTTGAACGACTATGATTGTGCTATTAAGTACCATCCTGGCAAGGCGAATGTTGTAGCAGACGCCTTGAGCAGGAAGGAATCTACTAAACCTCGTCGCGTTCGGGCGTTGCAGCTCACTATTCATTCATCGTTACCTGATCAACTCCGTTCTGCCCAATTGGAAGCTTTGAAGGAGGAAAACCTTAAAGCTGAAACCATGCACGGTGCCGACAAGCACCTAGAGCGAAGGTCTGATGGTCTGCACTATTTCGCAGAACGTATATGGGTTCCTTTGTTCGGGGGACTACGGGAGCTTGTCCTTGATGAGGCTCATAAGTCCCGGTATTCTATTCATCCTGGTTCGGATAAGATGTACCAAGATCTAAAGGTGCTTTACTGGTGGCCAAACATGAGGTCGGACATAGCCTCATACGTGAGCAAATGCTTGACCTGCGCTAAGGTCAAGGTGGAATACCAGAAACCGTCGGGTCTCCTGCAACAACCTGAAATTCCGGAATGGAAATGGGAACGGATTACTATGGATTTTGTCACACAACTTCCTAAATCACCAAGCGGGAATGACAAGATATGGGTGATTGTCGATCGGTTGACGAAATCAGCCCATTTTCTTGCTATTAAGGAGACCGACACCATGGATCGTTTGGCTCGTCTTTACTTGAAAGAAGTTGTTTCTAAGCACGGTGGTACCAGTTTCTATTATCTCGGATCGTGACTCCCATTTTACTTCTCACTTTTGGAAGTCTTTGCACAAGGCTTTGGGTACCCAACTAGACATGAGTACGGCTTACCATCCACAGACTGACGGTCAGAGTGAGCGTACGATTCAAACTTTAGAAGACATGCTGCGGCATGTGTGATCGATTTTGGCAAAGGCTGGGAAGCTCATCTACCGTTAGTAGAATTCTCGTACAATAACAGTTATCACACGAGCATCAAGGCTGCTCCGTTCGAAGCACTGTACGGACGGAAATGCCGTTCTCCTCTTTGTTGGGCTGAAGTGGGTGAGAGTCAACTCACTGGGCCTGAACTAGTGTACGAAACTTCGGAAAAGATCGTACAGATTCGTAATCGGTTGGCGGCGGCACGGGACCGGCAAAAGAGTTATGCGATCAGCGTCGCAAACCACTGGAGTTCCAAGTCAATGACAAGGTACTTCTAAAAGTCTCACCGTGGAAGGGCGTCATACGCTTTGGGAAGCGTGGCAAACTCAATCCGCGATATGTCGGCCCATTTACGATCCTGGAACGGATTGGACGGTGGCATATCGACTTGATCTACCGACGGAGCTCGGTAACGTACATAACGTCTTTCACGTGTCAAACTTGAAGAAGTGTCTGGCTGACGAGTCTCTCATCGTTCCATTAGAAGAGATCAAGGTTGATGATCGTCTTCGGATTGTGGAAGAACCTGTGGAGATCCTTGACTACAAGATTCGCAGCCTGCGTCACAGCAAGATTCGTATCGTTAAGGTTCGGTGGAACTCGGACCGGGGACCGGAATATACATGGGAACGGGAGGATCAGATGAAGTCTAAGTATCCTCATCTTTTTCCTAAGGAAGCGTTCGAGTCGAGACATGTCTCTTCGGCAGCTGAATGAATCTCGGGTCGAGATTCCTTTTAACGTGGGGATGATGTGACAACTCAGGTAAATCTCTCTTCTGGTTTCTATCTTTTTGTTTGTTTCCTTCGTTATTCTTTTGTTCTTTTGGTGCTTGTGCAATTTTCGGGACGAAAATTCTTTTAACGTGGGATGATGTGACACCCGGCAAATTCTGGTTAACAACGTTGTCTAAATGAAAGTCTACCTTAGCGAGTCACGTGTATATTGTACTTAACTGGGTTAGTTAAGTCGGGTTATGGTTCGGGAACTATTGGTTAGTCTAGAAGATCATTGGATGTTGGTCTAGAGGTTCGTTAGATGTCAGTCCTTAACCAAGTGTACAAACGGTGACGATTTGTAGGATCGTCAGGGCATACGGAACGTACGAGTCTCGAGTCCCGGGAATTGGTGAACGAGTGTAAATATGTGTATTTACTTGTGTTATGTGTTTACAATCATTATATGACTTGTCGGTACGTGAATATGCATTAACATATGTTAAAACGGGTTTAACGCGCAAAACGCACCAAACCAACCCCTACAGGCGATTAGGAAGCCTAATCACCTGTAGGGGAGGCGAGTAGAGAACCTTAGGGGCGATTAGAGCCCTACTCGTGTGTATGTAGGGCGATTAGGCCCAATCACCTGCACAATCATGCGATTAGCAGCCCTAATCGCATGAAACTGCTGCATACTCGCCTATAACGTGCTGGACGACTAGAAACGCCTATAAATACAATGCTTAACCTCCTAAACTTCCTAATATCAACCCTAGTCGTCCCATAACCGCCCCAAACACATAAACAACCTCTGGAAGGCGATTTTGATCAAAAACACAAGGTTTCAAGGTCTAACCATCATTCTTTCATAATCCTAAGGTTTGATTCTCATCCATAACACTTTGTAAACGTTTTTAATCAATCCCTAATGGTCCAGACCTGTTCATAAACGAAAAAGCTTTCTGAAAATCGTCAATAAGGGTTGTTAATCGGATTATAACTAATATACGTGCGTTATAGGTGTGTATGATTAGAAAGATAGGATTTTTATGATTCTTGATGATGATTTGATGGGTTATCATGCTAGGTCAGGATTGATATTGATAGTATGATGATAGAAATCTCAGTAATTGGATAATAGTGTTATGATTACATGTGTTAGTATGATGTTGCATGCTATGTGAATGGTGTTTGGATTACTTTGGTTGCATGCAGGACTGATTATACGAGGTTGAACGAAGGGTTTTGGGTTAAACATGTTTAGGATAGTGTTTGGGATGATATTGGGTGGTTACACACGTTCTGGATCTGATTTGGAGCGTTAAACGCGCGAAAAACCGGAACAGCAAGGTTACAGGCGAGTAGCATTCCTAATCGCCTATGTTATAGGCGAGTAGGGTGCTAATCGCCTATAACACAGGCGAGTAGAGGTCTAATTGTGTGACAATTCAGGTGATTAGCCCTAATCACTAGTAAGTTCAGGTGATTAGCCCTAATCACTAGAAAGTTCAGGGAGTAGCCCCTAATCGCCTATAATAGAGGGGAGTAGCCCTAATCGCCTATTATAGGGGCGAATAGGACTCCTAATTGCTAGTTGACCAACCTAAATGCTAGTTGACTTTTCCTAATCGCGTGTACTGCTGCTGTAAGTGTAAATTAGCATTCCGAGACCCGATTTAACATGTAGTAACATGCTAGGAACCCCGTAACATGTCTAATAACTTGGTAACATATATTTGGATGTATTTCGGTGATACGTGAACTATGTGCTATAACTTGTTGTGCGTTAACGTATGTTAAGTGTACTTGCATTATTGTACGTTTTGGAGCGTAAACATAACACGGGGAGTCTCGGGTCACCAATGGGATGTCGAGTCTTGTACTTTGGGTCGGTTAAACAGTCACGGTGTTTTCAAACGAACTTGGTTATGGTCTGGACATCTAGGGACTAATTAACCTGCGGGTTATTAGTCTAAGTACTTGTAACTGTCGTATGTTAGGTCGCCGCTTACGGGACTAGCATAGCAGCTGGGTTTACTCGGGTTAAGGAGTAACGCAACTTAAGGTGAGTTTACGGCCCCTCTTTTATACTGGTTTTATACTTTCGGGGGAGAAAACATGTGTTAAAACGATTATGTTGTAACTACTGTCATACTATGGGTTTCTATTGTGTACTACACGATCTTTGGAAGTCCCGGGGGGAACCATGAATGTGCGGGTTTGCACAACGGGGAAATGTGAATAGCGCTATTGGGAGTGACCAACCCCGCTCGTCGACTTGGAGGGTCGGCGGGTGCATATTGTCTCAAACAGGAACAACAGGAACAACAGGAACTACATCGGGCATACTTTTGGTATTCGCGTTAGTAATGGTTTTCCAATCGTGGTAGTAACAAAACGTACGCCTAGCTAGCGTATACTGGATTTCTATTTTTTATAGTATGGACAGGTGGACTTGGTACTTGGATACAAAACCTGTAAACTCACCAGAATTTTTGTGCTGACGTAAACTTTTACATGTTTTCTCAGGTCGCTAAGGTAGCACGACTGGACTAGGGCGCACGCGTCTGCACGGCGTCTTAATAGGTTGCATGGTCTTTTGAACGTTGAACTATTGTTTCATTATTGAGATATTGTTTTTAAATAAGCTTCCGCTGTAAACGGGGATTTTAAACTATGTTTTGAAATTGCATTTATGTTCATTTAGACTTGTTTATTGTGATCGTTGGTTTGGATCCTGGTTTGTCATGCGCCTCGCGGTAAAACTCCGCAAGTGGATTTTGAGGGTGTGACAGATTGGTATCAGAGCCAATGGTTATAGTGAACTAGGACTGCATGTAGAGTCTAGTCTATAGCCGAGTCGCACACACTAGACGATCACATGGTACTAAACGTTATAGTGGTTTACGTATGGTCTTGTCGGGGTGTCTCTAAATCATTGGTCTTTCTACGTTACATCATCCGTTCTATCTTAGGTTGGGTTACTTGTTTTCTAGGCAGTGTGGTCTATTGGGGTAACTCGTGTGCTCTTGAGATTTGTCCAAGGCTCGGACATCTCCCTTTCGCACTCCAATAGAAACACTTGTCATGAACTACCGTAGTATTACGGTGTATAGCTAAGAGTCTATGTTCGGTGATTTGAACTTTGAACTAGGAGAACACTTGGAGGACCATGTAGAGCGTTTTATCATTTTGGGTGCACACAAAATCATAAAACGAAATGCATGGAAGTCCTGGTGAACTCTGGGTTTGGAGGGATAGTCCTGGATTGGATCTAGCCGTGATCTTGTGAACATTAGTGGTTATCTTTAACTGCGAAACTAAATTTTCTCGTTCTTTCTGCCATAATCATGTCTGGAGTGCGTGGAGGACGTGGAGGTGGTCGCAATGGTGGACGTGGTGGTGGTCGCGGTGGTGCTGGTGGTCGTGGTGGAGGTATTAACCTATCACAGGCTGATCTGAACAACTTGCTCCAAGCTGCCTTCCAGTTAGGGCACAACGGTGGTGGTAAGTTGTTTTATCCATTTTCTTTGCCTCATTGGTGAGCCTTGTTGACGTTATTCGTGGTTTCTCATACGTTTCATTTCAGGTGGTCCTGTTGACCCACCCCCACCCATGTGCACCTACAAGATGTTCCGGGACTGTTAGCCCCAGGAATTCTCTGGCACTGAGGGTGCGGTTAGCTTGCTCAGGTGGTTGGAGAAAGTGGAGTCGGTATTCTGATGTGTAACTGTCTCCCAGAAGATCGGGTGAAGTATTCGGCTGCGTTATTTCAGGACGTGGCATTGACTTGGTGGAATGGCATTACCCAGAACATGGGTATTTGGGAGGCATATGCTATGCCATGGGAGAACTTTGTGCAGTTGCTGAAGCGGGAGTATTGCCCGAGGGAAGAGGTACAGAAGCTGGAGCATGAGGTGTGGAACCTCAAGATGACTGGGTCGGAAATCGAGAAGTATACTGTGAGGAGGAATGAGTTGGCAGTGCTGTGTCCCGATCTGCACGTGCCAGAGTATCGTAAGATTGAACACTATGTATCAGGGTTAGTACCGGAAATTGCAGGGTTAGTGGCTGCTGGAAATCATCCTACTTATGCGGAGGTAGTTCGATCGGCCCATAGGATGACCAACTTAAAAGTGAATGAGGGGATTTTGCCTGCGAAGGGTTCAACTGTTAAGGCCCCAGAGAGCAACAAGCGCAAGTGGGAAAATGACGGGAAAGGATCTGGGTCTGCACAGCAGGGTAAAAGGTTTGATAATGGGGGTTCATCTTCTTCGGGTAACAAGCAGGGTGGTTATGCGGGAAAACTGCCCAAATGCAACAAGTGTGGACGCCATCACCAAGGGAACTGCGACAGTAACCGTTGTCACCGCTGCCAGCGAACAGGGCATTATGCTAAGGATTGTCGGGCTACACTTCCATCGACTCAGGCTCCGACTAACAGCTCAGCTCCGACTACTCAGGGGACTACAGGGAAACAAGGATGCTACAACTGTGGTGACACTGGGCATTACAAGAAGGATTGCCCAAAACTGAAGCAGGGTGGGAACAACGGGAATGGTAACAACGGGGGCAGTGGCAGAAATGCACGTGCCTTCGTCATTGGAGCTGCTGAGGCTAGACAGGACCCTGACACAGTCACCGGTACGTTTCTTCTCAATAATCGTTCTGTTAGCGTGTTATTTGATTCTGGTGCCGACAAGAGTTTTGTATCCATGGATGTTAGTCGACTGCTAGATGTAGTACCCGTACCATTAGAAACCAAGTATATTATTGAGTTAGCTGACGGTAAAACGATTGAAGCTACTAGTGTTCTTCGGGAGTGTCAATTAGAGTTGTCGGGTTTATCGTTCCCCATCGACCTTATGCCGGTACCATTGGGTAGTTTTGACGTTGTGGTAGGAATGGATTGGTTATCTTTGTATCGCGCGGAGATCGTCTGTTACGATAAGGTTATTCGGATTCCTCTCCCTGATGGAGAATTCCTTTCTGTGTACGGTATCAAGGGTGGTGTTCCGCTAAACATCATCTCTAGCATGAAAGCCCTTAAGTGTCTTCGAAAGGGTTATCCAGCCGTATTGGCGCTTTTATCTGTTTCCTCTGGTGATGAAAAGAAGATCGACGACATTCCGGTGGTACGCGAGTTTCCTGATGTCTTTCCCGATGATTTATCTGGTCTTCCTCCTCATCGTCAAGTCGAGTTCGGTATTGATCTTGTACCAGGGGCTGCTCCTATTGCTCGGGCCCCCTATCGTCTTGCACCTCCCGAGATGCAGGAATTGTCCACTCAGTTACAGGAACTCTTGGACAAGGGTTTCATCCGGCCAAGTTCTTCCCCTTGGGGAGCCCCGATTTTATTTGTTAAGAAGAAGGATGGAAGTTTCCGATTGTGTGTGGACTACAGAGAGCTGAACAAATTGACCGTCAAGAACCGTTATCCTCTTCCACGTATTGATGATCTATTCGACCAGCTTCAGGGTTCTAGTTATTATTCCAAGATCGATTTGAGGTCCGGTTATCACCAGCTGCGCGTCAGGGAGGCTGACGTTGCGAAGACTGCTTTTCGAACACGTTATGGCCATTTCGAATTCTTGGTCATGCCTTTCGGTCTCACGAACGCACCAGCGGTTTTCATGGACTTGATGAACCGCGTCTGTAAACCATATCTGGACAAGTTCGTCATTGTGTTTATTGATGACATTCTGATCTACTCCAAGAACGAGACCGAACACGGGGAACATCTGCGGTTAGTTTTGGAACTCTTGCGACGGGAACAACTTTACGCCAAGTTCTCAAAGTGTGACTTTTGGTTACGCGAAGTTCAATTCCTAGGACATGTGGTTAATGAACTAGGAATTCATGTCGATCCAGCTAAAATCGAAGCGATCAAGGACTGGGGAGCACCAAAGACGCCAACTGAGGTACGGCAATTCCTAGGCCTTGCGGGCTATTATCGTCGTTTCATTCAGGGGTTCTCGAAGATTGCTCAACCCCTCACCACTCTCACTCAGAAGGATAGGAAGTTCGACTGGGGTGAATCACAAGAGTCAGCGTTTGAAGAACTGAAGTCTAAACTGTGTTCTGCTCCTATTTTGTCTTTACCTGAGGGTCCTGATGATTTTGTTGTTTACTGTGACGCTTCCATTCATGGACTCGGTTGCGTGTTGATGCAACGCGAGAAAGTGATTGCGTATGCTTCTCGTCAACTCAAAGTGCACGAGAAGAACTACACAACTCATGACTTGGAGTTGGGTGCTGTGGTATTCGCGTTGAAAATTTGGAGACATTACTTGTACGGTACCAAATGCACCATCTACACCGATCACAAGAGTCTCCAACACATTTTCGACCAACAACACTTGAACATACGGCAACGCCGTTGGATCGAACTTTTGAACGACTATGATTGTGCTATTAAGTACCATCCTGGCAAGGCGAATGTTGTAGCAGACGCCTTGAGCAGGAAGGAATCTACTAAACCTCGTCGCGTTCGGGCGTTGCAGCTCACTATTCATTCATCGTTACCTGATCAACTCCGTTCTGCCCAATTGGAAGCTTTGAAGGAGGAAAACCTTAAAGCTGAAACCATGCACGGTGCCGACAAGCACCTAGAGCGAAGGTCTGATGGTCTGCACTATTTCGCAGAACGTATATGGGTTCCTTTGTTCGGGGGACTACGGGAGCTTGTCCTTGATGAGGCTCATAGGTCCCGGTATTCTATTCATCCTGGTTCGGATAAGATGTACCAAGATCTAAAGGTGCTTTACTGGTGGCCAAACATGAGGTCGGACATAGCCTCATACGTGAGCAAATGCTTGACCTGCGCTAAGGTCAAGGTGGAATACCAGAAACCGTCGGGTCTCCTGCAACAACCTGAAATTCCGGAATGGAAATGGGAACGGATTACTATGGATTTTGTCACACAACTTCCTAAATCACCAAGCGGGAATGACAAGATATGGGTGATTGTCGATCGGTTGACGAAATCAGCCCATTTTCTTGCTATTAAGGAGACCGACACCATGGATCGTTTGGCTCGTCTTTACTTGAAAGAAGTTGTTTCTAAGCACGGGGTACCAGTTTCTATTATCTCGGATCGTGACTCCCATTTTACTTCTCACTTTTGGAAGTCTTTGCACAAGGCTTTGGGTACCCAACTAGACATGAGTACGGCTTACCATCCACAGACTGACGGTCAGAGTGAGCGTACGATTCAAACTTTAGAAGACATGCTGCGGGCATGTGTGATCGATTTTGGCAAAGGCTGGGAAGCTCATCTACCGTTAGTAGAATTCTCGTACAATAACAGTTATCACACGAGCATCAAGGCTGCTCCGTTCGAAGCACTGTACGGACGGAAATGCCGTTCTCCTCTTTGTTGGGCTGAAGTGGGTGAGAGTCAACTCACTGGGCCTGAACTAGTGTACGAAACTTCGGAAAAGATCGTACAGATTCGTAATCGGTTGGCGGCGGCACGGGACCGGCAAAAGAGTTATGCCGATCAGCGTCGCAAACCACTGGAGTTCCAAGTCAATGACAAGGTACTTCTAAAAGTCTCACCGTGGAAGGGCGTCATACGCTTTGGGAAGCGTGGCAAACTCAATCCGCGATATGTCGGCCCATTTACGATCCTGGAACGGATTGGACCGGTGGCATATCGACTTGATCTACCGACGGAGCTCGGTAACGTACATAACGTCTTTCACGTGTCAAACTTGAAGAAGTGTCTGGCTGACGAGTCTCTCATCGTTCCATTAGAAGAGATCAAGGTTGATGATCGTCTTCGGATTGTGGAAGAACCTGTGGAGATCCTTGACTACAAGATTCGCAGCCTGCGTCACAGCAAGATTCGTATCGTTAAGGTTCGGTGGAACTCGGACCGGGGACCGGAATATACATGGGAACGGGAGGATCAGATGAAGTCTAAGTATCCTCATCTTTTTCCTAAGGAAGCGTTCGAGTCGAGACATGTCTCTTCGGCAGCTGAATGAATCTCGGGTCGAGATTCCTTTTAACGTGGGGATGATGTGACAACTCAGGTAAATCTCTCTTCTGGTTTCTATCTTTTTGTTTGTTTCCTTCGTTATTCTTTTGTTCTTTTGGTGCTTGTGCAATTTTCGGGACGAAAATTCTTTTAACGTGGGGATGATGTGACACCCGGCAAATTCTGGTTAACAACGTTGTCTAAATGAAAGTCTACCTTAGCGAGTCACGTGTATATTGTACTTAACTGGGTTAGTTAAGTCGGGTTATGGTTCGGGAACTATTGGTTAGTCTAGAAGATCATTGGATGTTGGTCTAGAGGTTCGTTAGATGTCAGTCCTTAACCAAGTGTACAAACGGTGACGATTTGTAGGATCGTCAGGGCATACGGAACGTACGAGTCTCGAGTCCCGGGAATTGGTGAACGAGTGTAAATATGTGTATTTACTTGTGTTATGTGTTTACAATCATTATATGACTTGTCGGTACGTGAATATGCATTAACATATGTTAAAACGGGGTTTAACGCGCAAAACGCACCAAACCAACCCCTACAGGCGATTAGGAAGCCTAATCACCTGTAGGGGAGGCGAGTAGAGAACCTTAGGGGCGATTAGAGCCCTACTCGTGTGTATGTAGGGGCGATTAGGCCCAATCACCTGCACAATCATGCGATTAGCAGCCCTAATCGCATGAAACTGCTGCATACTCGCCTATAACGTGCTGGACGACTAGAAACGCCTATAAATACAATGCTTAACCTCCTAAACTTCCTAATATCAACCCTAGTCGTCCCATAACCGCCCCAAACACATAAACAACCTCTGGAAGGCGATTTTGATCAAAAACACAAGGTTTCAAGGTCTAACCATCATTCTTTCATAATCCTAAGGTTTGATTCTCATCCATAACACTTTGTAAACGTTTTTAATCAATCCCTAATGGTCCAGACCTGTTCATAAACGAAAAAGCTTTCTGAAAATCGTCAATAAGGGTTGTTAATCGGATTATAACTAATATACGTGCGTTATAGGTGTGTATGATTAGAAAGATAGGATTTTTATGATTCTTGATGATGATTTGATGGGTTATCATGCTAGGTCAGGATTGATATTGATAGTATGATGATAGAAATCTCAGTAATTGGATAATAGTGTTATGATTACATGTGTTAGTATGATGTTGCATGCTATGTGAATGGTGTTTGGATTACTTTGGTTGCATGCAGGACTGATTATACGAGGTTGAACGAAGGGTTTTGGGTTAAACATGTTTAGGATAGTGTTTGGGATGATATTGGGTGGTTACACACGTTCTGGATCTGATTTGGAGCGTTAAACGCGCGAAAAACCGGAACAGCAAGGTTACAGGCGAGTAGCATTCCTAATCGCCTATGTTATAGGCGAGTAGGGTGCTAATCGCCTATAACACAGGCGAGTAGAGGTCTAATTGTGTGACAGTTCAGGTGATTAGCCCTAATCACTAGTAAGTTCAGGTGATTAGCCCTAATCACTAGAAAGTTCAGGGGAGTAGCCCCTAATCGCCTATAATAGAGGGGAGTAGCCCCTAATCGCCTATTATAGGGGCGAATAGGACTCCTAATTGCTAGTTGACCAACCTAAATGCTAGTTGACTTTTCCTAATCGCGTGTACTGCTGCTGTAAGTGTAAATTAGCATTCCGAGACCCGATTTAACATGTAGTAACATGCTAGGAACCCCGTAACATGTCTAATAACTTGGTAACATATATTTGGATGTATTTCGGTGATACGTGAACTATGTGCTATAACTTGTTGTGCGTTAACGTATGTTAAGTGTACTTGCATTATTGTACGTTTTGGAGCGTAAACATAACACGGGGAGTCTCGGGTCACCAATGGGATGTCGAGTCTTGTACTTTGGGTCGGTTAAACAGTCACGGTGTTTTCAAACGAACTTGGTTATGGTCTGGACATCTAGGGACTAATTAACCTGCGGGTTATTAGTCTAAGTACTTGTAACTGTCGTATGTTAGGTCGCCGCTTACGGGACTAGCATAGCAGCTGGGTTTACTCGGGTTAAGGAGTAACGCAACTTAAGGTGAGTTTACGGCCCCTCTTTTATACTGGTTTTATACTTTCGGGGGAGAAAACATGTGTTAAAACGATTATGTGGTAACTACTGTCATACTATGGGTTTCTATTGTGTACTACACGATCTTTGGAAGTCCCGGGGGAACCATGAATGTGCGGGTTTGCACAACGGGGAAATGTGAATAGCGCTATTGGGAGTGACCAACCCCGCTCGTCGACTTGGAGGGTCGGCGGGTGCATATTGTCTCAAACAGGAACAACAGGAACAACAGGAACTACATCGGGCATACTTTTGGTATTCGCGTTAGTAATGGTTTTCCAATCGTGGTAGTAACAAAACGTACGCCTAGCTAGCGTATACTGGATTTCTATTTGTTATAGTATGGACATGTGGACTTGGTACTTGGATACAAAACCTGTAAACTCACCAGCATTTTTGTGTTGACGTAAACTTTTACATGTTTTCTCAGGTCGCTAAGGTAGCACGACTGGACTAGGGCGCACGCGTCTGCACGGCGTCTTAATAGGGTTGCATGGTCTTTTGAACGTTGAACTATTGTTTCATTATTGAGATATTGTTTTTAAATAAGCTTCCGCTGTAAACGGGGATTTTAAACTATGTTTTGAAATTGCATTTATGTTCATTTAGACTTGTTTATTGTGATCGTTGGTTTGGATCCTGGTTTGTCATGCGCCTCGCGGTAAAACTCCGCAAGTGGATTTTGAGGGTGTGACAGAAACAGTTTTGGTTCTTGACGGGTTAGGTCCGGTTCAGACCTGTTACTCACTCCTATTGGTATTAACCAATGGAATCATCTATTACCTCCTCCATTTCATTCATTCCCATGTTTTTTTTTTCATCTCATTCCCTCAAACCACCAACAGTAACCTCTACTGCCACCACTAAACACCATCACTACCGACCACTACCAACATTGCCAACCGCTATTAACCAATGACCACCGACCACCACAGACCATAGACGCCACCGATCGCCGTCACCCACCGATCAGCACTGCCAACGTTGGCAAACACCCATTGTCGCCACTGACCATCACCCACCGTCCCTGCCACCGACAATCATTGCCGAATACCGTGGCCGCCACTCCTTACTGCTGCCACCCACCGTCAACGCCTGCCGCCGTCGCCACCACTCACAACCGCCAATTTTTTTATCTCTTCTTTTCCTGCCTACCAAACAACACAAAGTAACGATTCATTTTGTTCTCACATGATAACCAAACAATACTATGGAATGGTAATAATCTATTGTATTCTTTTGTCCATTAAATTCTCTCGCCCATTATATTCCCCCGTCCATTCCATTACTTCATACAAAACAAACCCCTTGTGATACATTTAAAAAGTCTTAGAGATCCTAACTATGTTTATGGACATTTCAAGTAGGGCTGTAAACGAACTGAACTTTCAGCGAACAGTTCATGAACCGTTCGGCGGGAAGTTCGTTTGTGTTCGTTCGTTTAATAAATGAACGAACACGAACAAAAAATTCTGTTCGTTTAGTTAAACGAACGAACATGAACAGAGGTCGCGTTCGTTCGTTTATGTTCGTGAACGTTCGGTAACGTGTTCGATTATGTTCATTTGTGTTCGATAGTTTGTTAAGGTTTTTAATTTTTATACTTTTTTATATTCTTTTATTTTTATTTATTTTACCCAATAAATAATATATATAAGGTAAATATATGACTATATGAGATCAATAAATCTACTTTTTGTATCCAAGCTCATTATATGTTTCCACATTTTAGCGTTGATGCCCTCCACCTTCAACGCCCTCTGCCATCCACCTCCAATGCCCTTCTCTAGTACTAAGTATGTTTGGATAATTATTTTATATTTTGGGTGGATCTAGCTAATGTCTTAATGTATATGAATTCGATGTTTTTCAAAATTTAATATATGTCCGTTTGTGTTTGTTTCTGTTCATGAACACTTCTTTCTGTTCATTTGCGTCCATGAACACTTGTTTGTGTTCATTAATGTTCGTTTGTG
This sequence comes from Ambrosia x helenae, assembly GCA_030844895.1. NCBI lineage: Eukaryota > Viridiplantae > Streptophyta > Magnoliopsida > Asterales > Asteraceae > Ambrosia > Ambrosia x helenae. The sequence goes on along the minus strand of CM061228.1, from coordinate 132,546,295 downwards.
TTCGTGTGCGTTCATGAACAAAATTAACAAACGAACACGAACATGAGTATTTTCTTAACAAACGAACACGAACAAAAAATCTTGTTCGGTAAGTGTTCATGAACTGTTCGTGAACATATAATTTTCTTAACAAACGAACACGAACAAGGTCTTGTTCGTGTTCATTCGGTTCGTTTGCAGCCCTAATTTCAAGTGCTTCACAATCGGCATTATGTAATGGGATTAAATAAAAATTAGAAATCCTACCATGCAAATGCAATTACAAATCTAATGTTTTAGTCAAATAAACCATAAGATTGTAGCCATTTAAATTCATACAATAGGGTTTTGTCTTCTCATACATGGTGAAGGTTCAAATCCATCTGGTAACAAAAAATTAGTCATTAAAAAAGAATATATAGAAAAACAATGGAAGATATCAACATAAGATATCCATCTTCCAAATATATTTAACCCAATGGGGCACTAAACCCATTCCCATGGACATACTCAATAATCAAAGGATAGAAAAGGAAGAAGTCTTAGCTACATTAAATCGAACTTGTCTCATATACAATAAAGCATGCTCAGAATTTACTATATTTTGTCTAAACAAAATATGTATAATTAACCGGAATACTATAAACCTGGGGCGGATGAAGCTAACACACAGGGGGGATATCTCTTACTCCACGATTTTCCTGGCGAAGTGGGGAAAAAATGTGTTTAAGGTCTTTTTATAAAATGTTACTCTTAAAACAAATTTTTTGTTACCCCTTAAATTAATTTTTATAAAATATTACCCTTTGTTTTATTTTCTAGATATAAACAATCATATCTTGAACTATCCTTCACCCAATCTCCTTGTGTTGATTAATGTGGTTGACTTCGCCATTGTTCCGTTGACTTTTGATATTATTGATGACACTAGACTATAAAATTAGAGTCAACATTTTACGTTACTTTCCACAAAAATTTTATTGTTACATTTGCGAATCAAAGGGGTTGACTTCGTCATTGTTCCGTTGAGTTTTGATATTATTGTTGATAACACTAAACTATGCAATTAGAGTCAACATTTTACGTTACTTTCGAATATACCTTCACGTCACAAATTTTTATTGTTACATTTGCGATTTGATTAATTGTCTCTATTTCAAAATCGACGCGAAACGCGAGCAGTAAGCTGGTAGTACTATATAACATATTTAGGGTATGTTTGGCAATGAGCTTTTAGGAGCTTCAAGCTACAAGCTTTTAAGAAAAAACTCTTACTCAATAAAAAGCCTTGTTTGGTTGAAGAGCTAGAAGCTTTTAGGTTAGGAGAAAAAGCTCTATAGTGAAAAGCTACTACTACTAGCTTTTAAGAAAAAACTCTACTAGCTACAAGTTTTTAATTAGTAATTAACATAAATACCCATTTTATTTTAAAAACAAAATAAAAACCTTCGTTACAAGCTTTTAATTATGTCCCTTTTAGTCATTTTATACATTTTATTAAAAGCTCCAGCTACTCTGCCAAATACCAAAATATATTTAAAAAGCTTCCAACTAACAGCTTGCAGCTACCAACTCCAGATAGTTTTGCCAAACATACCCTTAGCAGTTGTACACTTGTACCCATTGTGCACATAATGACGTTCAACACTGTACGAACACAATGTAAGTTGGTAGACGCCAAAACCATGGGCGCCGTCTTTTCCTAACTTACTCATCCACCCATAGAAAACATTTATATTTCTTTTGTTTCCAGAAAGGTTTTTTATTAATAATTTGTACCACTTGTGCTGTAAGGAATTATTGATTCGGAATATGCATCCACTCTTTACAATATAATTTTATTATATTTTTATTTATGTTATATTGACTATTTAATAAAACTTCTCATCAAATGTAATTTTATATTCAATAGAAATTAACCTTTCAAAAAAAATATAATTTTATATTTTCTAAACTTATAAGAATATTCAAAAGAAATTAATCAATTACGTTTAAGGTCTAGTGAGTAGTGAGTATATGTGTGAAAATACTCACTACTTACGTAACATTTTTTATTTCTTCGTCACCTATCACTCTTCACATATCACTCATCCACTACACGTAATCTTAACACTACACGTAATCTTAACAAGTTGGGTGTTACCTCTTTAACAACAAAACATTTAGTTCTCATAATTTGTGCACCTACTCGTAAATATGCAACCCAAGGCAAGTAACGTGACATATCCAGAATTTCAATAGCAAATGTCAAAACATATAATTATATATTATTGGTAGACTGGTGTTGATGACATGTGCTACATGCTAGGTGCTTTTGAATTGAATCTAGATCCATATATATATATATCTATATACCTAATAAACAAAAGTCCATGAGTACACTTGGCACTCCCACATTCATCCTCAATTGTGGAGCCAATCATATTGTGCCAAGTGTCTCATTGTGGGATTTAATAAACTTTTTGATTTAAAAAAAAAAAAAAAAAAGAAAATATAAAAACCCAACAAAAAAACACGGACATAAGCAACAGCATTGTATCGCCTCCTTCTCAAAGAAACCCCTCCAAACCCTAATCACAGCGATTACCGGCGATCGACCCAATCATTCATCTCCAATCAAAGGTAACCTCTCTTTCATTCTTATTTTAATCAATCCATGTTTATCCCTCATTGTCACTGTGTTTTTTTTCGTTTTTTTCTAATCTCTTTGTCGATTGAGTCTTTTTTTTTTCCCTGTTTTGATTTGATTATTTATGTTTCCATTGTTGTGTTTATGTTACGACAAAGAAAACATTCGTTTGCCCTTAATTAGGGTTCTTGATTGTTTGATTAGGTTTGTTGATTTTTTGATAAGGTTATTGAATGGATTTTGTTGTGCTCAAACAGTGTTTTCTATTTTTATTTTACACTGATGATGTTCTTAAAAACTATGGTTTTCAGAAGATTAGATTCTTATTTTTTTTTAATCAACTTTGTATGAACATTGTGAATATGACTGGATTATATAAAGTTTTCAATTGTTTGATTAGGTTTTTTGATTGTTTGATTAGGGTTCTTGAATGGATTTTGATGGACTAACACAGTGTTTTATTTTTGATGTAAATAGATGATGTTAGGTCAAACTTTGGTTTTCCGAAGATTAGATTGTTGTTTTTTTTGAATCAAGTTTGTATGAACATCAAAAAATATGACTCGATTATATAAAGTTTTCAATTTGGGATTTTTCCAAAATTAATCTGTTTTCAAAATTGAATAGGTTTTAATAAAATACAGATTTGGCACTTATGTATTCATCAAATGATTCAATTTCAGTTATATGATATCATGTTTTAATATGTTTTTACTGATAATACAGTTGCTCTAAAGGTCGTCTCAGAATGGTTTATGGATTTTGGGTTAAATCAGAAGGCAGAGAACGTGTGTGTATGGTAAGCGACCTTTCTTATGCCTTAAAACTCTGTTGGTTGTTAGAATATTTTCATTGATCACTGTACAGTATTCGGATGTATAATGTTTATTAACTGAAAATCCAAGAGATTAGTTTATAATCAAAATTTTTTGTATTGATTTGTAGGCGTTGCCCGGAGATTATAAGGAATGGATTTCTAAGTATGGATACCCTACTGGCATGACCAGAATTCATACGTTGGATCAGAGATCATTCGAAGTTAAAGTGATGAATATCGCTGGGAAGTGGTTTTTTTACAATGGGTGGAAGCACATGATTACAACGCTAAACTACCCAAGTGGTTGTCACTTTGTGTTTGAGTACGAAGAAATGCTCAACTGTTTTAATATGTATACTTTCCATCAGGATGCCATAGCTGCACCGGGCAAGTATTTCTACTGCAAACTTGATGACCCACTCAGTGATCTGAATCGGCTGGTATGTTTTTTAAATGATGTTTATAAACATGACATAACGCCTTAAATACATTAATATGTACTAATGTTTCAACATTGTTTTTCAACTTTCCAGCATATAAGTGCCTTCGTTCATCATGGTTTGTACAATCGAAACCCTCCTATGGAACCGATTATGGTTAGCTCATTTCCAGGTAATATCATGTATATAATATATTGTTATATAATAAGACTTTTTAAAATTTTGATGTTCATAATCATAACAGTATGCTGGAAAATCATCTTCTTTGCAGGGCATGTTTTCCAGATCCAACTTGAATACGATGGTCATGAGATTTTCATTACCCAGGGATGGCCGTACATGAAACAGAGGTTTAACATAACAGCGGATCATCTGATGGTGTTTCAAATTTACAACGAGGTTTGTTTGTCGATTTCAAATTTCAAAAAATATCATTAATTTTGTTTGAGATTTATATCATTAATTTGTACACCTTTCATGTGTTTCATTGTAAAATTAACAGAAAACATTGGAGTTGTCCATCTTTGAAAAAAACAAGCTGACCCTGCCTCCGGAGTTGTGGGAGGACGTTGAACAGCCCGAGGATGACCAAGTTAATCAGGAGGAAATAGCTGTGGTGTCTGATGATGATGATGGAGAAGACTATTCAGATGATGATGATATGGAAACTGATGATGATGAATCTGGATCGGATGAAGATGTTGACGATATAGAAGATTGGGCCGTTCCAGTTGTTTTTGTTGTTGACAGGCATTTTGTAAGTATTATATGTTTAAGCAATCTGTTATAATCATTTTGATGCTAAATAAACCGTTTTATAACAAATTTCATGTATGATTATTTGTTTTAGCGGATGAAGACACAATGGGCGAAGGACAACGGCTTGAACAGGCCGCGCTCATTGACAATTAAGGATGCTGAGCAAAATAGCTGGGGTGTCTCTGTAGGTATTGAAGACAGGGGATCGAGTAAGCGTTTTTACATCAAAGGTATGTCTGTCTTTGTTGCTGACAATGATTTGCAGGCTGGTGATCAGGTGCATTTCCGTTGGTTTGAAAAACGAGGTCTGTTCAAGCTCTCTAAAGTAGTTAGGGTTGATGGTAATTAGGATGGGATTCAGTGGGTAGTTTTTTGGATATAAATCGCATACTTTTGGTCCTAAGTCGTGGTGGTTTCTGAAACAATACAGTGGTTGTGGGTAACTGTTAACAAACTTGATTATGGTCGTTTTTTGGATGATGATTAATTAGCGGTCACATACATTGATTTGTTTTTTGTGTTGATATGGGTTTTGAAAAAATATATCAGTATTATGGTTTGTATTTACGACATATGATCTTCTATGTTTTAATAGTTAGCAATAATTTGGTAAATATGTTTTTTTTAGCAATAGGTAAATATGGTTAATATGATTTATTTGCCATAATGAGAATTAAAATTTAGACAACTATAGATTTTACAAATTGACTTTTTAAAAATTGTTTATTAAAACTTAAATTTGGTAAATTACATTACATTAAGTTTTGTCATTCTCATTATTAACATTCTAAATTTTAGTAACTTTGACTTTTTTTTTTAAAAAGTCCCAAGTTTTAATACTTTCCATTTTTTTACCAATTTATACATGTTTTTTAATATTTTAAAAACATAATTAATTAATAATTTTCAAAAATATATCAGTCTTATGGTTTTTGAAACAATACAGTGGTTGACTTTTTACAAATTGACTTTTTAAAATTTTTTTATTAAAACTTAAAATTGGTAAATTACATTACATTAAGTTTTGTCATTCTCATTATTAACATTCTAAGTTTACGTAACTTAGACTTTTTTTTTGAAAAAGTCCCAAGTTTTAATACTTTCCATTTGTATAAACTTATACATGTTTTTTAATATTTTAAAAAAATAATTAATTAATTATTTTCAAAGTCAAACCGTTTTATGTTGACAAACAAGATTTATGGAAAGCCAATCAATTAACGATGTGTAATTGACTACTTTTTATGGTTTCAATCAACCTATATTCGATTTGTATTTAAATATCCTAATTTATGGCGTTGACTTTTTTCTGGTCAAATAGTGTTGCTGTGTAACTATTAGCACTAGAGTATGGTTGTTTTTTGGGATTGTGATTAACTGTTATTGGTTACATAGATTGGTTTGTTATACCTGTTGATATGTCTAACGAGAAATAGATTTACCTATTTTCTTTTTTTTTAAACACATATGAATGCTTATTAACAAAATCAAACGTTTTATTTGAAAATATTAAATTTTTGGAATAACATTTTAAAAAAAAATTATAACGTTTTTTAATATTTTTAACTCACAAGTAATTAATAATTTTCATAATCAAACCGTTTTATCTTGAGAAACAAGATTTTTGGAAAGACAATCAATTAACAATGTATAATTTGACTACTTTTTATGCTTTCAATCAACCTATAATTTATCTTTTTTTACATCCAAATTTATGCCGTTGACTTTTTCCTCTTAAAATTGTGTTGCTGTGTAACTGTTACCACCTTAGTTTGGTTGTTTTTTGTATTGTGATTAACTGTTAGTGGTTACATACATTGGTGTGTTTTTACCTGTTGAATGCTTATTAACAAAGTCAACCGTTTTATTTGAAAATGTTAAATTTATCCAGTACAATTTTAAAACAAAACTAAACGTTTTCTCTTTATTTTAAAATCACAAGTAATTAATAATTTACAAATTAAAAAACTTTTAATTTGACAAGCAACATTTTTGTATAGACAAAAAATTAGTCAACCGAATTTTTTACAATAACATTTAATAAATAACTTTTATTTTCATAATTTCGGAAACTTTGACCACTTAATTTGATTGAAAATGTATTATGGAAACCTTTAAACTTAATCAATTAGATTGGCATTTCATATTTTGTTTCTATTTATATAATCAATACCAAAAATTAAACATTTCTTCCTTATTTATAATTGGTATACCAAATTATATATACATGTAGAAATTTTTCGAACTTAATTCAGTTTTTTTCTTCTACATTTCGCAGGTAGTATATACTACTTTAGGTTCTTACATTTTTATTTATATATCACACGAGTACTAACATATTTTTGTTCGCAGTTATTTGTGATAACTATTACACACGTGCAGGCAGATGGATCCAAATAATGTAACATTTTTGAATGACATAACATGGCGGCTGAGTAATTACACAATCAAAGTTAAGGTACTTAGGCTTTGGAAGAGAGCAAATCGAAAGACACCAGGTGAAACTCTTGCCATTGATATGGTTGTTATGGATGAACAGGTTAGATTTTATATCATCAATTCATTTGTCACATATATGTTACCAAAACTCCATTTAATATTTTCTGGTCAAATAATGTCTTCTAATTACATTTTTTTACGCAGGGTTCTAAAATGCAAGCGATTGTGTGGAATAGATACATGAAGAAGCATGAAAAATTTCTACGTGAAAATGAATCATATTATATCTATAGACCACAACTAGCGGATAACAAATCTGTTAAACACTTTTCTAAAAATGACATATTATCTTTTACTTTTGAAACAAATCTTACAAAGTGTAACAGATTTGATGGTAGCCAATATGGTTTTAATTTCTCTTCTTTTGAGTCTATTAAGTCTGGTAACCTTTCGCAAGAACAAAGGATTGGTAGTTTTCGAAGCCTTAATCTTTTATATATTTTTATTCTTTTAATTTGTCTTCTTATTTAATAGTTGAGATAACATTTTAAATATTTTAGATTTCATTGGCTTTGTTGAAGAATGGAGTCCACCCGAGCCTATCGAAACAAAAGTGGATTGAAAATGAAAATGAACCTACTCTTGATTGATCTAGAGTATGTGTTTCATTTTTCCCATTCATAATTTATTATCTCATAATCTTTCATCATATATTCATTTCTCATTTGTACAATTAATACTTTGGAAGAAATGTTTGGAATTTATGCATGCTCTAATAAAAAATGTATTGTATGTAGTGGGGTAAAAATGTCATGTTCTTTGTGGGATGAATATAGTGAGCAGATGTTTGAGTACATCAAGCAGAACGAAGCTGAAGTCCATGTAGTTCTTATTGTTCAGTTTGGTAGCTTTACCAATTATAAAGGTTTGTCATTTCTTTCAATTTGTATTACGTTTGACATTTTTTTTACTTTTTTTAAAAAAATAACGCTTGCTTTTTTATTTTTTTTTTAGGTAATGTAAGTTTGCAAAATGGGTTCAATATAACTCGCCTGTTTATCAACGAAGATATTGACGATATTCGTGCTTTTAAGAAAAGGTGATATGTTTAAATTATCCTGTAATTATTTACATATATCTAAATATTTGACTTATTATATAGATGTTATATTAATTTTTTTATTCTTATAGTTATATTGAAAAGTTTTTATCTACGGAATCATCGTCTGTGCAACGATCTCTTGGATCGTCTGGTAGTATGAATATTAATGATGAATTCTTGAATAAAACCCCTTTCAGCACTATTCGTGATCTTCCTTTGATAACAGAGGTAAGATTCTATTGATTTATCATATCATTATATACAAGTTTTTTTAAAATTCATTTTTTAACCAATTCCTGTTTCTTTTGTAGGTGAACAAACAGGTCATTGTTCTTGGAACCATTAAGGGTGTCGATGATAAAGATGAGTGGTATTATTTGGGATGTGAGCACTGTAATCACAAGGTGGAGCCGACCTTAAGTTTACCTGATGATAATGAAGAAACAGATGTTACTTCGTTTAAACAGGTGTTAGTTTGCCCCAATAGAGAATGTCCAAAGCACATCGTCTCTGCTGATCCAGTGTATGCTTTATCTTAAATATGTACATCTTAAAGTAAAACAGTATTAAATTTGTTTAATAATATTTTGTAATTTGTAAATGTAGGTTCAGAGTACCTTTAAGGGTTCAGGATTTTACTGGTATTACATCCCTTACTTTATTTGATCGTGAAGCAAAGAAATTGCTGGGATTGTCAGCAATGCAACTTTTAGAAAAATCTAAGCAAGTAAGTTGTTTACACTCTGTCCAAAACAAATTAGTTATTTTGCTTTATATTATTTATGTCATTTGTTATTAAGGTTTCTGGTGAAGAAAAAACAACTCCAACTGAATTTCGTGATCTTGAAGACAAAAAGTTTGCGTTCAAAATAAAAGTGGGTCAATTCAATATTGACAAGCACCTAGACGGATATAGTATACGCAAGTTTACAAATGAGTCATCGATACTTTCTTCACTAGAACAAAAGTTCTCCGATATTCAGGTTTTTTATTCCCATCCTATATTCCTTTATAGGTTGCTTTTATAAAAATTTATTATTGTTTTACTATATAATGTGACACATACAAATCCTTTAATGTTTTTAGGTGGATCAACCTGGATTTGAAAGCTTGGATGGAGTTGAATCGTCTACACAAAATGCAATCTCTCTTAAGGTTCTTTTCACCTATTAAATCACTCCCGCAATTTAATTTAAATTGCTACTATTATCAAACATTAAACCTTTCATTTACTTTTGTAGGATTCTGTTGGAGATAACAACACTCCAGAATCATCTTGCAGAGTTAGTCTTGTCCATGATGAGCAGGAAGTGAAGCGTAGCCTCGACAAAGTTTACGGTCTAGAAGATGATGCAAGTGAGTCTACTACCAAAGTGCGTAAGGGTGATAAGAAAGTTTGCACCGACAAATCAGTTGAGATCCCCCTGTTGATCCCAAAGCTTGAAAAATAAGAACATTTATCCGTTTGTTTGCTATTTTTTTGGGGATTTTTTCTGAATGTTTGTTTATGGTTTGAAACAATTTGGTTTTTATTATGGTTTGTTTGATGTTTGCTACTATTTTTCATTTGAATTAGTTGTTGGTTTGAACATTTATGTTTTTTCCTTACCTTTGGCAAATAATTGTTCGTTGTTGAATAAATTTTAATTATTTATACGTTACGTTGAATTATCTATAAGAATCATAACATTATTCATAGGTCCACCTATATATAATTAACATTTTTTTATCATATTTATATTTTTTCAAACAATTTATCAAACATAAAGTTCTAATACATTCCATAAAATTATTCAACAAAATATGAGTAATACTTAATTATATTACTTTTTTAAAAAACGTTTTTTTTAGTTAGTTTAATATAAAATTCTAAGTATTATAACTAAAGATTATGTTAAAATTACAAAGTTGCTATAGTACAGTTACTTTAAACAATTGTATTCTAATTACATACTTAATAAAAAAAACATAATAAATACTAATAATAATTAAGTTGACTTTTTCGTTTTCTTTAAAATTCAAATACTATTTATTTAATAATGGTAAGTATTTAAGCTTATTAATAAACATTTTTAATTACAAAATCTTTGTAATTACACACTTGCTAAAAATAAAAACCTATACATGTCCATATATTAAAATTTTCGAAAAATTTGAACGTAATTACACCAAAAAATTCAAATATTGAAATTCATTTAAATATGGTAAGTAATTAACCATATTAAAACAGTTTTGACTAGAATTTTTCTGTTTTTAAAAATCTATAAAACCCTACTACTATAAATCAAACCAACACCTTTCATATAAACGAATCCATTCAGTCTTACAGACAAATCAGAAGACTCAAATATTCAAGAGTTCATCTTTGGTTTTTTATATTTTCTCTACTTTCTACCAAACACGTTGAAGGTAAGTAATTCTTTTATTTCAATATTACATGTTTTCGTAGAATATGTTTATCTACATGTTTTTTCTCTACTGTTCCATCAAAGAAGATGAAGGTATGTAATTCTTTAATTTCAATATTACATATTTTCGCATAACATGATGATTCGTACTTTATGTTGATTTATAATATATTGTTAGATAAGTATTATGTATCGTTGAATGTTTATATATATATATAAACCTATCATCCATAATTTTAAGTTTTGTTTATATTTTGTTAAACTCTTATAATGCATTTTATGTAGAATTGCATCCTTTTAGTTGAAATGGGACGTAAAAGACTCTCTAACAGTTCGAATGGTAATTTTTTTGGCATAAATATACAATGTATTTATAATTTTATTATTTTTAATTTGTCATCTAATTTTTCGATTTTTTATAAGGTGATGACAAACGAACGCCATTATCTAATATCTCAAACGGTACACTTATTTCGTAGTTATATATGTCTTTATTTATATTATCGTTTACTTATGTAACTAATACGTAATTCTTCATAGTTATCTCCCATGAAGAAAAAGTTAGGCACGCGGCCGAGTGTCGTAGATATAGAAAATTACAACTGGATGCAAAGAGATGCAAGGTGAACAATCATAATAATGGAATTCAAAATGTGCCGCCAACTACAATATTTAATCGTTACTCCGTTGAAACTTCCAACCATTATATTCATCAAAGCTCATCTTTCCAAAGTACATTGAATGTTTCTACACCAGGTAAATCAACGAATAACACTTTCTACTTTTAAGTATTTCTATACAGTCTTAACTACCATTCCACATTTACAATTTAAGTAAATTTTATTTGTTCGTCTTTTTTTATAGGACAATTGCAACAAAATCATTTGTTTAATTTATCAAATGTTATTTTTATTTATTTAAACTACATGTTTCACTGTATACGAATATCCTATTTTCTTATTGATTTCATTATAAAAACTAATACTATTTCATACGTTGTTTCTACGATTGAAGTCAATAAATATATTGCAACGGAGTGTCCAAAATCCAGAAAACTACAAATGGATTCTATGAGACTCAATGCTAATCAATGTCAAAATTCAAACTCATCAACATCCAGAAGTACTTTAGTTTCAATCGATATGCCATCCTTTAGATCAACCTTCAACAACCCATTTAATGCATCCTTCTCTGGTAATAAATTTGTATGCCATTTAAATATTCGATACCTTTACTTTTTAAATTGACGACAAATTTTTTTCTCTAACACTTTCTCTTTGTTATTTCATTATGTATTATTAGGTTCCACACAAAGAACTCCTTTGTCCAATATTACAAACGGTATCATAATACTATGTTATACACGTTTTATTTTTACATTAGTCCTTTATTTAAACATTAAACGTTTATTGAATATACAACCTGATATTATTTTTATCCATAGTTTCCGTGGCTGAAGTCCAAAGACAAAAATCTACAGAGTTACGAAACGTTAGAAAAGCACAACTAGATTCAAAAAGACGTAAAGTTGGTTCTGTTGGTAGACCTCGAAAACAACCCACTGTTGCACATGAGTGTTCAAATGATGACACGCTAAGAACTCCTACTTATCCAACCCCATCTGGTACAATTTGCTTTGTGTCGATTAATGTAATGAATTTCTGAATCTTATTAATACTAACTTTTAAATGTTATTATTAATTACAGGTGGACTTACTGATGTTAATACGGTCTCACTTGCATCATCTTCTGCTCAAAGAGAACCGATTAATACATCAAGGAATAATCGACGTTGCATCTCACCTGTCCGAATGGTTAGTTTATCTGACGAAGAAAATGTGGAACCTCAAACAATTGAAGGCTTGCAATTTAAGGGTGTCTCTAAAGGTAAATATTAAATTTACAAAACATTTAAAAGCCTTTTTTTTGTTTTATAAGTTAATTTTATTTTATTTATTCTGTTTGCAAGATTATCTGGATCATGGTGATCAAACCGTTGTATGTCAAATGTGTAATGCAAAGTTGTGGAGGTCAGAAGCTACTAGAAGCGTAAATGTTTGTGGAAAAACAACCTATTTGCTATGTTGTGGTTATGGAAAGGTACAACTTCCAGATTTCAAAGAGAGCAATTCAGATTATCAGAACCTTTTCAAGAACATAGAATTAAAGAGCAAATATTTCTTAAAGCACATTCGCCGCTTCAATTCTATGTTTTGTTTTACTTCAATGGGAGGGAAGGTTGATTCAAATATCAATAGTGGAAAGGCTCCCTTCATATACAGAATAAGTGGTGAGAATTATCACACGATGGGTGGTCTTCTTCCTTATGATGGTTCGAAACCGAAGTTTTCGCAGTTATATATATATGACTCTGAAAATGAAGTTTCAAACCGAAAAAACATTTATAGGTAATATTCTACAAATTTTATTCTACTTTTTTTTAGCCCTGTATATAAATTTTAATGTATTAATTTTTTTTTTTCATTCTTTTCAGTAAGGAAAAGGAAAAGTGTAAGGATATTTCTGACCTCCTTGACATTGAAATCATTCAGTACCTGAAGTCGATGTTAGACTCAAATAATGCGCTTGTGAAAAGTTATAGGAGTGTACGGGATCGATTTCATGAAAATCCAGAAGTTACCCTTAAGTTGCGTCTTATTGGTAGGAGAACTAAAGATGGCCGAACATACAACCTACCAACTTCGTCAGAAATCGCTGCTCTTATTTTTTCAGACAATGATGAGCAGCTTGACAATAGAGATATTGTCGTCGAAACAAGATCAGAGGGACTTCAGCGTATATCTGAACTTCATCCGTCGTATCTAGCCTTGCAGTATCCATTGCTTATTCCCTTTGGAGAAGATTGTTATAGGGTTGATATACCACATAGGGAAGAGAGGAAATCTAAAAAGAAGGTTGATTCAAAGTGTTCAATGAGAGAGTATTTTGCATATCATATTCAGGACAGAGTTGGTAAGTTCTCATTGATTTTGAATGCTAGGCGGCTTCTTCAACAGTTTTTGGTTGACGTTTATACAATGATTGAGAGTGAGCGCTTATTTTATGTCCGTTTCCAGCAAAGTAAACTTAGGTGTGAAACTTATACTAATCTTCAAACGTTGAACCAAAATGGACCTACTGACTTGGCAAAAGTAGGGACACCTGTGATTTTACCCTCTTCTTTTACTGGTGGTGCACGCTACATGAGGGAAAATTATCTTGATGCAATGGCTATTTGTAAAAGGCATGGATACCCTGATTTTTTTATTACAATCACATGCAATCCAAAATGGCCTGAAATTAGACGGTTTCTTAAAGACAAGAAGACAAATCCAGAAGACAGGCCAGATATTTTAGCTAGACTATTCAAAGTTAAGCTAGACTCAATCATGAAAGATTTACGTGAAAAAGCACTATTGGGCAAAACTTCAGCAGGTAAAATTGATTACCAAAAAAAAAAACCTCCAATATATATTCATATATTAGCATCTTTATTCATTTATACTAATACAATTCTTATTTGTTGTTTCTAAATAGTAACGTGTTTTATTATATTGTTTTACTTTATGTTTCAGCTGTCTATACTATAGAGTTCCAAAAACGTGGACTGCCCCATGCTCATATCTGTTTGTTTCTTAAAGAAGCCAGTAAGCTACCCACAATTGAACACGTTGATCGTTTTGTTTCGGCTGAAATCCCTGATAAGAATCTTGATCCGGAGTTGTTTAGTCTTGTGAGTGACTTTATGATGCATGGACCATGTGGGCGTGAATATCCGAACTGTCCGTGCATGCTTGACGGTAAGTGCTCCAAGAAATTTCCAAAGAAGTTTTCTCCTGCTTCAACTTTAGATTCAAATGGATATCCGGTTTATAGAAGAAGAGAGTCAGGGATATTTGTTGAAAAAGGAACTGCTACGTTAGACAATAGACATGTGGTCCCTTATAATGCAAAACTTTTAAGGCGTTACCAAGCTCATATCAATGTTGAATGGTGTAACCAGGCCGCTTCAATTAAGTATTTATTTAAATACATTAATAAAGGACCTGATATGGCTAAAGTTGCTTTTGTCGAAGATAATGGAGAAGGTGAAGAAGTGATGCAAAGAGATGAAATCAAAAAACATTTTGATTGTAGGTTCCTTTCAGCATGTGAAGCTTCGTGGAGAATATTTAAAAATGAAGTGCATTATAGATACCCTCCAGTTATAAGGCTTCCATTTCATTTGCCCGGTGAGCAAAGTGTTGTATATGGTCCAAAAGAAAATATTCAAAATGTGCTCGACAAACCAACGGTGGCTGCCACAATGTTTCTAAAATGGATGGAACTGAACCGAAACGAAGCTGTGGCACGTGAACTAAGTTACATTGAAATCCCAAGTAAATTTGTCTGGAAAGAGGAAGAAAAAAAATGGGACTTTCGAAAGATGGGTAAGGCAATTGGTCGTGTTCACATGGTTAATCCATCTATGGGCGAGGCGTATTTTTTGAGAGTGCTTCTAAATAAAGTAAAAGGCCCTAGATCATTTGAGGAGATAAGAACGGTCAATGGAGAAATCTTACCAACATTTCGTGATGCATGTTATGCTCTTGGCCTCTTAGACGATGACAAAGAATATGTAGAAGCTATTGAAGAGGCTCATTATACCGGTTCTGGATATTGTCTTCGTAATTTGTTTGCGATGATGTTGCTTTCTAATACCTTATCTAGACCTGAGCATGTTTGGGAAAAATCATGGAAGTATCTGTCAGATGGTATTATGCGTAGACACGAAGACGTATTCCAAATTGAAGGTAACAAATTTTAATTTCGAAATTTAATGAAATAATTTTTTTTAATGTCCCTTTTATTTTAAATTGAATGGTCCAAACTTTTTTGTTTTTAGGTTTGTCTCTTCCTGATGAACAAATAAAGAACCTTACGTTGCTTGAAATTGAGAAACAATTGCTTCGGAATAACTCAAGCCTGCGTAGGTTTCCTTCTATGCCTTATCCTGATAATGATTCCATATCATCTGCAAATAACCGTTTGATTCTTGATGAGCTGAATTATCAAGTAAGTACGTTGGCTGAGGAATTTCATACCTATTCACGTTCTTTAACTGATGAGCAACGTTCAATTTTTAATCAAATCATACATGCGGTTGATGGTAACAAAGGTGGGCTATTCTTTGTTTATGGTTTTGGAGGAACTGGTAAAACCTTTTTATGGAAAACGTTGTCTGCTGCCATAAGATCTAAAGGACAAATTGTTTTGAACGTTGCATCCAGTGGTATTGCTTCTCTGCTGTTATCTGGTGGAAGGACAGCGCATTCTAGGTTTCGTATACCTTTGAATGTTACTGAACAATCATTGTGCGGTATAAAGCCCAATAGTGATATTGCTGATTTATTGAAGCAAACTAAGTTAATTATTTGGGATGAAGCTCCAATGATTCACAAGCATGCTTTTGAGGCACTTGATCGTACAATGAAAGACGTCCTGCAGTCAAATTCTTCACCTAATTCTGATTTGCCTTTTGGTGGTAAGGTTATGGTTTTTGGTGGTGATTTTAGACAGATCCTTCCTGTTGTTCCAAACGGTAGTAGAAGAGATATTTTAAATGCATCAATAACTTCTTCTCCTATTTGGAATAGTTGCAAAGTCCTCACTTTAACAAAAAACATGAGGTTAACTTTAGGTAACAACACGTCTGAATCCGATGAAACAAAGGCATTTGCAAACTGGCTTCTTGAATTAGGTGAGGGTAAAGTTGGTGAGTCAATTCATGATGATGAGTTTGATGTGGAAATTCCAGATGATCTTCTTATTAAGGGTACATCAGATCCGATTTCTAGATTAATTGACTTCGTCTACCCTTCACTTATCCAACTTTACAAAGATAAGGATTACTTTGGGGAACGAGCAATACTTGCACCTACAAATGAAGTCGTACATGATATAAATGAAAGGCTTCTTGCATTGTTTCCTGGAGATGAAGTCGAGTATCTTAGCTCTGATAGTATATGTCAGATTGAGAATGGTAATAACCGTTCACAGGAAGACTTATACTCTCCTGATGTCCTTAATGGTTTAAAAATTTCTGGGTTACCTAACCATCGTTTAGCACTTAAAGTCGGTGTACCCGTCATGTTGTTGCGAAACATAGATCAACAAAATGGTTTGTGCAATGGAACGAGGTTACGAATCACCAGACTTGCAAAGCGTGTTATTGAAGCCGAGATCATATCAGGTGGAAACATTGGTACCAAAACTCTTATTCCAAGAATAAATTTGATACCATCTGATATCAAGATTCCAGTAAAGTTCCAAAGGCGTCAATTCCCAATAAGTGTATGTTTTGCAATGACCATCAATAAAAGCCAAGGACAGTCTTTATCAAAGGTTGGATTGTATTTAAGAAATCCTGTATTCTCACACGGCCAGCTTTATGTCGCATTATCAAGAGTTAAAAGCAGGGCAGGCGTGAAGTTACTTATACTGGATGCTGATGGGAAAGTGATGACTAAAACAAAAAATGTTGTTTA
The DNA here is from genome assembly GCA_030844895.1 of Ambrosia x helenae. Classification (NCBI taxonomy): domain Eukaryota; kingdom Viridiplantae; phylum Streptophyta; class Magnoliopsida; order Asterales; family Asteraceae; genus Ambrosia; species Ambrosia x helenae. The sequence goes on along the minus strand of CM061228.1, from coordinate 132,529,195 downwards.
TAAGGAAATTTTTAGCGATATTTGAATTACTGTGTATTCGTTGCTTTTAAATTTTAATAAAATGTTTCTACTTTACTTTTTCTTATACGTTATACTACTCCAAATAATCGTACGTTGGTAAACTGCGTGTAACGCGGGCAATTATCTAGTCTACTATAATATATAAATAAAACTTGTTGTGGGACACGTGGCACATTCTGAGGCCATCTGATTTTCTTTTTCCCGCCCATTTTCTACTTCCTTCCATTATAAGCTACTCTCTTAATCCCTATTCTCAGGCCTATTTTTTTCTCAAACCCTAACAAAAAGAGCCTCTCCTACTTCTCACTTCATAATAAGCATTTTAACATTACAAACCCTAAAAGTTCCTAATCTTCTCTCATCCGATCCTCTCCTAATCAATATCGATTCTGCTTTAGATGATATTGTTATCTGATTGGGTCACGGATTCAAGTTTTTAGCATCTGGTAACCCATCTTTCATCTTATTACTTACTATTTTATTTGTTTTTAGTTGTTTAAATCTAGGGTTTGATTAAACAAAACTAAAAAAAAGAAGATTATTCTTTTTAACGATTCAGTTTTATTCTAGGGTTTGTTTAATCTATTTATTTCGTTTCAAGGTAACAGTCATGTTGACTTTTGCCAAATCATTAGTTACGGAAAGGTATTATGACCTTTTCATGGCAGTGCAGATTTAATGAAGAAAGGGATGAACGACGTTGGAATTGGATGGCCGTGAAAAAATTGAGAGCATCCATAGTGGAGTCTTCACCCGAGAACTCCAATTTTGTTAACAATAATTTGTTAGGGTCTCTATTACCTGTTCATGCTTTGCTAAACAATAGAAAATTCAAGTCGTTAGTTATTGATTTGTAGTCTAAATAGAAATACGATTTTAATTTGTTTCTAAAGTGGAGACAAGAATTGTCCATTATGTTTTTTTTGCTATTATAGAAAAATTCAAAAAGACGATTGGTATTCAAATTTAGAACTTTTGTCATCTTACAACATTTTATTATCAATCACTTGCGTTAGATGTAGAAACTAAGTGTGGAAATTAGTATTTTATTTTTATTTATTTGAAATAGCAAATGAAATGCAACCATCTTCAACTAAAGATGTATTAGAGACTCCACCAAAACAGAGTGATTTGGATTCACCTAATATAAGAAGGCGTAGTAGTCCAGTGGTGATCACAAGTGCCAAAAGATGAGGATGAGATTGATGAAGAAATGGTAAAATCATATGACAAAGCAGTCATTTAAATGATCAACTGTAAATTTTATTTCAGTTTCTTTCATAATTGTGGCAATTATCTTATTTGGTAGGCCGGGGAACTTTAGAATCAAATGGAACATGACTATGAAATCGGGTGAGTTTCATATATAGCAAACTACATGAAGTGCAAAATGAAAAGTACACCTTATTTTGGTTTGCGCAGATTCAGTAGGATGTTGGCTATGCTTTGTAGAGAAAAAAATAAGATATCGTTTACTGTCGAATTTCGCCTCACTTTGCCTTTAAAGGTAAGTTCTTTTGTTTTTTTTTGGGATATTTTTGTTTGTGAATGCTGGTAATTTTAGCGATAATCGTGTTGGTTACTATGGTAGAGTTGGGTGATAGCAGTGACAACCTGGTAAATGACAACTTCAAATCGTTAGCCTTAGATAATCCGAATGTGTCGAGCGGGTCGGAGGTAATCTGGTCCAGGTCTGCAATTGAGATAATTTGGACAAAATTGGGAGTTGAAAAAAATCCATGCAGGACACATTATGGTATATAGGTCTTAGAAGCATACAACAAGTGTGAAATTTTATTGCGCAAAAAAGAGGACAAATTGTTGGATTATCATCAGAAGAAGGTTTTGTTAGGTTTTATAACCTATTACTTTGTTCGTCATATTAAATAGGTATAAATATGAACAATATAAAAACAAACTGAGTAGATGAATGTTTTTATCATAATTTGTTTTTGATTGATAATTTGCAAGATATGAAGGTCAACTGCTTTTTATGAAGAGCGATGTACGATCCCCAACTGCATTGGCGTTAGCAGCCAGGAATGTGGTAGCGAGGAATGGTCTCTGCCCATGTTGTGGAATCCAATACGAGACTGCCGATCATGTTTTGGTTGGGTGTACGTTCGCTAGATCCGTATGATGGTCGGTGTGTGTTTGGGTAAAGATTCCGGTACGAGATATCTTTGAGATAGTTACTCAAATGCTGGATTATGTTCTAAGCAAAAATACGGATTCTAAGAGGAAAAAGATTATTTATGAGATATTTCTAATGATGTTATGGAAGATTTGGTTTTGGCGTAACGAGAAGGTGTGTAACAAAAGAAGCCTTTCAACAACTATAGTGGTGGATGAGGTGAAGGAAAATACATACTGGTGGATGGTGAAGAGGTTCAATATGTTATAACTTCACGGGGAAGCTTGGAGTAATCTTGAAGGCTTTTAATTTGGCTAGCAGTACTTGTGTATTGTTTTGTTTGGTTTGGTGACATTGTGTCCTTAGCTGCTTGCTAAGGCTGTTTTGTTTAATTGAATAAAATCCTTTTCGGCTGGTCAAAAAAATATAAATAAAGTTAATATGGAAACAGGTCAAAGATGGAAAGGTTGTCCAACGTATCAGCTTTATTGCATACAAGACTCTTAAATCATTTTAATAATTTTTTGTTATTGTTAATATGCCATATATATTGTGATAATATTTAACAAATTATAATCATGTATAAAGAAGATTAAATAATTGGGATTAAAAGTATTTTGGCTTAAAACAGATGACACAATTTATAAAATACAAAAGAATTTATAGATGAAAACATGTAAGTTAAAAGCCTGTAGCCTTCTATATCAATAGAAAACTAAATGGAAATCATTTTACATTCTTTAAAATATACATTAATCCAAAAGGATATGTCAATAATCAGGTAACACCCTAAATTATTTTCTTCATAGCATTTAATAAATTATATTCGTCATCAACTATAATGTTGAGAATCCCGTGTAACACACGGGAAGCTAAGCTAGTATATATATATATATATATATATATATATATATATATATAATATATATATATATATATAGATAACCATTATAGACCACACATTTCACTAACGCAATTTTTTTTAGCTTTTAATCACTGCTTTTTATGCAGAATTTATATTTTTATTTTTTTTCAATATACACATATGTATAAATTAACAAAAATTTTTGCATAAAAATGTGCGATTAAAGAAACAAAAATTGCCTGAAATTTGTGGTCCAGAATGGTTCTCTCAGTTCTCAAATAGGGGTTGGTTCTCTTAGGATCCATACCATATATAAGTAGAGGATCCTGTAGAAATATTGTTTTGTATTGGAAATGTAGGAAGAATTAAAAATTGACATGTAGGCATCATATTTTTTTATTTTGGAATGATGTATTGGGTTGTTTTTGCTTGAAAAACACTTAACACAACAATATAAAAAAATTTAAAACACAGTCCAATGTACTATAGTCATTAAATTTAAATTACAGATAAAACACCCTAGTAATTACTTAAAACACTCTGCTTAAAACACCCTAGTAATTATTTAAAACACTCTGCTTAAAATAATTGTTTTCGGTTTATTAATTTGTTATGTTTGGTGTTTTTCTAAGCAAAACATTCTAAAACATCATGAATACGTCAAAAAAATATGCATACATATCATTTTTTAATCCTTCCAACACTTCTCACACAAACCAATAATCTTACAGAACCCTAACCCATATATAAATATATATATATATATATATATAATAAAGCGTTACCCTTTAATTTTCGTCAAAAAATTCAGGTTATATAAACCCAATTAGCCCAATATTTATTAATTTGTTAATTTTTATCTTTAACTTTATTATTACTTTACTATATAATAAATAAAGATTTTATGATTATCTTAATTATCGCTCATATAAAATAACATTATTAAATCTTAATTAGATGTTTATCGCTTATTTATTTAATATTAATTTTATTAACTAATTATTTTTATATTTTTATTTATTAATAATCATTTAATATTTTATTAATCTAGTTCATTAATATTAAATTTTCTAACCTAATAACAAATAAAAAACAAAAAAAATGTTATAACATTGTGATACACAAGTTTATAATGAATTATTTACACTAAATGAAACTGTAAATGAGAGTTATATTTTCATTTAGGGCATAGGTTAAAACCAGTTGTTTCTATAAAAACCACACAATCAAGACCACCGCCTCAATCACGCCCTGCAATGGTTGCTTCTACCTATGTTTTCCATCCAAACGTACATTATCTCTTTAATATACATTTACTATATACTAAAACGTACTAGTTTTATTTATTATTCACGTGATTAAAATTGTAATTTTTTCATATTATAGTACATTAATTTTTAGACTACATCGTAACACACGTTTTGTCACTTTATATTAGATTTGTTGATCTAAAAGGCCCCTAGATATAATCTAGTACTGTAATATCATCATCATCATCATCATCATCATCATCATCATCGTCGTCATACTCAGTTAATCCCACCAATTACAAAGGTAAGGTATGGTATGAGAAGGGTAAGATGTAGACAGTCTCACCTCTAACCCGTAGGAATAGAGAGGTTGTTTCCAGTGAGACCCTCGGCTCGATAGTGATTTTGTATCAAGCCTTGAACATAACGCACATAACACTTAGCAATCGAGACAAACCCGATTGGTGCATGTAACCCTTTGTCTTTTGACTATCAATGTCGTCAGATGATTAATTCTAATCGAATAATTATGATCGATCTTTTAATATTTAAAATCAATATCAAACTTGATAAGCGCGTAAATCCTATCCATAATCCTAACTATATATACATACATGAAATGGACGTGACATTATATAGTGTTATCAAAGATATAAAAAAAAATCACTTAGACTGGTAGGTGTGGGGGGTGGCATAGGGGAGGCATTGTGTTGCCGGGCCTCGCTACACCACCCCCTGAGGCGGCATGGGCTTAGGGGCGGCAATGGAGGCATCTCGTTGCCGTTGGTGCCGGGGCTCTTTTTTGAGAGGGAATCCAGATTTAATTGTTTTTTAATAGATTTTTTTTATTATTTTTAATAATTCTGATCAATGAGGAGGCCCGTCATCATGGTGCACACCACCCCCTTAGAGGCCCATTATCAAGATGTCTCTCCCCCTACTCTTACGTGGCGGCCCATCATGAAAATGTCACCCTCTTCCTACCGAGTAGTCTTAGTGACTCACGCTAATTAACCTTTTTGATACTACAATGGTTAATATATAATGATTGCCTTACAAAAAAATCTTATTCAACGAACCAATCCTAATTACTACCCAAAAAAAAAAAAAAAAAATCTTATTCAACGAACTAATCCTAATTAGTAATTACTACCAAATAGTATTTAGTCATAAGTCATAACCTTAAGACCCAAAGGTTTTACTTTGATTTTTTCGTTGCCATATAATTATTAAATAGTCAATATAACATAAATATTTATCCTTACAAAATATATTGTCAAACCTAAGTCTTACCAACCTAAAAATCGAGTATGTGTTGAATCAATATATTCTTCTAACAACGAACTTTACAAATAACTTTTCTGTAAAGCCACAAAATACATATTCCGTCAAATCAGAAGATACAACATCAACGAAACTAAACAAAACATTATTTAAAAAAAATAAAACCCTTAATAATAATAAATAAATAAATAAACACAACTTTAACAACTTAAAACAGTACACCGTCATCGAAACTCCATAGCTCAGTCGTAGCACCACCAACGCCACCATCTGCATTCGCCGGAGCCGCCACCGACAACTGTTCGTCTAGATACGGAATCTCATAAAACTTCATATACGATTCATACGCCATAAGTTCCTCAGACAGTTTCTGCACTTCAATGTCTTCCTGTACCACCTCTGCTTTCTTCTCCGTCAAATCCTCCAAAACAAACCCGAATTCCAAACCCGAACCCGAACCCGACCCGGAACCCGAATCCATGACTTCTTCAGTAGAAACCCACGCAGCAGAACCAGCGCTGTTGTTTGAATTACCAGGTAACTGACTGTAGGAATCGAGTTCGTTAGGGAAATTAACCTTGGCCTTTCGTCCTCGGATCTTTCGAGCTGCTTTGTCGTAAGCTCTAGCGGCTTCTTCTGCTGTGTTGTATGTACCTAACCAGACCCGTACACCTTTTCCCGGATCACGAATCTCAGCCGCCCATTTGCCCCATGGACGCTGCCTGATCCCACGGTACAGATTCTTCCTCTGTCTTTTCTTGCTACAGTTGTTATTTTCTTGCCCATCACCTATTCCACAAAAAAATAATAATAAATAAATAAACAAAAATTAATAATAATAAATAAACATCAGAAAACAAATGTTTAGGAACACCTACGTATAGAGGTCTATGTTAATCCTACAAATTTACCAATGGGTTGGTGTTAGGGATGAGCATTTGGTTCAGTATTTTTTTTTTTTTTCACAAAATGTTATTTATTTATCTTATTTTAAAATCAACACATTACAAGTGGACGGTTGGTAAGTAGGCAACAAGCTGCGCCGTCACCCTACTGAACCGGTATTTTCAATATCGGTATCGCTATTGGTTCGACACCAATATAATATATAGACAACATTTTTTTAAAGAATACCGATACCGTATTGAAAGATTCGATACCCACATTCCGAAAATTTGGTATTGGTACCGGTACCAGTACTATACGGATCTTATCCCTAGTTGGTGGGGCCGGGCATTGACAAAGGCAAAGCTAGTAAAAACAACTAGATATTTTGGGTTGAATCACATAGACGACTTGTAAAATTTGTTGGTATATATTTACGATAAAAGTGGATGAATAATCAATGAAAAATAGACGACAAGATTAAAAAAATTTGACATGCATAACAAAAAGAAAGACAAAAAATATAACACATTATCTTTTAAATAATAATAAAATAAAGGGAATGAGAGTGGGTACCTAAAGATGAAATGGCTCGTTTATGAGAACGATTAGTTTGTTGGGCAAAACGGTTGAACTCGGATTCAAATGGGTTGGGTTTAGGAGGGAAGGAGTGGTTGGGCCAAACATCGTTGGGGTTGAGACGACGGTTACGAGGGATGAGGTTATCGAGAATAGCACCACCACACATGGTCGCTTTTGTAAAATGTAAATAATAATAATAATTGAGTTATGGGTGTTGGATATTTTAATTAGAAGGAGAGATGTGATTGTAAGTGTTGAGGTAGAGGGGTGTTTAAGTAGGGGGGATGTTGGTGGGTGACAGTAGATGTTAATGAACCTTCGTAGAGTTGTCGCTTTTAAGTTTTAAGAATTAAGATCAATACTGGCTTACTAGCTTACTATAGATTAAGATTAAGATGAACTTTATTCAAACTTAAAATACTAAATGGTATGTTTAAGGAGGAGGTTCTAGAAGTTTGTATCATTTCTTTAGATGTTTATTTTTTTATAAAAGTTTTGTAAGAGAGGTATTGAAAAAGTTTTGTTTGAGGTTTTATCTAAGAACAAGAGAGAAACGCATAGCGATGTATTCGTGGGTTGTTTATAATTTTGGTGTTTGTAGAAGAGGAACATTTACATGTGTTTTTATTAAATGATCAACGAATAAAAGTCTGACTACTCGAGATAACCCAATAGCACAATGAAACATCATGCAATTATGATCAAAGACAACGCTGAATAGCCAAGCTCATCGTCTCATTTTCTAGTGAAGTCTTACGTATGATGTAACTCAAGCTTAATTAGATATTATATATTTAGTTTTTTCTTCTATAAATGTGTAGTTTAAATTTATTAAGTTTTACATAACAAGCTTATTGCCTTTTGAATTTAATTAATAAATATAATACTAATAATAATAAAATTAATTTCAACCATTCCAGTAATTATAAAGTTAACTTTTTCTTTCTGTTTTGTCCTTTTCTTGTCTTAGTATTTCATATTTTCTTGTTTTTCTTTAATAATAGTTAATTCTGATTCGTTGGTCAAACCTGCCTAATGCTTAGACTTTTTCCTCTTTAGGCTCGTAGGGGCATGCTACTATTTTAATTCCTATAGTAGTTCATATATATTTTAGTTCTTTACTTTTTCTTTAAAGACAAGTAATGAGAAGTAATGAGATGTCAACCACTTGATATCGGACGCTTTAGTTAATGTCGACTACTCGACCATCGTCAACCTTCTGGCTTTCTTAAATGCGCAGAAACTCAACATCCATCTGTCCGAATGCATGATAGTGGGATAGTCGGTAAAATCTCACATCTCATCCGAGTTGAAACGGCAACACCCGTATTCACACTTCGCATGGATGTCACAGAAAATGATAAAAATGGAAAATGATAAAAATGGGATGAATTGGACCTGAGTCACAACAAACACAAAGTATTTTCCCAAACACTCCATCACTACTGGTTTTTTTACTTCTTTTCTTATTGTTCTTTTGAATAATATGTATTTTATACTATCTTCTCTTGTAATATCGCACATTACTACATGTCATGATTAACGTGTAACTAAAGCGATTCACGCAAATAAATAATTGTATTCTAACAATTTGAGCTTCACGTTTAAAAGGTTTTATTAATTATTAAAATTCTTATACAGAACATTTCCAATGGGTTTTTTCGGAGTGAGTATAGACACAACAAATGTTGGATGTGAGGAGAGTGGATGGGGAAAACGTGGCCGAATCAGGGGCGTAAGGACACAATGGACTAGGGGTTTGATCGAACTCGTACCAAATGATAAAATGCGACCCAAACGTCCGTTATCCCATTTTTTGAACGACCAACAAATAAAAGCTTAATTACCCGGGGTAACCGAATGACAAAATACGATCCCAACGTCTGTTATCACAGACAGAATTAGGTAGTCAAAGCCCAGTATCTCAGTTTGGGGGAAACTCGCCGCCTAAAGGTCCACTGCGCTAGATCCAGTTGGATTCGGATTCAAATTTGACACGTGGCATCAACCCAAATCTTCACTTTCCCTCAAATGTCAGTTGAGTTACAGCTCATTGGCCATTAACCCACATTTCAATTGAAAATTAATAACTTAACAAGCCCATAATCTATATCTATCTATATCTATACTATATTATAAAACATTTCCCACCGTATCCTGCACTCAGTAAACTTGATCGTGCCCTGGTCTGTGATTTGTTTATGGCTCGTTGGCCGAATGCTCTCTTTAAGGTCCTCAAGAAGGGTCCTTCGGATCATTGTCCGATCTGGCTGGGGTGTTCGGAGGAGGATTTTGGACCTCCCCCCTTTCGTTTTTTTAACTCTTGGCTTGGCTCTAGCCAGCTTGATACTATTGTGCAAGATATGGTGGAAAAAGGTACGGGGTCTAAAGTTGGAGTTGCGGCTGTTGCCTAGTTACTCAAGGAGTTTAAAACCAAGATTAAGCTTTGGAGGGCTAAAGCTCGTGAGGAAGAATCGGCCCAGCTATGTAATTTGTATAAGGCGGTGGAAAGTCTTGAGGTGATGGCTGAATCGGCCACACTTAAAGCAGGTGAGAAGAAGGTTCGTGTGGCCCTTAGAGCTAAGATTAATGAGATGGTAAAAAGGAAGGCTAAAGATCTCAAGCGAAAGGCGCAGATTAATTGGCTTCGGTTCGGTGACGACAACACGGCCTTTTTTCATAGCTCCGTCACTGTTAATAATGCTCGGAGGCGGATTAATGGTTTGTATTTTGATGGCTTGTGGGTGTCCGAACCGGCAGCCCTTAAAGATGCGATTATGAACTGGTTCGGTAAACAGTTCCATGAACCGTTGAGGTGCAGGCCGTTATTTGACAATACAGGGTTGCCGTCTCTTTCTGAGGGCCAATCCTCTTATTTGGATCGTCCGTTCTCAGCTGATGAGATCCTCTGTGCGATCAAGAGCTGCCATGGGGGTAAGGCGCCGGGCCCGGATGGCTTTACGATGAAGTTTATTAAGCGATATTGGGAGGTGTTGAAACCGTTTATTTGTGAAATGATGAACGAATTCTTCTGTACGGGTTCAGTGAGTCAAGGCTGCAACTCCTCTTTTCTTACTTTGGTTCCGAAGAAGGATGACCCCCAATCTATTACGGATTACCGTCCTATCTCCCTGGTGGGGTCAATCTATAAAATCATCTCCAAAGTCTTGGCTATTCGACTGAAAGGGGTTATCGGGGATCTTATCGCTCCTACTCAATCCGCTTTTGTGGGTGGTAGAAATATTTTGGATGGGCCCCTAATTGTTAGTGAAACGGTGGCGTGGGCTAAGAAGAACAAGCACAAGATCATGATTTTCAAGGTTGATTTCCGTCGTGCGTATGACTCGCTCAATTGGAAGTTCCTATTCCGGGTCATAGAGTTTATGGGGTTTGGCGAGAGATGGATTTCTTGGGTTAAAGGGTGCCTTCAATCCGGGATGGGGTCCGTGCTTGTGAATGGGTCCCCCACTAATGAATTTCGTTTCAAGCGGGGGCTTCGACAAGGTGACCCGATGTCGCCTTTTCTCTTTATTTTGGCCATGGAGGTTGTCAGTATGTTCATGCGTAGAGCAGTCTCTCTTGGGCTATTTCATGGTGTGTCGCTCCCGAATAATGGCCCGACCCTCTCCCACCTTTGTTACGCCGATGATGTTCTCTTCATTGGCGAATGGTCCGAGTTTAATGTCAGGAGCATTATCAGGTTACTGCGGTGTCTGAATCTGGTCTCCGGGCTTCATGTGAACCAACTTAAATGCCAACTATTTGGCGCGGGAGTGGACAATTCCGAGGTGTTGAGATTGGCTGAGGTTGTTGGCTGCCAAGCCGGTTCCTTTCCTTTCTCCTATCATGGGGTTCCGATAGGTGCGAATATGAAATTGGTGAGACATTGGCAGCCGGTTATTGATCGGTTTCGAAAAAAGTTATCGGCTTGGAAAGCTAGGTTCCTCTCTTTTGCGGGTAGGGTCACGTTGGCGAAGGCGGTTCTGGGGAGCTTGCCCTCCTACTACTTGTCGTTGTTCAAAGCTCCCAATAGTGTGATTAAGAGGTTAGAAGGCATATGGAGGGATTTTGTTTGGGGGAAGGTGGGTAGTAACCATAAAATTCGATGGGTTAAGTGAAAGCGTTTTATTAAGCCAAAAAGGAGTGGGGGAACGGGGTTGGGAAGTATTCGGGATTTCAATTACGCCATGATCACGAAATGGTGGTGGCGGTTTAAGCAAGAGCCGGAAGAGTTGTGGGCCCGGGTTGTCAATGCGATCCATTCGAAGAAGAATGACGGTGGCTTTATCCATGTGAAGTCGTCTGTGCCCGGTGTATGGAAGGATATCGGAGCCATCGATTCCACCCTTCGGTCCCTAGGGATTTCCATCGCTGATTATTTGCAGGTTTCCCTTGGGAACGGAAAGTCGGTACGTTTTTGGGTGGATAATTGGCTGGGTAACAGTCCCCTTAAGGAGGATCTCCCTGATTTGTATCATATTGCGTCTGTTAAAGATGGGCTGGTTTGTGATCACTGGGAAATGATTGGGGGGTTGGTCCACTGGAAGCTTGGCTGGGTTCGGGAGCCGTCTTCTGGGCCCGAGTCTTTCCAGCTCTGGGTGTTACTGGATCGTCTGCAACAGGTTGTTTTATGCGACTCGAAGGATAAGTGGGTCTGGCCTAACTCGGAGGGGGTTTCTTTCTCTGTTAAAAGTCTTCGGCTTCAGTTAGACGCGGCTGATCCCGATCAGGGTTCTGGGTTACCGTTTGATTGGGTCTCTTGGGCCCCCCGAAGTGTAATTATTTGCTGTGGAGGGCGTTATTGGGGAGGGTCGCTACTAAGGTTGAATTGAATGAACGCGGCTGCAACTTTGGCAACCTTCTTTGTGATAGATGTGGCTATATGGAAGAGGACGCCAAGCATGCCACGGCCGGCTGTCTTTGGGCCAGGAGTGTGTGGTGGCAGGTGTTTAGATGGGTCAAGCTTCCTTTTCCGCCTGATGTAAATGGTCTGGATGCGATTATGGATGTGGTTCGTACCAGCCCGGGCTCAACTAGGTGGAGAAGGATTCTTCTCTTGGTCGTCTTGGCTACTACTTGGCGGCTTTGGTATGCTAGGAACCAAATGGTGTTTGAGTGCAAGTTTATTCCAACGCAAACGGTGGTTGACCTTATCAAGGAGGACGCCTTTCTTTGGATCTATAATCGTTCCAAGCTCCCGGGCATTAGCTGGGATAAGTGGTCGGATTTTGATGTTTTTGAATTGTTGTAATCGTGTTTCTCTTTTGTTTTGGTAGTTGTCCCGTTTGTTTCTAGCGCCTTGCTAGCTCTTTATATTTATATATAAAGTGGTTTGCCGTTAAAAAAAAAAAACAAGTTTAATTTCTCATGATACAACACACAATGCATATAATAACTACCTTTTGAGGGTAAAATTGTCTTTTAAACACCATATTTAATCAAAAGGTAATCAAGAGTCATGAGATGTTTATGAGACCCCATGACATTCAATATTACAATTATTTTAAACACACTAAATAGAACACGTATAAAAAATAATTCATAATGCTACATGTTTTGTTATAATCTTTATAAAAGTTAAAGTTTTATAAACCTAATAATACTATATAGAAATCGAGAAATCCGTGTTTTTAATTATGAGATAACGATTTGAATTTTGAAATTACTACTTATGGCTAATCTAATCTAAACTATACGGTCACCGGATTTTACGATCGGAGAAGAAAGCTTATGTTTATAATGAATTTCGAACAAAGATATTAATAAATATTCATATAAAAGGAGTGGACAATAACAGACGAATAATTTAATTAATAATAATGGGTTCTTCTTCTTGAGTACTTCAACTCAAGTCCACATTTCCAGCTCAACAAAATTTTTCGGTTATATATCGAAAACCAGTTGGACCGATTTCATAATCGATTAACCAAACTGGAACAAATAAAGAACTAAAATCAATCAGTTTTTGAAATATCTTAATCAAAAGTTTTGGTTTTGGTTATGGCTCGATATGGAAGTGAACCGAACAACAGCTTGTACACACCCTTAAAATCACTAATTAGAGTGTTGTGGTCTCCGCCGCAACGCGCAGGCACCCACTAGTATATTAAAAAGTAACAGTGTAACACATTAACTCATTTAACTAAACCCATTAAGGCCCACCACATAATCCCAGCAAGTCATAAAACTCATCGACGATATGCAGATCTACAGAAGATAGGCGGCCAAAAGCCGCCTCTTCTCACCTTGCTGTCATCGGACGTCGACTTTTCTCACCAAAGCATATATGTTTATTTACCTTTAATGAATTCAATTATTCACTTTTATGCACGCTTTCGATTAGTCTATGTTTTGACATAAAATTTGTTTGGAAACAAGTATGGTAAAATAAAATACATTTTCACTAGGCAGTATGAATTCGAATTACTTTACATTTGATCGTCGATACAATTCATGGTACTATCGTTTAACTTACAAATACACTATTTTCTTACGTGATTATTTCTAAGTACGTTTTCGGTGTAAATTCAAGTTGGTCTAAGTTTTGACGTAAATTATGTTCGGAAACAAGTCAGACAAAATATTTGACACTTTGACAGTATAAAATCAATTAACTTTTAAGCTCTGACGACACCAGAATACACGCTACGGATCAAAGTACTAGTTAGAAAACAAATCCTTTCACTAAATTAATACTATTAAGAAAAAAAAACTACCATATCCAATAAATCTCACAAATAGCAAGCTACAAATAAGGTCTGAAAAAGGTGGGATGTAGGCAAACCTTACATCTATCCCTGAGAATGGAGAGACTGCTTTCGGAGAGACCACCGGCTCAAAAATAAACAAAGGACCAACAAACTGAGCGAAAAAATGAGAGAGACGGTGACCAATAATTAATGAAGCGAGGAGCGAGTACTACAAACTAAAAAGACGTTTAACATCAAACAACAAAATATAGGCGCAAAACACGAAGGCAATCACCTGCAGAGTCCTCCTAAAGTGAAAGCAAGTCTAAATTCCTGAGACAAAACTAAAGCTCTATTGTACTCTCTTTAAAAGTCCTTGACCTTAGCCCTATCTCTCCATGAATTCCTATCGCGGACCATGTCCTCAGAGAGGTGCAACTCTAATAAATCATGCCTAATCTGCTCATCCCAAGTCAATATGGGTTTCAACTGCTCTTACTGGCGTTGATTTCTGCCTTTGCTTCACATGCCCATACCATCTCAATCTACCTTCCTGGATCTTATTTTATATACTAGTCTATATCTATACTACATTATAAAGGATGAGACATGGGTAAATATGTCCAAATTATCCAAAATTAAAATGGTATACCAAGGGTCCTTTACAAGTCTCTATTTTTTTGTCATTTTCTTCCTTTTATGCCCTCATGTACAACCTTTAATACTAATTGTATATATCTCTTATGCACTCTTTGTGCCCACATGAAGATGTAACCCCTTCATAAACACCATAAACACCCAATTGAATATTGTAATCCTTGAAACCCCACAATGCTCTTCACCTTCACTATTTTTTTCTTCTGAAAGTGGTCAAAAATATAATATATGAATATTTGGTAAAATGGTAGCCCTTTGTGCTAATGCATATCACCAAAAGAAGAATACATCAAGTATTCATGGTCTAACTTGAATACTTTTTTTATTATTTTATTGTTGGAATATCCTAACAACTTCTTGTATATATATTCTTTTAGTTCAAGTTGTAACAAAGCTGCTTGTTACATTACTTATGTTCGGAAGCAATGAAGCAATGAAGCATTGATCTATGCATTATATAACATCCATTAAATTAGTGGATTTTGTGTGAATACCAATTTAAATTACTAGATTTGTGTGATTGCCACCCATCACCGCCACCTACCCATTGCCACCGACACGACCATGACCTCACCACCTACACGTCGTTGTTGCAACTAGCCACTATTAAAAGAAATATGAAATGTAGCAGGAGAACACTATTTTGGAACATCTTTGTCATTCCTAAGATTGACCACTTTGTAAAAATTGTACATCTACATGTATCGTGACCACTTTACAAATACTGTTTTCAGATATAACAATTAATGACAATCATGGTTTGAACATTGGAATAATTATAAAATTTTTTTCCTACATGTAATATAGGACAAAAAAAGGACAAAGTACAACCGATATAAAATTTTAATGGGCAAAAAGAAGTACTAATAAATGAAGTGCCCACGCGTTTGCTTGATTAACCGAAAGAGAAAACAAGAATTTTGGATCAAATATTCAAATGTATTGATTTGTGTTTACCTAAAAAGACGGCCATGAAATTTTATTCCACCTAATGTACTTGTAAGATGGGTTTTTTCCTCTATTGTTTATCTTGACATAAATTTTATGATTTCATACCACTAAGCTTGCTAGCTATATTTATTTAAGTGAATTAAGGTCAAATGGTCAATGCTTATTTTCATGTCACATGCTTTCACCTATTATGATCCATTCATGGCAAGCCGACAGTCTATATGGTTTGAGACCTTGAGATAACGGTACGGATTTGGCAATTTCAATATCCGATCAACAGTTTATAACTTGGATCGGGGTTGTGTAAAGTGTAAACGCCTGTTTATTTTTTATACAAATTCTTTTTGAAATGTGGTTATGTTTAGAATTCACCCACAAACTCCACACACGTGCCACAAACCTTAACAACTAGAAGACATTCACCCTAGTCACTCCTAACCTTTCTTTAAAAACCCCATTTCTTACCCGATCTAACATCGTGTGTCCACTCACACATCCACCTCGACATCCTTATCTCTGCCAATATTTTGAATTAATACTATTGATGATGCAAATATTTTGGATAAAGTTCGACTGGTTTCGACTAGTCATTTTTTTTCCATAAAGAAAGTGCAACACAAATTGATTCATCATTCATGTAACGATATTTGTCAAAATTTACACGATTCAGTTGTTTTGAAAATGTAATGTGGCGGGGAGTTTTAGGGCCAATGCTAATGCTATTCGAGCCCAGCCCATCCCATCTCAGCCTAACCCAACAATCCCAAATCCCAACCCACGAAAATAACTTTTCAACATTTTTTAGGCGAAATTTGAACTTCATCGATATGATCTCATAGAGAGTTAGAGACTCCCGTTGAGGATGCCATATGGTTAACTAGTTTTTATCTCGGGAGCGTCCCGGGTTGAAACATCTAATATGACATATTATTATTATTATTATTATTATTATTATTATTATTATTATTATTAAACAAATCTCTGCCATAAGTTATGATATTCAAATATAAAAAAACGAATCTCTGCGCCGGGGTATAAATCTAGTGCCATTACAAATGAATTCGGAAGTTTGTAATCGATCATTATAAAAGAACTAACATGAAATAAGAAAAAAAAGTTAATTATTGAAATATCGAACGCATTAGTCTAAGGGTTATGTGATGCGTTAAAAAATTCATAGGTATATGATCGGGTATATAGTTCGGGTATTTGGGTATGTTGTTTCGGGTAATCGGGTCGGGTATCATCTAATCCCAGACCCGACCCAAACCCACAATTTTTTTAAACTAATCCCAAACCCATCACAATACCTGTCGGGTTACAAAAAATAGTCGTTTTTTTCTCCGTTTTTTATATAGCACTATGGTACTCGTTGGAAAGATAATAAAACGCTCGTTAATTTGGTGTAATTTTTTTTCTTTAAAAAATCTTGTATATAAAAAATATTAACGTTTAAAAGTTATGGGAAGAAACATGAGAGATAAAATAATAAAAGTTTAATATTTAAATTTAGTAGATTAGGTATTTAATAGATTAAGTTAAAGATTATTTATTCCTTTTTTTAATTGGTTTACACTTGCCACATCACATCCTATGTGGCATCTCTCAAAGGAGAAATTGCATAAGATTATGACATGTAGGGATGAGCTCGGGACGGGATCGGTACCGAACCGATACCGATCCCGACAATACCGATACCGAAAAGTCCAAAAACCCAATACCGATCCCGATACCGAACACATACGGTACGGTACGGTATCGGTTCGGTATCGGTACGGTACCGGTATGGTATCGGTATTTTGCCTTAAAATACCGATCTCGTACCGATACCGTACCGATACCGATAATACCGAAACCGAAAATCCATAAATATGGATACCGATACCGATCCCGAAACCCCTCGGTTCGGTATCGGTTCGGTACGGTATCGGGATCGGGACGGGACGGGATCGGTATTCGGGCTTGAATGCTCATCCCTAATGACATGTAGGATTTCCTCCTTTGCAATATATATATATATAGAATACTAGCTGACTACCCGGGAGCGTCCCGGGGTTGTAATATATAATATTAATGAATGTTAAATGGTTAATTGGAATTATGTGTTTTGACCCGTTACAACATCACTTAGCTTGTATCATTGCATGGTAAACCAATAAAACATGACTGTCGTGCACAACATAAGGATCAATTTGATATTACCTAACTTTAACGAAATTTCGTACACTTTCCATTTGATCACCATTTACATCTTCCTGCACAGCTTTTGCATTTTGTTCATCACCGGCTACTTTCATAGTCGCCTGCTCTATTGCTGGTTTTTTCACAACTTTTGGGCTTTGTTCCTCAATTGTAACCTTCACATCAACTTGCTCTTCTGCTCTGGTGGCTTTGCCTGTAATTTTCAGTACAAATTTAAATCAAATATATTGGTTTAAAGGGTTTCAACCTTGAAAAAATCAAGTGGCAAAAGAAGTCAAAAATTAACCTTGTTCTTGTCACGCCATCTAAGCCTAAATGGTCTAAAATGTTTCTTTCTGGTATTTCTTGTGAAAGTTCTTGACTTGTTCGTATTGATGAAGAATCATGATTAGGTTTTATTCTTTTATCACCAAGAAAAGAATAAAAAAGGAATAATCAACCAACTTAATTTAGGTGTACAGAAGAACCATCAACGTTTCACAAAACTTGATATAAGGTGATCTATTAATATATATTAGGAATTTATACATGATATGACAGTTTTAGTTAAGATCATACTGGTCAAAGCCGTAAGGCACACACCCAAGACAAAGAAAACACAATAATAGGAAAAGCATAATAGGCACAGGAAATGATGACATGAAGTAAGAATGAAAGATTAGTCCACTCAGTTCAAGCTTTCCACCACAAATTGTGAATCACCAGCTTAGCAAGTGTTTAGAAACGGGAAGATCCCGGGGTTGAAAAATCTAATATGACTTAATAAAAAATAATAAAAGAAGAAAACATACTAAACGTATTGAAAAAATGAATAATTCGGAGTGACCATATTTTCTTTCTTGGAATGCATAGAAGCTAAAGATACATATTTTGCTGGTGGCTGCAAAACTTCCTGGTCTGTGTTCACCTTTGACTGCAGCAAAAACATACACTGTACGTACAGAGTTAGTAATAATCTATTAGAAACAAAGTTTTGGATACCGATAATCTAAAATTAGAATTGTAACAATTTTCATATAACAACGTCATGATAAAACTATAAACAAAAAATTACCTTGACTACTTGCCTAGCAGCAAGTTCAAAAGGCAAACCGCGACAAGATTTAGCAGCGATGTCAGATGACAAAGCGTCCAAATGCCATCGGAAGCGATTATAAGCCTTCCACCACACTACCTTAGAATGGTAACAAACGCACATTATCAGACAAAATACACAAATAACAAACACACGTATGTTTACACTTCACATTCAGACACACCTTACGATGATAACAAACGCACGTATGAAAAATACCCTACTAAAAGACCACTTACAAATATATCAAACACAAGTTAATCATATAAAAGACTACTCAGAGACAGAAACTCACAAATAAAAAACCCCAAATTAAAGACACACTTGATAACAATATACAAAATCTACAAACGCATTCATTATAGAAACCTTGTATAAACCCCTAATTAAGAGACACTAAGGTTTTCAATATATAAATCAAACACGCGAACCTGAATTCTTCTTCGCTGGTCTTTCATCATTTTTGTTGCGTCTCTCGGTTTAAGTAACATCTGCTTCACACATAGCATTCATCAGAAAGATACATAGTAATCCAGATTTTATAAAATTCGTATGTAAAATTTGATATACTTACTTGGTCGACGTTTTGGTGCCATTATCAATATGTGCTTAAACAGTTAAACGAAAATGATCTAGATGAAAATGTTATTAGAATGTTTATAAAACCGTAGTGAGTTATCTCCCTCTTTTTTTGCTATCACAAAAACTTACTGTAATTATGATGAATTTGGGCGGTCTAATTGAAAGAGATTAAAATTTGATTGCTTGCATTTTGTCTAAATACCCTTCACTTGCTTGTGTACCGGGTTATTAATTACATTTAACATTTACAATCACCTTATGCACTCTTTCTATATGTACAAACTTTGTTGGATAACAAATCATAAAAGAAAACAAATGATTATAACAAACACGAAAAGATTTAATATAACATAAACATTTTTTTTATTAAAATAACAGAATCTAAA
Source organism: Ambrosia x helenae (assembly GCA_030844895.1). Taxonomy (NCBI): domain Eukaryota; kingdom Viridiplantae; phylum Streptophyta; class Magnoliopsida; order Asterales; family Asteraceae; genus Ambrosia; species Ambrosia x helenae. The sequence goes on along the minus strand of CM061228.1, from coordinate 132,509,632 downwards.
ACTGTAGCTCAGTCTTGTTGTGATGTAAATTATCACTTATTCTGCATATTACAAAATATTTGTTTAGACTTTAATAGCATCAAGAGCAACAATGCCTTTCTGAAAGCATTCATAATAAAAGACGGCATAGTTTTTAACGGTCTTGTACACCCCAGGCCTCTTCTCATCGACCAAAACATCCACCGGGCCAATCTCTTTGTCAGGGTCAGGTTCTGCAAACATAGCAACGGATATTCTCCCCTTCTCCTTGTTTGTCACAACCATATGAAGCGGGCTCTTGAAACTCCGATTACTCATGATCTGCAAAATCAATACAACTTGCGTAAGTATAATTGCATCATATAAGCTCAACTTGCCCATGACCCGTTTGATGCGTCACATATTAATCCAAACAACTAACATAGTTTCGCCTGCATTTGATCGCCAAGATTAATGAAAAGGGCATCGCGTAGCACAGGAACCATGTACCATCATTAAACACTTGAAGCCCTTCAGTTCCAGGATCTTGTAACAAAAGAGTAATTCCGGATCTATCCGAATGGGCTTTCAGACCAAACACTTGATCAGGAGTTGGACATGGTGGGTACAGAATAAACCTCCCTTTCATCATATCATGTTCTTCAGTAAACTGTTTCGAAAAACAGTTTTCTTCCAAGTCTAAAGATTTCGCCATTGCCTTGAATATGACCATTGATATTGATTTGATCTTCATGGTGAAGTCATCAATGGTTTCTCTGAAATTCGATGAGTTTTCGGGCCAGAACTGGAGGTTTCTTTGATCTATGGGGAGAACTCGAAGAGAAAGGCGATCCCACCAATCTACTAATGTTCAATCATTAGTAGAATGTTCAATCAATTAGGTTGATATAGCAAAGAGAATTGCTCCTGACTAACTTACAGTTTTGCAACCAAGATTTTCTATACATGAGGATGTTCCTGACTAACAATTAGAATGTTCCTGCAAAACTGCAATCATTAGTAGAATATTCAATCATTAGTAGTTATCATAACAATTAGAATGTTCTCTTTGCTATACATTAGGATGAGCAAATAGCAAAGAGAATTGGTTGCAAGTGAAGATGGAACATTAAACTTTCATGTTCCACCTTAATCAGTTAATTGTTATGATAACTACTAATTCAATTAATTAAGTTCAGTAAAGTTAGTCAGGAGAAACGATACAATATAACAATCATGCTCATGTCTAATTTTAATAAAAAAAAATGTTCAAGTGAACGAAAATTCTAAGCATCCTACTTTTAAGGCCAACAATAAAAATTGAAAAAATTAACAGTTAGTAAAAATCGTGGAATTAGTAATATGGTAAATGATATTAGGTAGCTGTGACTTACCCCACTGTCCAATGTGTTTCCAAACTTCCAAAGCGATATCGCAGCTTGTAAATAAGTGGTCGACTGTTTCAGATCCAGTTCCACATACATGTATGTGCCATTTGATTAACTCGGCTTTAACCGGAAGGCGTTCCATCTCCGGACTCCACGCCGCAACATTACACTTCAAAGGGACCCATTTGGTCCATTTCATAACAAAAACCTGCTGCGTCTGCACGCTTTGTTGCAGCAGATTCCGAACCTCTTTCACAGTAGGCGCAACATTATTTCCCAAGCTCCACAACCATTTGTCTACAACCTGAGTACAATGTCTATGCAGAAATAATGTTTTCGCGGCTGCAACTCTCTGTCATAGGTTCAAACCAAACAACTAACAACCTTCACACTTCATAAAAATCACTTCTTTCAGTCCAAAACGCCACTTAAATTACTAACATAGTTGTCAAAGGCGTAAAACGCACTCAAGGCACTTTGGTACCGCCTATGGCCTAGGCGAGAAGCGCAAAAAAAAAAGCGTGGGCCTGAGAAAAAAAAGAGCGCAAATAAAAAAATGAGAAAATCACCAAAATCACTAAAAAAATAACCACCAAAACCTCCAAATAGGCAAATAGCAAGTGATTCATACATGAAAACCAAAAAAAATAGTTCAAAATGTAAAAAATAATAAAACTTCAAATCCAAAAGGTCTACAATCAATAATCAGAGTCGTCATCGTCATCAATTGTCTTCCCTTTTCCAGCTGCATCCATTTGCTCTTCCATATGACCAGAAACAATAAGAAAACAGTAATACTAATGATCAGAAAACAATAATAAAACTGATGCATATGATCAGAAAACAATAATAAAACTGAAGCATATGATCAGATAACTGTAATACTAAAACATATGATCAGAAGACAATAATAAAACATGAAAACTACAACATGAAATAATTACTCATATGATCAGAAAACAGTAATAAAACTGTAAAACCTAAACTTTCACTAACAGAAAACAATAATAAAACTGTAAAACCTGAACTTTAAAAAAAAATCATTGCTTTATTTATCTAGGAGAGAAAAGCGGCCTAGGGTCGCTTCTAGGAATTTCATCGCCTAGGCGCCCTAGGCGAGCGCTTTTGACAACTATGATTGCTAATCAAACCATCCTCCACAATTTGGTCAAAATGTGCAGTAATCATACTCATGGGCGGAACTTCATTGGGGCGAGGAGGGCCGAATTTATCCTTCGAAGCGTATAGTTCAGTCCGTTAGCTGATTAGTAAAAGATGTTCAAGAAACATAAAAAGGATTAAATTTTGAGCAAAAGGATTACGCGCCTTCTTCCACCTATGTAACAATAAGATTCTAAAAGGTAAGACTAAACAAATGGTTATATAGAGCATGATGGTGATAAAAGTTAATGATTATTTTTGTGTTCATAAAAGAGATTACCAATTGATATCTGGTCAAGCTGCTGAAGCTCTTTTTCGTTGCTCAAAGGTGTCACGTGAAGAACTCCCTCTATGAAAAGAGATCTCCAAGGATTATCAAATCTATCAATTATTAGTTGTTCGGAATCAAGAAAATATTGAAAATAAAAATGCATTTACAATCCAAAAGAAGTGCAAACTGAGCTCAAGAAAAAACCTCAGTTAAATAATGCTACTTATAATGTCCATAATGTTCCATCAACCAACCAGTAGCTTGAAAACGAAGTGTTCAATCCACTTTCACCAGGGTGAATTTCTGGAAAGAGATCATCAAACCTTGTCACAAGTATGAAATTGGAAGTCTACCATAATTCCAATAAAAGGAAAGTGCATGTTAACCTTGAAACTCGTCCATACGAACTCTTCTAAAGCTTCAATCTCCATCGCTTGTTCCTACAAGTACACTTCTCTTAACACTAATTCAATATCCTTCCCCTATTTGACCAATTGAAATTCATGACATCCGACTCCACTTGGTTAACACCATCAAATTTACATTATTGTTAACACTTGATTAACTCCCGGGAGGGTCCCGGGGTTGAAAAATCTAATTTAACGTGATAACCTATTGCAAATGGCTCAAGTTAACTAACCACAAAATCTCTCAATCATTGCATGTCCGTAGTATTCTAATCAGTAATAACTCATATTCCCTAACCTAAAACCTAATCAGTAATCATCTAAAGAATCACTTATGTAAGCTGCAACTGTTCAAAAACTCATCACATATCTCTAGTCTCTCATTAGAGTAAAAAACTCATCACATCTCTCTAATCTCTCACATTCTAATGACTCCTATAATTTCTAACCTAATCAACTAAACAATCACTTAAGTTGGAAATTGTAACCATTAAAAAACTTATCACATCTATGTACCAAGTCTCACAATACTAATATTGATACATAACCTAAAATAATGATAACTCTTATGTTAACACCTATCATAAATGCTAAAAAATGTATAACTCTAATATCAATATTCAGTATATAACCTAAAACAATGTATAACTCTAATATTAATACATGTCATAAAGGCTAAAAAATATTCAACATAACTCTAATATTACTATTCAATACCTAACTTAAATAAAGAACAAAATTATACATAGGAATAAACACCTTCTTGTAAACGGTTCCATTTTTTTTTCAAGCCCTTGCTTTTTTGCTCCTTGTACCTAGGACCTAGGAGAAACATATGCGCCTTGAGTGCGCCTTTGATAACTATAATTATAACTATCCAATCACACAAACCAGCAGCAATATGTTTGATCTAAAAGCTTTCAACTTTCAAAATGGTTACTACCATCATGTATATGATCCAAATATTTGTAATGTAAACCCACAAATTGGTCAAAAGACGTGTGAAACACAACTAATGATAAAAAAAAATCTTAGTTTGAAATAAGAATCACACAAACAAAAAAAAACTCAATATGTACAGCTGCTCATAAAAAAGGACAAAAATGAATAGTATAAGACCAACAAAACACCGTCAAAACTTACAAAGCTATACATTGGTTGGTCCTCGTCTCAGTTGCCGTTCCTTCGGTTTGCACCTCAATTCTAGCAACCCCAAAAGCAGCAATCTTAATTGATTTGTCAGCAGAGATTAAAAGATTAGACCTAAAATCCCTATGAATTAAGGAAAAAAAAAATACATAATTGGATCTATAAATACCAAATTCAATATAACAATAGAACCCTAAATCATCATCATGAACAGTTTGAGATAAACAGATAATCAAAGTATAATTGAGCATCGTGAGCAATCAACAAACAATAGATCTAGTAGACTCAGATCAGGCATAAATAAATAAAATAAAAACTCGAAATTGAGTTAACAATAATAATAATATTAAAAAACATACTATTCAGGATTCATCTTCGTTATAGAGTTGAGATCGATTAAATCGAAGATAATCGGAGGTTCCTTCTCTCTCTCTATAGATCTGTATGTGTGTGGGTGTATAATCTTCATCAGGAAGAGATAATGGGGTTGTTTGAAATTGAGAGAGTAATGAGATTGAGAACTTACTTTGAAGATCTGGAGATTGGCAGAGAGTAAAGGATAAGGAGATGAATGATTGAGAGCTGAGAAAGAGATGGTGAGATAATGAGAAGAGGCGGAGATAACTTTAGGGTTTGAAGGTTTTTGTTTTTCCCGTGTTTTTTTTTTTTTGTTAAAAAAGGAAACACTCCAAAAACCTCAAAAAACATCTATTATTAAGCCACTTGGCACAAAAAAGTGGAGGTTGAGGCCTCCATTGGACGCCACGTCAGCAAAACCATTTTCTTTTATATATATTAATAGATAATAGATAGATATAGATATAGATTTATAAAACTCTAGCCGTAGAAATTAATTTAGGAAGAATAATATATAAACAGGGTAAAAGAATATTATATATATAGATTTTGTATTTGTGGAGATAGTTAAATAAAAAAACTAAATGTATATGAATCATATAACATATAACATGACAAAAAAAAAAAAAAAGTTAATAATCGTTCAAAGATTCCGATGGTTAAAGAAATTATCTATATCTACATCTACGTTTATAATAAAAGAAAGCCTCTTTTGTTGACATGATGATGAATGTGGCCATTTTTTTTGGTGTGACACGTGACACTATGTATGATTATTAAAAAAAACCTTGAGTGACACATTGCGCTTTCCCTTGATTTCTCTCTAAAAGTATTTTTCCCTCTTATATCTAATATGTCCATTTTTAGAGTTTCAAAGTTAGTGCCTTTAAAGATGTAGTTTTTATATCTTGTAACATTTTTAAGTTCCATCATATTATTATGTTTTCGATGGTTATATTTAGATGATTAAAACCACGTTTAAGCTTGTTCAAGTTGTTTTTATAAAAATCATCCAAGACATCTTCAAATACATATGTATGTGAAACTGTAAAAACTATAAAATCACTAACACGTTCCTTTAAAACTCACAGCCCTAATACCCCTTTTTATGTCCTCATGTTAAACTTGTAAAAACATGTGATAATACATATATAAAAACCCTTGTTCATATTTTGTTGAAATCTTTAACATGTGTAAGATTATGTTAACTTTTTAACTAACAAAAACAATAACAAACATTTATAAAACTCACGGCCCATATAATAACTTAAACACTTCCATTTTAGTCTTGTTTAACATATGTTTCATTATGTGAAAGTTCATTATCCTAACCCGTAAGGGCTTAGATGATTTTAAACAAGTCATTGAGTAAAAAACAATATATTTGAATTGAGTAATGTCGCCATGGATAGCTAAATTGGATGATTTGGCTACAAGGGGCATTTTGGGAAAATTAAAGATTTGCTAAAGGTTAAATCTAAGAAACTAAATCATAATGAAACTAATCAGACAAACGCTTCAGTTGATCGAGTGTCTAATGAATTGACAACATAAACAAAATGCATTTTGTGTAGCTTACAGATCAGCCATGTACCTTACTATCCTAACCCATGTGAATCAGCTCTCTTTGCCTTGTAATTCATCAGTAAGCTACAGATGGAAGGTGTAGCTTACGCCTTGTTTCTTCAACTTATTTCCAAAGTCTTTTTCCTTCAAATCCTTGTATCCAAACACCCTCCAATCTCGTTTTGCTTCATCTAAACACACTCTAATCTTCACTTCTTCATCATAAACATCATTCAAACATTCTTCAAACATCCAATTCTCTTCCTCGAGCTACCGAACACTCTCACTTCTTCAATTCTTCAACCTTAAACACTACGCTTCATATTTTTCGGCTGTAATTCCATTCGCTTAGCCATTTATCCTGAAACGGTCAAAGCTCGTGTAGTTATTCCATTCATCATATACAATCAACACAAACACAACAAAAACACACAAAACGGGTTTATTATTAAACATTCATTTACCCTCTCATCACCCCATTCACATTATTTTACATTATCTCTCTAAAAAAATCCGACAATTTTACACATTTTTTAAATTATAAAATCTAATACATCTTTACAATGGTGCGTTTGACCGAAGAGGAAGAAACTGTGTTAATAATGGCTTGGATAAACATCAAAGAATCTACCAACTCATTCGTTCGGTCTTTCTTCTGGGCTAACGTTTTAGCCGAATTTTGTGTGCTAGTCGGTGAAGCACACCTCACTTGTGATTCACTCTCTCATAAGAAGTTGGATCTCAAAAAAAAAAAAAAAAATGTGAACGCTTTGAATAAATATTTAAAATAACCATGGATGAAGACCCAAATCAAACTGAACACAAAACAACAAAAGTTAATCAAGTCAAGTTTACTTCTTAGGTTGGCCAAAGTTTTAACCATATTTCGGCATGACAGATTTTAAGGCCTAAGTTAGAGTAGGTTAATTATGTTTTCTAGTTATTGTGGGTTTTATAGTTACTTACGTTTATTTTTTCAATATATTTTTTATTGTTAGGTAATATTATTTTTAATGCCTAAATATAATGTTTTCTATTTAGTATTTTATGTAATGTTATTATTTTATTTAATGTAAATGTATTTTTTTATTTAGTTGATTTGTTATTAAAGGAAAATAAGAAAAAGGAAAAAAGTCCATCGCTTGTACAATTGTTTCTCTAAACAATCATCACCGATTATTACAAATAATCTTTCCACTAAATAGTTCTCCAAATATTTATTTCCACAATGAAGTTATTCGTTAAAACCCTTTTTCAAAACCTATTTTTCTTAAACCCCTCCATTTTTATTTTATTTTCAAACCCGATTAGTTACGTGATAAAAGGTTGAGTAGGGGAAAGTGTGTTATTTGGAATACGATACTAGGTATTTACTCTAGAACCTATACTATACACGTCAGGTTCTCTGTCTATTTGTTGATTTTAGTTTCTAAGTATTTATCGTTTACTTATAAATTTAAACCTTGTTAAAAGGTTTAGTAAAACTCAGTCTTTTTTTCCAAAACCAATGTTTTGGAGTAATCCAAAGTCACTTTTGACACCCTCACTAGGTTGCCACCCTCACAGGGTCCGTGACTGTCATTTTCAACATCCTCACTGGGTTGCTGTGATAAACGACAAAATTAAGGTAATTACGTGCTAATTAATTATGCGTAATTAACGTAACTAAGTGCAGTTTCGTGTTAATTGTTTTAACTAAGCCTTAGATAATATCAAATTCCCCATACGATGCATAGGAATGCATATGTTTAATATTGAAGCACGACGAAAATAAACTTGTCCGGAACGGACATTAGTGATTACCAGATAACGATTAATTAACCGAAAATGATACCGAACACCCGGGATATGAAATAAAGGGAATTTCCATGAAATATTATGTGTTTTGGAACTCAAAAACCATATGTGGAAACTCCAAACACAAATCTCTCGGTAACGAATAAAGTTCGCGTATCGCACCAGATGCGCGTGAAACTCATAAATTCACCCAATTAAAGCCTAAATAACTTAACAATACCTAAAATAGCTCATGTTTAAGGGTAATTGGGAGTCAATTGTATGTCAGAATAGCTCGTAATAAACACGCGACAGAACCCCGAAAACCCTAACCGGATTAGTTGAAGATTAACTAATAATTAAAAGATATTTTTGCAAAGGAGTGGGCCCCACCAAGCCACAAAGAGGCCGGCCTTCTAAGGGGGCTAGAGCCACCATATGGTTTTGCAAGACCTTAACCCATAATCATGTGATTAACACCAAATCTTACGAGTTTTTATCCTTGCTCCAGGACTCCCCTCACATGTTTACCTTGCACCATTAATATACAAAGAATGGTTAGTGAGTTGTCAATAATACATCAAGTATTCATGGTCTGACTTGAATACTTTCTTTAAAACTGTTATTCTTGTCGACATTTTGATATTTGTCTTAGTCAATATCGATGTGTGAATTGAAATGTACACGAAAGAAATGCCTTATGTACAAGTGATTATTGCCTTAGCATACGAATATTAAACACTAATTGAACTTATTTCCCCAAATGCAATCTACATGACGAGTGATTTAGTCGTTTATATAGATTATATGCTTAAAAAGCTAACTAAATGTTATATAATTGTTTTTTAATATCATATTTTTTAGTGTGTTACTAATAACAATATTATGATAATTATTACTGATCACTTATTTTTTAATCATAAAATGAGTCATGCTGTAACAACCGGAAAATTATGACGTCATAATTAGCAGGATTAGGTTAATTAATAATAATTAATAACTATAACAATTGGGCCACTTATGGGCCCAATAACTACCCGCATTGTAAATCCGGCCCAATAAACTCTTTTCATGTGGGCCGAATGAAAAATAGAGCCCGAGTAATTATTGGGCCTAATTAGTAACCCGCTAGAAATGTAGTGGGCCGAGTAATTATATAAGTAATAGGCTTTTATATAGAACCCGAACTATGTAAAAAAAAGATTGGGCCGCTTGAGTTATAGAGTGGGCCGATAACTATGGATTCTTGAATTAATTATAGGAAACAAAATCAAGCCCAATAACCTTGTATATAAATCGGCCCATTCCTTCCTTGTGCTAGAGATATTGCCGTTCAAAATTAAGTGAGGGAATATTACACCTCATTGCTTAACTCAACACTCAAATGATGCATACACCCTCCACCTCACAAGTCTACAACCTACAACATCATGTCATGCATCACCTTTTCCTCTATATATGAAGCAAGCAAATCCAAGGCAAGATCCTTTGCATCTAACCTTGAAACCATAAGCTAAGAAACCACCACTCAACATGCAAACTTCTTGATGGTTTGAAGAAAAACAATCGGCCATCATGTATCCATCTTATTAACCCATACTTTATCATTATACAACCAACCATTAACCATCTTCATTCAAACATGCAAACCATTTTCCAAAACCTTCTTAATAATCGGCCCTTATACCATCATTATTAAACCTCCCTTTCAATTACATAACACCACTTTCACTAGTTTTGTAAAAGAAATCCAACCCACTTAATCCTAAACCCAATCGGCCCAAATAATTAGCCAAGTATTAGCCGGATCAAGATCATCTTTTGGTAGGTACGAGTCTAGAGTCCCATAAGGTCGTGTGCCAAGCTGTAATGGCCAGCTTTTAGTTAGATCTTTACGCCTAAGCTGTAATGGCCAGCTATACGTATGATTATTTGTGTTATAACTTGATTTGTGTTGAAACAGGAAACCGTGGGAAATAGAACTCTTGCTTTGAACGAATCTATAGACTCGGAAGTGATAAACGTGAGTGCATGTACCCCTATGTTTAAATGATTTTGGGGTGAATGCATGTTAGTTTTTACGTGTGATTTGGTAAAATATTGGTTCATGATCATGAAAGAGTTAATAGAATCGGTCGAATAGAAATCACGTAGAATGGATCCATTCGGTATCAAAGGGATGTATTTTTCTAAACCAAGTAGAGGTTTGGAACCACACTAAGCATTTGTATGGTGCTCCATCGTTAAATATGTCCCACCTTAGAATGACCGAACCATATGAGAATTGTTGATATTGTTTATAAACGAGTCTAAATCTGGCATCACTCACTAGCTTTGTGGCTAACGTATTTTTAACATGCATTTCAGGTTGATTAGATTATGGGAACCCGAGCTCAAAACGTGCAAGTTCAAGTCTTAATAATAGCCAAGAAAAACCGGCTCTTGGGCCGGATATTAAATAAATGGGCTACGGCCCACATGTGTAATAATTAGTAATGTTTGAAAACTATGTTTTAAAGTCTTAATGGGCTTCGGCCCAAGTAACAAGAATCCGGAAAAACTTAAACGGGCTTGGCCCGGTTGGTATGTAATGGGCTCGGCCCAATGGTAGTTGTTATGGGCTCGGCCCATGTTAAATAAATAAAAGAATGTTTTATGAAGTATAAAAGAATTATTAGAATAAATTGGTAATTAATATACGTGTCACGATTACCAATCCGTAATGACTCGTTAATTTTCGGGTCGTTACAGGTTGGTATCAGAGCTCGGGTTCGGGAATAGTGGGGAGTTTATAGAACTAACTTAATAATATTTGTTGTAATTATTTGTAATAGAATGACTCGAGGGGAAGAGATAAACCAAGAAGGACAAGACAATAGGGGAAAAGCCCCCATGGAATATGAAGAAGGAGAAATTAGGAACGAAGAAGTTGTTGAAGATAACGACAATTTACGCTTCCCCGATATCGAAGCGCTTGTAAACGAAATCCCGGGTCTAACATGGGGAAATAACGGGGTGGAGTTAAACTTAGGAGGGGTTGGCGTTATCGGTCCTCTCCCCGAGCCTATCCTCACTAACTCCGAACCCATCCCATTTATACCCGAGATGCCGTTTTACGGGCCTTCTCCTTACTATTACTCGAACTCGCCATTCCAAGACTTCACCAACGCATCAAGCAATTTATCCATGGAAGGATCGAGTAATCTAGGCCCATACCCCTCGCCGTTTGGAAACCCGTACCCCACGGCCCACCAAGGCCCATACCCCACGGCCCCGTACCCAATGGTACCACCTACGCCCGTGGTCGATCCATATTACGAAGCCGCCATGTTCAATCATAATAATATTCCCTTTCCACCAAATGAATTTGTGCCAAGAAAGGATTATTTGGAACTTGTGGAAAATTATTACCGAATGAAGACGCAACGTGACCAAGCACTAAACACGGCGGAAGACCTAAGGAGGTTGATCAAACGATTCGGGTATCAATCCCGACAATTGATTGACGAGTCGAAATATCCACTTCCTTAGAAGGGATCGAAGGAGGGTATGGCGAGGGAGGGGTGAGAGTAGTGGCAAGGTTTAAATAAATGGTTTGGTGTGTAGGTGTGAAGTTGTTAGTTTAAATCTTTGTGGTGATGTTATGTGTGATATTTTAGTTGTGTAGTTATGATGGTGGTATGTTTAAAAATGGTGATGGAAGTATGTAACATCCAAAATTTTGATTATAAAATAGTTATATTGGATGTTTAATTTAGTGTACTTAATTAAAAATAAGATTATGGTATGAATCAAGAAGTAATATGAGATATGACTGTATAAAATTCAATACTAAAATGATAAGTTAAAGTATATATGGCACCAATTAGTAAGCGCAAATTTTAAAAAGGATTTGGGTAATATAGTATTAATTTGTTATGACGACAATACTAATCTAAATAAAATGTATTATTATAGAAAAATGCCGCGAAGATCCGAGAGAGGCAAAGAAACCGAGACACCAAAAAGAAATAACGCTTCTTCATCCAAGCAAACCACGGCCGAGGAACCCTTGACCGAAGAAACCCCGGTAACCCCGGACACTAGCGAACTAGAAGAGAAAATGAGGAAGTTAGTCCTAGAAAGTTTGCAAGATTCCATTCCCACCCTTATAAGTATGATAGAAAAGTCACCTGGTTCGAGGACTCTAGAGAAAAATCCGGAAAATGTGGTAGTAAATATAGAAGATGAACAATTAAGGTCTCGATCTTGTGACTATAAAACCTTCATGGCTTGTAAGCCAGAACTCTTTGACGGCAGCACGGGAGCTGCCGGAGCCCTTCGTTGGCTTGAAGAGATGGAGGCCAGTTTAGAAATAAGTAATTGTGCTCCTAGAGACCAAGTTAAGTTTGCTACTCACTCTTTACGAGCCGAGGCACTAAACTGGTGGAATATGATTCGACAGGTTAGAGGTAGAGAAGTAGTAGCCAATATGACTTGGATAGAATTTCGAACCCTCTTGACTGAAAAATATTGTCCCATGAACGAAATTGAAAAGATGGAAATGGAATTCCTAGGACACGAAATGAAAAGTCTAGACTGTGTTGGCTATATAAACCGTTTCAACCAACTTGCTCGATTAGTACCTCACCAAGTTACCCCCGAACCAAAAAGAATTAGTAGGTTCATTTGGGGGTTAATTCCTCAAATTCAAGGAATTGTTAGAGGGGCCAAACCGACTAGGTATGACACTGCTTGTGAATTAGCTCTAAGCTTGACCGATGATATAGTTAGACACAAGGAAAGAGATAAAGTGTCAGTAGGGAGTAAAAGGGGATGGAATGAAACCTTTAGGTCCACAAATTATAATACATCAGGAAAGAGCCAAGAAACCCCTAAAGAACAGGAAAATCCAGGAAAGAGACCCTATCGAGGAAATAACCCCTACTGTTCCATGTGTAAGTACTATCATGTCGGTGAATGCAAGCAGAAATGTAATACTTGTGGTCGGTACCATTTTGGTGAGTGTAGAGGAGCCCATTGTCAAAAGTGCAAAAAGATAGGACATGTTACGGCTGAATGTCGATACACTCCAGATCGTCCACGAGTCTGTTACGAGTGTAAGGAACCGGGACATTACAAGAACGAATGTCCAAAACTCAAGAATCAGCCCAAGAAAGACCAAGCTAGGGGAAGAGCATTTGTAATTAATGCTGCAGAAGCGCGTGACGAACCGGACCTAGTCACGGGTATGTTCTATATCAATCAATTACCTGTTTATGTTTTGTTCGATACAGGTGCAAACCTTAGTTTTATCTCTAAAAGGTTAGTCGAAAAGATAAATATTCTTCCCGAACCAATGACTCAAACCTACGAAATAGAAATAGCTGATGGTAAGATTTTGCAAGCCAATGAAGTCTTTAAAAATTTGACTTTAATTATGGAAGCACAAGAGTTTAAAATAAACTTAATACCCATGAGTCTAGGAGAATTTGATGTAATAATAGGGATGGATTGGCTAGCCGCAAATCAAGCGGAAATAGTTTGTAAAGAAAAACTTGTGAAAATTCCCTTAACCCATCAAGAAACTTTAGTAGTCCAGGGAGAAAAACCAAGAGGTATCTTAAGTTTAATCTCTAGCGCAAAAATGATGAAGTATTTAAAAAAGGGACATCAACTCTTTTTAATCCATGTAAATTTAGGAAATGAGGAAAAAGAAGCAGAGATTAATGAAATTAAGGTAGTGTCGGAATACAAAGATGTGTTTCCAAACGAACTCCCCGGGTTACCACCATTCCGACAGGTGGAATTTGAAATTAACCTAGTTCCTGGAGCCGCACCAGTTGCCAGAGCTCCATATAGGTTAGCCACCACCGAAATGAAGGAACTCACGAACCAATTAGAAGAACTGATAGAAAGAGGTTTTATAAGGCCAAGTACCTCCCCTTGGGGAGCACCAGTACTTTTTGTCAAAAAGAAGGATGGTTCTATGAGGATGTGTATAGACTACAGGGAATTAAATAAGTTGACAATCAAAAATAGGTACCCATTACCTAGAATAGATGACCTGTTTGATCAATTAAACGGAGCGGAATATTTTTCAAAAATCGATCTTAGGTCTGGATATCACCAATTGAAGATAAGAGATGAGGATGTTCCAAAAACTGCTTTTAGAACTAGGTATGGACACTATGAATTCCTAGTTATGCCATTTGGTCTAACCAATGCCCCTGCCGTTTTCATGGACCTAATGAATAGGATTTGCCGACCTTATTTGGATAAGTGTGTGATTGTATTTTTGGATGATATTTTGATTTATTCTAAAACTGAAAGTGAGCATGAAAAGCACTTAAGAGAAATCCTAGAGACTTTAAGAAATGAAAAACTGTACGCCAAGTTTTCAAAATGTGAATTTTGGGTAAGAGAAATTAAGTTTTTAGGACATGTAATCAACGATCAGGGAATTCAGGTAGACCCAACTAAGATAGAGGCAATACAGATGTGGGATGCTCCTAAAAACCCAAGTGAGATTCGACAATTTTTAGGGCTAGCTGGATATTACAGGCGATTTATAGAAAACTTTGCTAGACTAGCCTTACCACTCACCACTTTGACTAGGAAAAATTCTAAGTTTGAGTGGAAAGAAAAACAAGAAAAAGCTTTTCAAGAACTTAAGGAAAGATTGTGTAAAGCCCCTGTGTTAACATTACCAGTAGAAGGAAAAGCTTTTACTGTGTATTGTGACGCATCTCAACAAGGGTTAGGATGTGTACTAATGCAGGAAGATCAGGTTATAGCATATGCTTCTCGACAGTTAAAAAGACATGAACAGAATTATGCTACGCATGATTTAGAGTTAGGAGCTATTATATTTGCTTTAAAAATTTGGAGACACTATTTATATGGAACCAAGTGTACCGTCTACACTGACCATAAGGGTCTCCAACATATTTTTGATCAAAAGCTACTAAACATGCGTCAGAGGAGATGGATAGAGGTTCTAAGTGACTATGATTGTGATATTAAATATCACCCAGGAAAGGCCAATATAGTAGCAGATGCCTTGAGCCGAAAAGAAAGACCCTTAAAAGATAGAGCCTTTAAGGTCACTTTGATTAACGAATTTTTAAACCAACTCCGAGAATGTCAAAGGAGAGCATTAGAACCTACCCAGTTAAGTGAAGAACTTTTGAATGGTGAAGAAGCAAGATTAGAAGAAGGAACAGATGGAATCTTTAGGTACAACCGAAGAATCTGGATACCCAGATACGGTGAACAAAGGAGAATAGTTCTGAGCGAAACCCATAACTCTAAGTATTCCATTCACCCAGGAAACCATAAGATGTATAAAGATTTGAGGAAAAACTTCTGGTGGCCTGGCATGAAAAAGAGTGTGGGAGAATTTATAGCTCAGTGTGTGACTTGCTCGAAAGTGAAAGCCGAACACCAAAAGCCCAGCGGGTTATTGATCCAACCAGAGATTCCAGTCTGGAAATGGGATCAAATAACTATGGACTTTGTAACCAAATTGCCAAGAACCCAAAGTGGTAACGATACCATCTGGGTTATCGTTGATAGATTAACTAAGTCTGCCCATTTTCTACCAATACAAGAGACATTTGGAACGGAGAAATTAGCAAGAATCTATATAAAAGAAATTGTGTCCCGGCATGGGATACCTCTTTCAATTATATCAGATAGGGATAGTCACTTTACTTCCCGATTTTGGAAAACGTTCCAAGAAGCGTTAGGTTCCCAGATTAAACTCAGCACCGCCTATCACCCTCAGACAGACGGGCAAAGTGAAAGAACAATTCAAACATTAGAAGATATGCTGAGAGCATGTGTCCTGGAGTTTAGTGGGAGTTGGGATACACACCTGCCGTTAATAGAATTTTCTTATAACAATAGTTACCACGCTTCCATTCAAGCTGCACCCTTTGAGGCATTATACGGTAGGAAGTGTAGATCGCCGATCTGCTGGAACGAAGTCGGAGAAAACCAACTCACAGGGCCCGAAATTATCCAAGAAACAACGGACAAAATCGTGCAAATCAAGAAAAGGCTAGAAGAAGCAAGAAGCAGGCAGAAAAGCTATGCGGATAAGCGAAGGCGACCTTTGGAATTTCAAATAGGAGATTATGTCCTATTAAAAGTATCACCCTGGAAGGGGGTGATAAGATTCCAAAGAAGAGGAAAATTGAACCCACGTTTCATAGGACCTTATCGAATTAAGGACAAGGTGGGACCGGTAGCCTATCGTTTAGAACTACCACCTGAGTTAAGCGAAATCCATGATGTGTTCCACGTCTCAAATCTAAGGAAATGTATAATAGAAACCCAAACTATCATTCCATTAGATAATGTGAAAGTTAGTCCTCAACTCCATTTTACGGAAGAACCCATAGAGATTATGGCACGACAAGAAAGAAAAATGAGAAGAGGAAAGATTCCAATTGTGCAAGTAAAATGGAATGCTAGGTTGGGACCTGAAATTACTTTTGAAAGAGAAGACGTGATGAAAGCCAAATACCCCCACCTATTTGAACATCAGGTATTACAAATAAAAATTTCGGGGGCGAAATTTCCTAAGGGGGGGAGAGTGTAACAACCGGAAAATTATGACGTCATAATTAGCAGGATTAGGTTAATTAATAATAATTAATAACTATAACAATTGGGCCACTTATGGGCCCAATAACTACCCGCATTGTAAATCCGGCCCAATAAACTCTTTTCATGTGGGCCGAATGAAAAATAGAGCCCGAGTAATTATTGGGCCTAATTAGTAACCCGCTAGAAATGTAGTGGGCCGAGTAATTATATAAGTAATAGGCTTTTATATAGAACCCGAACTATGTAAAAAAAAAAGATTGGGCCGCTTGAGTTATAGAGTGGGCCGATAACTATGGATTCTTGAATTAATTATAGGAAACAAAATCAAGCCCAATAACCTTGTATATAAATCGGCCCATTCCTTCCTTGTGCTAGAGATATTGCCGTTCAAAATTAAGTGAGGGAATATTACACCTCATTGCTTAACTCAACACTCAAATGATGCATACACCCTCCACCTCACAAGTCTACAACCTACAACATCATGTCATGCATCACCTTTTCCTCTATATATGAAGCAAGCAAATCCAAGGCAAGATCCTTTGCATCTAACCTTGAAACCATAAGCTAAGAAACCACCACTCAACATGCAAACTTCTTGATGGTTTGAAGAAAAACAATCGGCCATCATGTATCCATCTTATTAACCCATACTTTATCATTATACAACCAACCATTAACCATCTTCATTCAAACATGCAAACCATTTTCCAAAACCTTCTTAATAATCGGCCCTTATACCATCATTATTAAACCTCCCTTTCAATTACATAACACCACTTTCACTAGTTTTGTAAAAGAAATCCAACCCACTTAATCCTAAACCCAATCGGCCCAAATAATTAGCCAAGTATTAGCCGGATCAAGATCATCTTTTGGTAGGTACGAGTCTAGAGTCCCATAAGGTCGTGTGCCAAGCTGTAATGGCCAGCTTTTAGTTAGATCTTTACGCCTAAGCTGTAATGGCCAGCTATACGTATGATTATTTGTGTTATAACTTGATTTGTGTTGAAACAGGAAACCGTGGGAAATAGAACTCTTGCTTTGAACGAATCTATAGACTCGGAAGTGATAAACGTGAGTGCATGTACCCCTATGTTTAAATGATTTTGGGGTGAATGCATGTTAGTTTTTACGTGTGATTTGGTAAAATATTGGTTCATGATCATGAAAGAGTTAATAGAATCGGTCGAATAGAAATCACGTAGAATGGATCCATTCGGTATCAAAGGGATGTATTTTTCTAAACCAAGTAGAGGTTTGGAACCACACTAAGCATTTGTATGGTGCTCCATCGTTAAATATGTCCCACCTTAGAATGACCGAACCATATGAGAATTGTTGATATTGTTTATAAACGAGTCTAAATCTGGCATCACTCACTAGCTTTGTGGCTAACGTATTTTTAACATGCATTTCAGGTTGATTAGATTATGGGAACCCGAGCTCAAAACGTGCAAGTTCAAGTCTTAATAATAGCCAAGAAAAACCGGCTCTTGGGCCGGATATTAAATAAATGGGCTACGGCCCACATGTGTAATAATTAGTAATGTTTGAAAACTATGTTTTAAAGTCTTAATGGGCTTCGGCCCAAGTAACAAGAATCCGGAAAAACTTAAACGGGCTTGGCCCGGTTGGTATGTAATGGGCTCGGCCCAATGGTAGTTGTTATGGGCTCGGCCCATGTTAAATAAATAAAAGAATGTTTTATGAAGTATAAAAGAATTATTAGAATAAATTGGTAATTAATATACGTGTCACGATTACCAATCCGTAATGACTCGTTAATTTTCGGGTCGTTACACATGCGTTGATAAGTTTATATAGATTAGAAGTTTATAAGCTAATTTTGAGTGTATTGTTATTAACAATACTATGATAATTGTTATTAAACAAATTTTTTTTTATCATAAACACAACACAAGGAAAAAAGCTTGCGGATATTCTCAACAAAGTTTCCTATTGATCGATGTCGTTTGGTCGGTCAAAAGAAAAGATTAAGTAGTATATGGAAGTCGAGTCGTCTCCACAGGGAATTGGTGGAAAGAGTAGTTTTGTAAATTTAACTATTAAACTAAAACCTAATTACTTTGCTTTTGCTTTGAATAAAGAAAACGGATTTGAAAAGTTGTAAACAATAATAATAAAGAAGTAACCCCCTCCGACTTTCCGGTTCAATGATTCACCCAAACCTGGTTAAATGATAGGATACCACATAGACATGGCTTTGTTAAACGATTTTAAATCAAGTGATAACCGAACACAAGTTTTTAATAATAACCTGTAAAATTCAATTACCAACCCACATGTATCAATTACCCTCCCAATAATCCTCACGATGCAAGAAAACCGAATGCGAATGATTAAAAGATAAGTAATTGAAACACACATAAATTGTTTAAATGATTAAAACCACAAATATTCTTCAAGTGAATGAAAAACAATCCAAGAACCAAATCAAACAAGTTTAAAGGTTTCACAAACGAACCGTGCACCCAGAGGTGGTTACATAAAGAAACTAGCCGCTCATCATGATTATGTATGCATCCATGAATGATTTTGATGATTGATGCATGAAAAGAATGATTAAAATGTGTTTTGGAACGATAAAATTCGTCCTAGAATGGTCCAAGACGGCTAGGGTTGAAGTCTCTCTTGTTTGTGGAGTAAAGAACCCTTAAATATGGCCAAAACCCGAAATTTCGCGTCTATAATCAGATAGGGGCGCAAGCTTGCGCCCTAAAGGGCGCAGATCAGCCAGAATTTGTCTGTCAGCGCAAGGTTGCGCCCTGCTGAGGTAGGTTGCGCCCCTGTCTGCTAGTAGGTTGCGCCCCTGTGTAAAAATTGGCCATTCTTCGTGTTTTCATCCCCTGTGCTCTCGGGTGACATCCAATCCTTCGTAACTTGTCCCGAAACCCTCGAATATGCTCCAACGTCCATGAACACCTCCATATCTTCGGTTCACCATCCAAACTCAACCTCAACCACATTTAAGCTTCCAAATCCATCCAAATATGCCATTTAACCTACAATCACACAAAGTTGCGTAGTTATCACATTCAAAGCATATAAACGCTCAAACGATATTAAAAACACATAGTTAAGCATCTAAAATACCATAATTGACCCCGTCCATCACCTTTTTTTTTACTTCTTTTTACAAGTTTAACAACATATAATAAAAGCATGTCAAATATTTTTTAAATAATTGATTTAACATTTTTTTATCAACAAACTTTCCTAATTTAAAGGGGTGAAAAAATCTTATATTGAGTTAAGCGGGAAACAATTTTTAAATTTAAAATCTAAAATGCGCTATTAGAGTTTATCCTATAAATACATAATAATACACACTTATTTCATTTGCTAAAAAAGCTTCGCATCTAACTTCAAATGATGAAGCTTCTATGGTTAGTTCTTTGTTAGTTTATGGTTTTCATATTTTATGTAAAAGTTAATATTATATATAAATTTAATATATTAACATTTTTTATAAACATCAATGCATATATGATTTTATTTTTAACAATTTTTGTGTTGCAAATTCATTTCAATGAGAAACATATTGATTTGAACAAACCACACGCGTCTAATGTAGTATTTTTTAAAGTTTGATTTTTTTTTTTTTTTGCATATCTCTTATATTAACATGTTTGCTATGTTATGCAGTATAATATATATGTTTTATTGCACGATGATGGTGATAATAGTGTTGATGTTATTTGTTATAATGCAATGTTGAGTCCCTACAAGTTTAATCTTCAACGTGAATTTAATGAGGTGATGTTAATATTTATTTAAATTTTCGTTTTTGAGATTATATTTTTATTTTCACATTACTTAATCAGTGTATTATCTAAATGTCCGTCCACAAGAAGGAGATTGGATGTGCACTGGTCCACGTAAGTTCTTTATTTCTATCAATTTCAACGCATTATTAATAAAATTTATAGTAAAAGGAAAAAAAATGTGTGCGTTCCCCTAACAATCCCGTTTTACCTGTATTAAAATTTTAACTATTTTATATTTTTTGAAAGTGTATGGTAAATAAAATATCATGTTTTTAGAGTTTTGTTTTACTGAATAAAGGGAAGGTGTTATTTGCTTAAATGATTATCATTCATGATGTTTCCCTATTTGTTTATAAGGTAAACCAGACTGCTGTAGTTAACTGGTTATAATTTTTTTAATAAAGAATTGGTAAATATGATACTTTTTAGTGTCATGAAAGGATAGTCACAATTTATAAATTAAGAAGGCATATATGATTTTTGTTATATTTTTTTAGAATGATATTTATTAATTTATTCTTTAATTTCCTCATTTTAAACTAGTAGTTAAACTTTTCTCTCTCATCTACAAAATTATAATTCTTTTATTTAATTTTATCATAACTTTTAAACTATTATATTTTAAAAACATTAAAAAAATACCATGACTACCTGCTCATTTTTTATCGACGTTTCAATGTTTGTCTTAGTCAATATTGCGTGTGGATTGAAATGTACAAGCATATAGTGCCTTGGTGTACAGGTGATCATTACCTTAGTACACTGATATTAAACACTAACTGAACTTATTTTACCAAGTGGCTGATTGTATTTACTTATGGATCTCATCTAAGCCAAAATAGAATTCCATATGGATCATAAAGAACACATGGAAGTCTACATGACGAGTTTAGTTTAGTCGCTTGTATAGATTAGATGTTTAAAAAGCTAAATAAATGTTATATAATTATTACTTAGCACTCATGTTTTATCATAAAGCCAAGTCATGCATCCATAATAGTGTTGAAGTTATTTATTATGATGTAATGTTGAATCTCTGTAAGTCTAATATTCGACATGAATTTGGCAAAATGATATTAATATTTATCTAATTTTTCGTTTTTGAGATTATATTTTATCTAATTTATCTTCACGTTACTTGATCATTGTATATAATCTAAAACTCATACTTTATTATGCATAAAGAAAATATATGTTACTATATTTTAAGATTTTAGGTATATTAAACCAAATAATATATTAAATAGCTATGAACTAAATAAATATTTTGATATAACAAACAAACGTGGAAGAAAGTGGCCATTGAATAAGAAGTAGTAAATAACTTATTCATATGTAAAAGCTATTTCATTTGATTTCTTGATTGAGTTGTTTTAATTTAATCTTTACCTTTTAGATAGATCATTTTTATTTATAGTAGTTTAATTAATTTTTTATTTTTATTTAAGTTTCAATCTCATACTTTATATTCTAAATAATATACATCTTTAACACTATAATTTATTTATTTTTCAACATTCTGGTATACATTTAGTTGAAAAAGTTGTATTAAAAAGTGTTATTTTATCACAAGCTATAGCGAGTGTTGGTACCATTATGAACCGAACCAGTGCCGGTAAATGTATTTTTAAAACCAATATTGGTAATCGTTTTTCAATAATATGTTAGTTTACTCATATGCTAAACTATTTCATTTGGTTTTTAGTTATTGATTGAATTGCATTAATTTAATTCATTTCTATTAAATGGAATGAATTGATCCAAAGACCACATACCAAAGCATATGAAGGTTGACCAGAAGTTGAAATCCTAACCCAGTGTCTACACATTACCTTACGGTTTATGTGTCAGATTAATAGGTATTTTTTTACAGTGATTTAATCTTTTCATTTGTTTTCATCCTCAAAAGATGTAACAATCAAACATTGTGAGATACAAGTAATTCCAAGGATCAGTCTTGATGACAAATGATGGTATGAAATTATGGATGAGATTATTTAGATTTGGAAGGAGTATGACTAAATTGATCTTATCATGATTTAGGTAGTTTGCACTTAGCACTGAATTTTAAACTTTTATGTTTAAGACTTATTTTTCTTTATTCATATTTTAGTTTATTTCATCAACGGTTTCTTAAAGTAGTTGATAATTTAAATGCTAAATTTGTTAGATACTAGACATGTGTAGCACTTATAACGTATATCCACCACAATCATGCCACAACAAATATTATTCGAATAAGAAATGAGTATCACAAGGCAAAGTGTCGCTCCCGCCGCATCACGTGGGTTTCATACCGGTTAATATAAATATATAGATATAGATGATAAATAACTTTTTTTAAAATAGCAGTTCATAAGGCCAAAAGGGGTGCTACTAGAATTTTTTTTCCTTTCACTGATTTTAACCAATCCTGCTTTGCCACATCACTTCACTGATTTACTTCACTAAAACACCTTTTTGTAGGCAACACTCTACTGATTCTTTTATATTTTTTATAATTTCATTAAACCTTTTATTATTATTATTATTATTATTATTATTATTATTATTATTATTATTTCACACGGTTTAAAATTAATTACCATACTATTTCAACCGTCCCAACCTCACGGTCAGAATTCAGTATGGAAACCGTTCAATCGAATTGAATGGCATTGATACCGTTTCACCAAACCGTTCGAAATTTTTTATATATAAACTTAGCATACGATTGGGTTAAAACACACTTTTACCACCGTTTATACAAAGAAACACACACGAAGATGACTCGTTGGACCACCGAAGAAGAGATTGCATTGGTGATATGCTACCAGACGCCTCGAACGACCCGACACTTCAACAACGTCGTTCGCAGGGTTTTTGGGTACGTGTACTGGCCGATTTCAACCGCCAAGTTGGCACCAATGACCGCACAACCGTCAGCCTGCAGCGAAAGTGGACCGATCTCACCAATAAGTGTGATCGTTGGACCAACATGTACCAGAACACGTTGAGGGAGGAGTCGGGCATTGACCCGGAGTTGGCTATCGAGCTCACGCATGTGGAGTATGCGGCTTGATACGACAACAGCTTTGACCATGTCGAGGCGTGGCAACTGTTGCGCCAACTCTAGGTTTTTTTTATTTCTTTTAATGTATTTTATTTTTAGTTTTTTTATGTTTAATAGTTATAAATTTTAGTTTTTTATGTTTATTTATCTTTAATGTTCCTATTAAACAAACCGTTTAAAAAGGTAGAGATATACATAAAACAAATGGTAAAAATAAAAAAAAATCACAAAAAAAGGTATATAAAAAAAGTCAAAAATAAAAGAAATCAACGGTACCAGCACAGTAAACAGCACCAGCAAAACGGTCCACGGGACCACTACCAGTGTGTATGGCAACGGTGATACCGTGCTGTTAGTTGGTACCCGTGGCTAATTCAGGTGGCGACCAGTCCCCTAACAACAATTTTATCTCATCCGATCACATCCTGTTACGATACAAATGGTGATCAAAGGAAGAGCTAAAGAATTAGGAAGAAACACAAGAGAGGAGAGGGATAACCCAAATCAATAGCTACCATTATTCATCCTCATTACATGTATTTATGCACATATTATCAACTACCTAACTATTGGACAATTACAGTTTAGTCCCTATATTATTTGATACCTAACATTACTCCCCCTTAAAAGATTTTTGTCCCCAAAAATCAGATTCTAAAAAGAAAATGCTAATCAAAAGTATCAAAACCAAACAAGGAGAAATCTTGTGCTTTAACCAACTTTGATGGTTGAACTGGTACCACATGTTTGACCCATTCCAATTGAGGTTGTGACCCACTCCAGTTGAGGTTCAACTTTATTGGACATAAGATCAAAACAAAAGCTAATTCTTGTTCCAATCTTCCTTGAGTGGCTTCTTTGGTTTCAAACTGAATCTTGGTAGCAACCACATCACTAACTTCTAACTTGCTGACATCATGAATTTCATAAGAAAAGATGCCTGCTGAATAATAATAAAATTCAGTAGCATAATCTCTTTTAACAAACAAAAACCAACATTCAGCAACAAAATCTCCTTTAACGTAAAGAAGCCAACATTCAGCAGGAAAATGACTATGCCACCAATTAACTTGAATTAACTTGAGGAGGCTGAAAACACTGCTGCATATAGTAGTTGCAGCTGATTTTCTGAAACTGAAAGCATCCCTGTATACAGTAGAACCACACTGCTGCTGACTGGAATTCTCTCGCAGCCAATGATGTGATTCATTTTTTAAAGCACCTAGCCTTCTCATGTAGCTGTTGGAATCTTCAAGTCCCATTTGAGTCACTTGCTTGTTGAACAAAGCAGAGTCATTGCAATTATCCGTTGCCACAGAATTATAATAACCCCCAACATCCTTCTTTATTATCTTGTGGCCATCTTGGCATTCTGGAAGTGGTAGTATCTGCACGGCCCGTAAACAGCAATCATAAGCTTCATCTGACTTAAGCACCCTAATGGACATATCAGTCGACATGCCAGCCCATGGTAGTGCAAGAGAAGGATCAATACTCCTGGCCTGATCAAATGCTTGCTGGGCCAAAATCTTTTCACCTTGTTTTCTGTAAAGCTTCCCAAGATATGCCCATGCACCAACTAATGATACATCCAACTGCAACGACCTGATAAAAGCATGTTGTTGCAACTCCACCCGATGCGATAAGCATCCCAATGCAACCCAAAACTCATTATTGCAACTCTCAAGCAATAATCCCCCTAAGATCATTTTCTCAGGTAACTCCCCTAGGATAAGATCACATTTCTCAGCCTCTTTAAAAGAGTTTATGATATCTATAGTAATGGCAATATCTGTGTAGATGTTAGCTTGCCATGGAGCCAAATGCAAAGACTGTTGATAGGAGTGTTTGGCACTCAAAGCAGCTAACTGTTTAACTTCCTTAGAATCAGCTACCATATCCTCTTCACATTTAACCTTTCTTTTGATCATATGAGCAACATTGAGATTAATGTCATCTGGATCATCTTTGCATAACACCCACCAACCCGGTTTCCACTCGAATCGTTTAGCATCAACAATCGGTTCCTTCTCAATTTCCTTAACATTATTATCCGATTTTTTCTCAATTTTCTTAACATCATCATCTATAACATTCTTAAACATTACATCATCAATTGCTTCTTGCAGATCCACCCCATATTCATATACATCCATAGGTCCACAAATTTCATTCCTATTTGCAGATCGAACATTCTCATTTGAAAATGTTCCAAACATTTTATCAGACAACTTAAGGGTGTACTCCCATTCACATGAGCCTTGATCAATATTTCTTGAATCTTGATCAACACTTTCTTGAATATCAACCCCAATTTCAAATTCATCAAGGTTTTGAGTCTTACTTTCATTACTAAATTTTTCATGCATTTCAGCGAACATCTTGAGTGTAGTCTTAGTATCATTCCCATTTTCTTCCAAAACACCATTATCTACGGTTTCTTGAATCTCATATCCAACATCTTTTGACATTTCATCAAATACCTCAAGATTTGTTGATTCTCCTTGATTTGAATCTAAAGTGAGAGCTCTTTCCCGTAAACTAGTCATTAAAAACGCATCCTCCAATTTTATACCTTGGCCTATATTGTGATACCCCATAAGAAGATCACCAATTTCTGGCTTAAGGCCGAAAATGAAAAGATATGTCGCATAATCTTCAGACATTTCTTCAGAATTCTTAACTTGATCGAATAAAAATTCAAAATCTTCACAGTATTTCTTGACAGTACCTTGTTGCCTCATTGCCACAATATTTTCCATTGGTGATTCCATGTTTGATTGTTGACCTATGTTTGATTGTTGACCTAGGTTTAACCAGGTTTTTTGGTTTCTGGTCGTCATTTTATTGAATTGAATGAAGTATTATTGAACAGAATTTGAAGGAAGAACTGAGAGATTAAAGAATTGAACAAAGGAAATCAAGAATCAGACAGCTGATTTGATTATAGGAATAGACTGATCATCAATTGATCAATCCAAGATTCAACTGAAAACTGAACGACAATCAAATGAACACAAATTGAATCAATCAAGATTAGAGAAATTGATTAGCCACTTCAACAGAGTAATATGATCACGAATTGACCAATATCACAGAATCGAATTAGAACAGAACACAACAAAAGAAAAGTGTGATTGAATCAAAAACAGGGTAAGGATGAATTACTGAATACAAGAATCTGAACAAATGAATTACTGTTTTTCGTTGAATTTTGAAGATGAATGATTGATCGTGGGTAAAACGGGTGGTTAGTTGTGGTAGTTTATGGTGGTTGTTGATGGTTTGTACGATGATGGAAGGTGGTTATAGGCAGTTGTTGGTGGTATTAAGATGATTAAAGAAACGATTAGAAGATTTTAGTCGGTGGAATATGGTGGTGGTTGGTAATTATGACGGTTACGGTGGTTGGTAGCGGTAGATGGTGGTCGGAGGTCGAGAGGTTCGACCGCTCTGATACCAATTGTTACGATACAAATGGTGATCAAAGGAAGAGCTAAAGAATTAGGAAGAAACACAAGAGAGGAGAGGGATAACCCAAATCAATAGCTACCATTATTCATCCTCATTACATGTATTTATGCACATATTATCAACTACCTAACTATTGGACAATTACAGTTTAGTCCCTATATTATTTGATACCTAACACATCCCGCCATGTCATTAGTATCACCTCATGCTAGTGAAGATTCACACCCCAATCACCCCACGCCGTGGTCCACGCCATCAATGAGACGTCGTTGATGTCATGAAAGGGCCCAGCTCCTTTGCACGCAATTTAAGAAGATAAGTTTCCATTAAAAAGACGAAAGGAAAGGATATGAATTAATTGGTGAATTGACCTGACTGTACGAAAGTTTGGTATCTATGGAGCCAATAAACAAAATGATCCAGATAAAGTGCACAGACACGAAATCGTCTAAGAGTGTGACAGATGTATGCTTGCTTTACCATTAATTATTATAATAATCAATCAAAAATCAAAATCAACACATAATCGTTCATCATTCATCTTCGACAGTGATATGTGTATCCAATAACATTTTATGCATACATACATACATACATAAGATGCTTCCATCTTTGATGATTCGAGTACCACCTCTATTTAACGGACCATATTGCAGTCATCGACTTTACGTATACTTCCTTTATTAGTTATTATTATTATTATTATTCCACAATCAATCCTCTGAACGGATCTTCTTATTCTTATCCTACTGGATCAAATCCTGATCACTGTTTAATTCCATGGCGACAAGTAAATTCACCAGAACACACAGTATGCGTGAGCGTGTTGAACAAACCCTATCCGCTCATCGTAACGAGATCGTTTCTCTTCTTTCCAGGTCATTCATTCATTCATTATTATTATTATTATTATTATTATTATTATTATTATTATTATTATTAATCGAACACAACGAGACTTAGGGTTAGGTTTTGGTTGCGTACTGATTTTTATAAATTTTGGATTGGTGTATAGGTATGTGGCTCAGGGAAAGGCTATATTGCAGCCTCATCAGATACTTGATGAGCTTGAGAATATTATCGGTGATGAAGCTTCGCGCCAAAAGCTTACTGATGGTCCGTTTGGAGATGCTTTGAGGACTGCTCAGGTAATCGTTTTGTGTTTTTATGATTATCAGTTTAGACGGTTTAGTACTTAGTTTATGATTGCTCTGTTTTCAACTTTTTTCTTTTCTTTATAAGTGTGTTACTGTGCTCTGTAAATTGATTAAGGTAGCATTTGGTTTATTGTTCGGAACTGGTATGGGTTTGATAGTTAGGGGGAATGGGTTTTTCATAGCTACAAGGGTTGGGTTGACACAAGTAGCATCCACAATAATAGTTTTTGGGGGACGTTTATGGCATAGTTATCAAAGGTGCTAGGCGCATAGCCCTCGCATGAGGCCTAGGTGCGAGGTGCGAAAAAAGCGAGGGCTGATAAAAAAGCGAACAAAGAAAATAAACTAAAAATATAATAAAATAATACTGTTTTTCATCTAGTTTGTATAAAAAGTTTTAAAATATTGATGTATTAGTGTATAGTGTATAGATGTAGTTTTCCTTAGATAAAAGTAGAAATCTGGTTGGAATCTAGCCATAATTTAACGAATTTGGCTCGAAACTCTCCGGAATTTGGGAATCTAGCTGAAATCTGTGCCTAAACCATCACTTGAAGAATTAAAGCGCAATTTCCTCAACTCAAGCGCAAATGCATCGCCTCGTCTAAAAACTGGGCCTAAGCGCAAGAGGCGATGGCTTTTAACAACTATGGTTTATGGGCGTTTTTGTCACGTCACCATGTTTTTTGCTTATTGTTTGACTCGTTTTTTAAAAGATAATTTTGGTGTTTGTTTTACCACAAAACACCAATAAAACTTACTAGTGGTGGCTATCGTGTACTTTTAGTATATTTGTAGAGAATAAGCGGTGGAAATGAGTTAAGAAAGTGGTTAAGATGTGGCATGTTTTTGGGTTTTCTTATTTGGTGAGTTTTTTTGTGTTTTTGAAAAATGACTGTTTTTCTTATGTGAGAGCGGACTACACATGTTTTTGGTTTCATTACTAAGTTTAAACCCTGTATTGTTTTATTAAAACTCATACAAAGAATCATACCCATTCCTTCATTCCCGTACCCTTCGACCAAACACTCCATAAGTTCATTCATATCACTACTAAATACTAATCATAGAATTTACTAATATAGCAGGAGAACATGATTTTTGTGGATGAATCCAAATAATGTTAAGTAGAAAAAGTTACTGTGCAAGATCATAGTCTATTTATTATCATGATTGTTTGATATGATCATGACCAGCCCCAAGCATGTAGTCTGACCAATGTGATTAGGAGAATGTGCAATTTCTCTTTCATTTTTGTTCTTTCTTTCTTCCTGACAGAGTTAGTTTTTTCATTCTTTGTTTGTATTTTTTGAGACCGATTTTCTTTCGTCCAATGACAGGAATGCATTGTCCTACCTCCATTTGTAGCTTTAGCAGTTCGTCCAAGACCTGGTGTTTGGGAATATGTGCGTGTCGATGCATACCAACTAAGTGTGCAACAATTGACTGCTTCAGAGTATCTCATCTTCAAGGAAGAACTTGCTGGGGAGTAAGTTTCTTCTGTTATTTATCTTCGTGATAATATGTGATAACTTCGGTTATCACAACTAACACATATAAGATGGTTGAATCTTCTTGTTCAAAATTGCTACAGGCCTAATAGCTCTTATGTGCTTGAGCTGGATTTTGAGCCATTTAATGCTTCATTTCCTAGACCAAACCGCTCTGAATCCATTGGCAATGGAGTTCAGTTCCTCAATCGCCACCTGTCTTCAAGCATGTTTCGCAGCAAAGATTGTCTAGAACCGCTCCTGGATTTCCTACGTACACACAAACACGATGGACATGTGAGTTTCATGTTTGGATACTTCTAGGGTGTGTGTGGATCGAGAGTCAGGATATGAAGGAATTGTAATGGAAATGATACAAGGTGTTTAGTTTGAGGGTATGCAATAAATTAGGAATCATATTCTTGAAATTGGAAATTTTTAATGCCTGCCAAGGGATCTTAATTAGAAAATAGTTCCCACTCCCATTGCACTTTGGTATCAAAGCAATATACGTAATACATAGTGATGTTGGGTTTGAGAATTATTCATACCTGCCAAAGGGGTTGGTTTTAGGAATTATTAATACCTGCGAAAGAGGCTGGGTTTAGGAGTTTTTAATACCGCCTTAACCTCCTTAAGTGTTGTGCAGGTAATGATGTTGAATGACCGCATACAGAGCATAAATAGACTTCAATCTTCTTTGGCTAAGGCAGATGATTATCTTTCTAAGCTACCATCTGATACAGCCTACTCTGAGTTTCAATATGAGTTAGCCTCTTTTTCTTAAGAACCAACATTCAAGCCTATTTTTATCTTTCATGCGCTTCAACTTATAACTTTATTTGATTGCAGTTTGCAAGGAATGGGTTTTGAAAGAGGTTGGGGAAACAATGCTGAAAGAACCCTTGAGATGATGCACCTTCTCTCAGACATTCTCCAAGCTCCTGATCCTTCCATTTTGGAAACTTTTCTTGGTAGAATACCTATGGTGTTTAATGTTGTCATATTGTCAATACATGGTTACTTTGGGCAAGCAAATGTATTGGGCTTGCCAGATACCGGTGGCCAGGTACATTCTTTTACAAATCTAATATATGAACTTCATATGAGTCGTCGTTCCTATGATTTGGTCCTGCCATTATGTGATTGGCAACATAATTAATTATATCTTATATATGGTTGCACTATAACTGGCAAGTGATGCTTACTTTTGCTTTGGACACAGATTGTATATATACTGGATCAAGTCCGTGCCTTGGAGAATGAGATGCTTCTTAAATTAAAGCAACAAGGGCTGGATATCAAACCTAAGATTCTGATTGTGCGTATAAATATGATTATTGAGTCACTGTTAAGACTCTTGTATTTAACCAGTTTCATGTATATACGGATTTTGTTTTCTATGAGCAGTGTTTTCTACATTTATCTAATGCTTTTTAATTTTTTATTTAAGGTGACTCGGCTGATACCTGATGCAAAAGGTACTTCATGTAACCAGCGACTGGAAAAAGTCAGTGGAACTGAACACACGCATATACTACGTGTTCCTTTCAGGAGTGACAAAGGGATTCTTCGTAAATGGATCTCAAGGTTTGATGTATGGCCTTATTTGGAGAATTTTGCTGCGGTATATCTATCTCCCAATTCTCTAATCTTTCTGCCTACTCATATGTTTGTGTATTAGTGATGCATATAATAGAAGTTAAGAGCACTAGTGATGCATATACTTGAAGCTAGAGCATAACTTTTATAATCCTTTAAATTTGTAATGAATGTTGTGTTTGGTTCATTATTAGGATGCAGCAAGTGAGATTGCTGCTGAGTTGCATGGTGCTCCAGATCTTATAATTGGAAATTATAGTGATGGGAATCTTGTTGCCTCCTTATTATCTTACAAAATGGGAGTAACCCAGGTAACTAACTATTTTGAACATGAATACTTGAATTTCTCTAAAAGTGTTGAAGTTCGTTAATCAAACTTTTGACATATACAGTGCAACATTGCTCATGCTTTGGAGAAGACAAAGTACCCAGATTCTGACTTATATTGGAAGAAATTTGATGAGAAATATCACTTTTCGTGTCAATTTACTGCTGATCTTTTAGCCATGAATAATGCAGATTTTATCATCACCAGCACATACCAAGAGATTGCGGGAACGTGAGTTATGATTAGCAGTGGAAATCTGTTTATATTGGAAGAAATTTCATCTGCTTAATCTATTTATATATTAATTTCAGGAAAAATACTGTCGGACAGTACGAGAGTCATTCATCTTTCACTCTTCCAGGCCTCTACAGGGTTGTTCATGGTATTGATGTTTTTGACCCTAAGTTCAACATTGTGTCACCAGGGGCAGATATGACCATTTACTTCTCATACACTGAAAAGGAAAAAAGACTTACATCTCTTCATGCTAAACTTGAGAAGTTATTATTTGACCCTGAGCAGAACGAAGAACACATGTGAGTCACGTTTCATGTCATTTCATTTTCCTTTTATGCTCACACAGATATTTGGTAAAACAAGAGTGTTACAGTTTGTGTGATAATTGGTAATTTTCTTGAATTTGTGTAGTGGAAATCTGAGTGATCGATCAAAACCAATGATTTTTTCAATGGCAAGACTTGATCATGTGAAGAACATTACGGGTCTGGTTGAGTGGTATGCTAAGAATGATAAGCTTAGGGAACTAGCAAACCTTGTTGTGGTTGCTGGCTACAATGACGTGAAGAGATCTAATGACAGAGAAGAGATCGCAGAAATTGAAAAAATGCATGATCTTTTCAAGAAATACAAATTAGATGGTCAGGTGAGATGGATTTCAGCACAAACAAACCGTGCACAAAATGGTGAACTTTATCGCTATATTGCTGATGGAAGAGGAATCTTTGTACAGGTATAATACTATGTTTTTTTTTTTACTTTCTCATTTCAGTCATTATACCCTTCTTTTGTACGTTCGTATGAGTTATTAAGAGATGGTTTTATGTACCAGTCGGGTTGTTTTATTAATTTTAACATTATGGGGAGGGTTATCTTGAGAACGCTAAATATTGTGAGAAACGTGAGAACCGTGAGAACAAGTAAAAAAATTAATCAAAATTAATTTTTTTTAATACAAACCTCATTATAATCAAAATACAACATTAATAAATGAATTTTCTTTCCAAATAATTTATCTTTTCTTGCAAAAACACTTTCAAATTAACTTTTTACACATGTGTAAAAGAAACAGTTTACACATGTATAAACAGTAAATTTACAGATATGTAAAAACAAATTATTTTCGTATACGTTTGAATTTTTACACGTAAATTGTGCTTTTGAGATTGTATTTTAGTAATAAAGACAAGTGTAAAAAGAAATTTTGAACTTGAATGGTTTTAGATGCCGTTCTCACGGTTCGCACGAAATATAGGTGTTCTCAAATTAACTTTCCCCTTAACATTATATACATATATTTTACATTTTTATACAAAAATTTGACATTTGTTATATAAAAATTATCATTTTTTGACGGCTGTTTTTTTACCAATCATAATGATTTAAATGGGCCATAAAGTCATCTTTTAATGATTCATAATTTATTAAAAATAAACGTGACAAATAAAAAAAACACATTGGTATTTTAAGCAAAACAAGTGTCTGATATTTATCAACTTTCTTTTGATTATTTGATCTCACTTTAATTCATCATTATCATCATACTCAGTTAATCCCACCTATAGCAAAGCTAAGGTAGGGTCTGAGGAGGGTAAGATGTAGACAGCCTTACCTCTACCCCTAAGAATAGAGAGACTGCTTCCAGTGAGACCCCCGGCTCGATGTGGTTTGGTATCAAGCCTTGGACATAAGGCACAAAACACTTAGCAATCGGGACAAACTCGATCGGTGCATGAACCCCTTTGTCTTTTGGCTATCCACGCCACCACATGATGCATGATTAACCGTCCGTCGTTTTTAACGTTATTTTCACGAAATTAGTAAAATAACGTTATTTAAATGATCTCACTTTAATTGAAAAAAATAAATAAATCTTCTCTGGTAATTTCAGCCCGCTTTTTATGAAGCTTTTGGGCTTACAGTGGTGGAAGCCATGACTTGTGGGCTTCCAACATTTGCAACTTGCCATGGTGGTCCAGCAGAGATAATTGAAGATGGTGTTTCTGGTTTCCACATTGATCCATATCATCCAGATGCATCAGCAGCCACAATGGTTAATTTTTTTCTGAAATGCAAGGAGGATCAGAGTTATTGGGTGACGATATCTGAAGGAGGGCTTAAAAGAATATATGAAAGGTATATCAAAACTGATGTTTATCAAACAGTCGACAGATAGTTTACTTGAGAATTTTGTCATGTTATAGGTACACATGGAAGATTTACTCTGAACGTTTGATGACATTAGCTGGAGTTTACAGCTTCTGGAAGTATGTCTCGAAACTTGAGAGGCTTGAAACCAGACGATATCTTGAGATGTTCTATATTCTTAAGTTCCGTGATCTGGTGAGTACTAAAGCCTGTTTATTTGATATTATATGATTTAAAGTAGCCATTATGGGTTAGATTAGTTTTAAAGGGTATATAGATAAAGTCGAATGAATTTTACCTAAAAATGAAACGAGTCAAAGGGGTTGAGTGGGTCAAATAGATTGAAGCTTATCAAAGGTTTTATAACTTTTATTTAAAGGTCCAATATGTAATGTGTAGACAACAAAAGAACCCAAGTAATAAAAAAAATGATACATGGGCATGCTAACTCAAAGTCTTGACACGCGTACCCGGTTTTCACATTAGGCAAACAAGATAAAAAATCATCTTTTGATTATCTGAGCAAGAGAACTTGGTAAAATTTTCCATTTGAGACATAGAATCAAGAGAATAAAGGATGTGATTGTCATTTACAAGTGTTTACTTATGTCAATTTGGTCAGGTGAAATCCGTTCCGGTGGCTATTGATGATGAGGCCTAGGTGAAAGCCCATAAAGGTAGCCCCTCCTATATGTGGGCTATGTATTTGGGTCAGCTTAAATAAAATTTAAACTTGTTATAATAGTTGCAGATGGATGGATCTGTTTGATTGTATAAATGTGAGACATGTAAAATAGCCTTTCTAGAATGATGGTGTCTTACATAGCTGTTTAATAATCAATAAAAGCTATGCTTGTCCATAATGCTAGTTTTAAGGTTCTTCATGAGCAAATTGAACTATCAATAGCTGTTTAATAATTAATCAATAAATGTTTGCCCATAATGCTAGTTTTAAGGTTCTTCATGAGCAAATTGAATTGATCTATACGGTGGATTCCCAGTAGTGATCCTTGCCCATAGCCGCTGGGAAAGTAAGTCCTGAGCGTTCGCTCTGTTGGGAATTCCAAACAATGAAGCCGACATGGCGTGTAATTAAGGAGTGGATAATTATAAATGGTTTAAACGTGATAAGGTTTAAATTATTAGTTGTAAATATCATGTCATAGAGACTAGAGTATTAATTATTTGGTGGATAATTGTCTAGATTCTTATACGCGTTTTGGTTAGAAAGTGTGTTAGATAATGATCAGGTCGAGTTTAGGAGTTGATAGATTAACAACATTAATTAATTAGTTGTCTAAGTGTCCTACATGAATTATGTTAGGAGAATTGTTAGATGATTATTATGTATCCTAGTTATAAACTTTCGTGTTAGGTTAGCTGTATATACCATGTTTATTGGTAGAGAAACGGTGGGGAAGCGACTCAATACGTATAATTTTTCGAACGAAAATGTGTAAATTTTCACTTCGGAGCAATAAAACGGTAGGGTACTGGGCACAATCACATACCAGGAACTAAAAGTATACTGATAAATAAGAAATTATTAATATTAATTCTTTAACCATTCTGAACAATAAGTTATTAAAACAATTTCGAGGAAGCACAATCACTAAAAACCCTTACCAACCTATAATCGCAACATCTGTATCCATCCATACAACCACCTTCTAACAACTTCAACTAGAAACGGTTAAATTCTGTTGAAGATCAAGATAGTAAGGAACATCAGTACCATTTAGCCACTCCCCTCCCTGAATAAAGTTTGCAACAGTAAACTGACTCGCGTCCGTCTCATTCGTGATCACCCTATATCCCGGCCATGTAACCCGCGCACTTGTATTAGAACCAGGTCCTCTGTTCATATACTCCCCATAATCAAGCGTACTTAGCGCAAAATCACCGCTCCACTCTAACCAACCCGCTGGCTCAATCAAATCTCCTATATACGACCGCATAATCATTGTTCTTGAATACATCTTCCATGGCCTACCAAGGTACGACTTAAACATTGACTGGTTTGGTATAAGTTCCGATCCAGCTGCAATCTTGCACTCTAGGATTGAAATGCCAGTGTTTTGATTTGGATCGTCTCTACCTTGAGCAGTGAACATGTTCTTCTGGTTTGCTTCAGGCTGGCGGGCGTAGAAGTTAGATTTCTGGAACACAACGGCTGCATTGCCGAAGACAAAGTCTACAGTGCCGTAGATGTCACATTCGCGGTAGAACTGGCGGAGAGAGTGGACGTAGAGGGTGTCTTGGTAGCCGATGAAGCTGCATTGGTAGAATACGGAGAAATCAGAGCCGCTACGTAGTGCAACTGCTTGGTGTTTGCTTGGTCCAGCGTAGTTTTCGATTGTTATACCCTTCATTATGAAGTTTGCACCTACCACAACTGTAACAAGTA
Organism: Ambrosia x helenae; assembly: GCA_030844895.1. Taxonomy (NCBI): domain Eukaryota; kingdom Viridiplantae; phylum Streptophyta; class Magnoliopsida; order Asterales; family Asteraceae; genus Ambrosia; species Ambrosia x helenae. The sequence goes on along the minus strand of CM061228.1, from coordinate 132,473,318 downwards.
GATACCGTTAGTGTTTAGGATTGAGATGTAATTATAGATTATGCTAACTACTCGAGACTGTCTCGTTAAAAGACCGAATCGAGCTTGAGCCTATGTTAAAGCTTGTTTGATAATCAATCCAAGCTTCATACATGTAGTTTGACTAGACTCTAAAAGATGCCCTATTGTTCATACAAGTATAATGAATTATGACATGTGTTACTTAATAAGTGTAACCATATAGATAAATATAAAAAGTAACCAAAGTTTAAAAGAACGGAAACGAGCCTCAAGGCGAACCGAGGCGTAAGCCCGAGGCGGAATTAAAAAATTAAATAAATAATTATATATCTTTCAAAAAAATAAAATGCTAACTAATTTCATCATCAAAAACATCAAAAACACACATAAAAAAGACATAAAATGTCACAAAAAGTCGAAAACATCAAAAATATACCTGAAAACCCCCTGAGGCGCAACTTTTCATAACGCCTCAGTCCTGTGAGGCGCATACCACTGTTCAAACACCTAAGGCGCCGCCTCAGAAGCGTTTTCAGACCGAATCGCCTTGAGGCGCACGCCTCAAGCGTTTTTTTAAACCATGAAAGTAACTATGTATAATTATATTAATATATAAAAAACATTATAAATTACATATGTATGTAAATAAAATAATCAGTAAATAAGTTACGGTTTTTGACAGAGGGATGCCTAAGGTTTGCGAGGTTGTAGCAATGATAAAGTCTACGGCTTTCTTGTGGTTATAGAGTCGATCTAAGTTTAGGTCCCTTCTTTGGAAGGATTGGGATGTAAATCCTTTGTGTATGTTGTAATGGTTTCGCCTTGGCGGTCCTTGCTTTAAGGACGTGTTCGTTTTTTTTAATTAAAAGTTACTATTAAAAAAAATTCAAAAAGTTTTTTATGAGTCAAAAGCTCGAGCTATGAGTATAATGATTAAAACAAACTAGTACGGGCTTAGATGAGCTCAGTTCTAAATTATTAACACCACTAATGTTACATCATATTAACAAATTAGACTCTTTTAGGTGACCAAAAGTATTCATGGAAATGGTATATAGATTGATTTTATTTAATATATTGATAGTAAGAACATCAAATTTATGAGTGTTTAAAAAAAAATGATTTTAAGATTTAAGAAACAAAATCTTAAAACTGAACAGATTTTAGATCTAAAAGTCAGAGATCAACTATTAAAAAAAAAAAGCAGATTTTTTTTTTTCAAATTGTCCTTAGGGATAGAGCAATTGGTACCGGTGCGAAAAATACTGGTATCGAACCGTTCAAATTATGGTTTCACTTTGGTACCTATTTTTAACGTTTTCGGAATTGGTGCTTTCGATTTGGTACAATATTAAGCATTCTCGTAACGGTACAATACCGAGCTCATCCCCAAGTCTTCATAAAGGCTTTGCTTTTACTAATAAACCACAACACTATTAGTAAAAAATAAGAGATATCTAAAGGTACATGTTTGTTAAAAATACTTTTCAACTACAATTATGTAACCATACTATGTTAGGTAAGAAGAGCATTTACATGAAAAAAGAAAGGGACCGCATGTTTAAAAACAAATACACCGACAAAGTGATTCGATAGGACTACACGATGCATGGGCATTTCCGTGACCTACGGCCCAACTACCTACCATTTCCTATACATGGATCCAACAATCTTTTTTTAAAACTATAATAATAACATTATTTGTCAGTCCAACTTGGATTGACTTGCTTTTATTAATATTAATCTTTATCGGGCTCCTCCATGTAGCTTCGCTTTCCAAATCTTTCATGCTTCTTATACAATATTACTTTACTATTTAATTTATTACTGTTTTAATTAATAATAATAATAAACATGTAAGTTGTTAGATCAATAGTATCAACTTCTTGTCTTCTTCTCATTATGGGAAATTAAAAATCGAAAAACATCTTGGTTTTTCACTTAATAACTGCATAGCTTATTATTTTTATTTCTTAACTATCTATAATGTAGGATCACAAGCCCCAACGAGAAAATATATATATAATTCACTTGTTCATTATCAAACTATTTGTAAATGTTATTTATTATTAATATCATATGTGTTTTGTTCAATGGGAGCATCATAAAAAAAGCTTCATCTTAACATGGCCGGCCCTTGGGTGGGTCGGGGAGGCCAACCGGCTAGGGCCCGGAAATATCGAGGGCACATTTAAACTCGGGCCTATTAAACACATCTTTTAAATTATAAAATAACCAAATACTAGTAACCCATAACAAATTTAAAAGCCCATTACTCATTTAATTTAACTAAATAAAAAAAGCAAAAAGAATAAAAAAAACCTGCGACACACAGAAGCAAACAAAATTTCCCCCCAACCTAATTCAAAAGCTTTGGGCTAAAAAGAATGTTAAAGAAGCTTCATTCAGCCTCGGTTATCTATTCGCTTAATACGGTATGTCATTAACTCATTGTAATATTTTAATCGTCGTTTAAATAAAATAGTTTACGTTATTTATTTCGTCAACGCTTAAGGGTAAGAGGCATATTTTCGTGGCTTGGCCCAGATACCTGAATTCTCAGGGACGGCCCTGCATCTTAAATGGCTATTCACTAAATAAATAAAGCAAAATATAGTCATTATGCGTCTTTGTTCCTATGGTTAAAATTTCAAAAAAAAAAAAAAAAAAAAAATCATTTTTATCACATATTATGCCTACTATGACCATTACAACTTTTTTCCCTCCACTCTTAAATCTCATATCTTAATTCACATTTTAAGGTAAGGATAGAGTTGTTAGTAGAGATGACATAATTAATATATGAAAACATCTATATATTTTTTTGGTGGAAGTGTGAAAATATCTATAATTTTTAGGTGGAAGTATGGAATTATCCTACTATCTAACAACTATTGTACCATGTAGATCTCACAATAAAATTTAGCCACACCTCTAGGGTTAGAGAAACTACTTCTCAAAAGACAGTTAGCCCTAAACAAACACACTAAACACATATAAATAGACAGCCACCAAATAGTAAAAGGAGTTACAAAAGAGTAATTTAGTAAAATAATAACACATTTAATTTATTTAATAAACGCAGACATATTTAGATTATAAATATACATAATGAAAAGAGATAAAGTAGACAATAAATTTGGTGTAATGGCTATTAAATTAGTCCTTCCAAATATTTACTATTCAAAAAAAAAAAAAAAAAGAGTTAAGGAAAATATATCCGAAATCCCTAACCAAAAAAAATATTTTTAATTCTCTTGTCTAGCTTACAACCGTAACCCTTTTAGTATCTACTTCTGCATTTATCCAAAAACAGAAACAATAACAACATTGTGTAATATCCAATTATCCATATACGATTTTTTTACCCACTAAAACCATACACCCAATCAATACCGAGTCACATAAAAAGAAATCCAGACCTCCAAATATAAATTTCCATTTATATCTTATATACCTAAAAGTGTAAAACCATTATTACTAGCACTAGCACTAGCAAATAGATATATCATTATCAGTGTAAGTACTTACTGACAGTAGCTGATCGGAACGTAGTCCAGCCGTCGATCACATTCCGATTACCCTTAATCATCGTCTTTCCAATCCCATCACCAATAAACATCAAGTTCTTCTTCTTATTAATCACCTCCACATACTCATAATAAGCGCCTGCTTTAATATATATAACAAACCTTGTAGCGCTTGAGTTCGGTGCAGCATTTAATGCTTCTCCAATCGTCGTAAAGTTTCCGCTTCCGTCTTGTGCAACCACCAAATTATACGTCGTCGTTTTGTTTGTTACGTTTGTTACGTTTGTGTCGGTTTGTAGTAACCGTCTGTCTCCAGGTGTCACCCACTTTGGAAACGACGTGGTTTCGGCGTGGTTAAGAAATGATCGGGACGACGTCGTTCCGTTCATCTTCTTCAATAATGCGAGTGAATTACTAACCTGTAGCACATTGTTAAAGTCAAAGCTTTTAATTACACGTTTTTTTTTTTTTTTAAAGTGTTGGTATATTTCATGATTGGAGATCTTGACTACACATGCAGGACAAAATATGTCTTATCGTGTTTAACGTGTTAGAGACAATACGATACAATTAACATAGGTATCAATAAGAATAAGACTCTAAACTACTTTACCAATCATGTCTACAACATAGTTTTATTTACCAAAAATGAAAAATTAACAAGTCTAGCCTTCTAATTTTAATTATTTAAAAAAAAACTATAAAATTACATATTATACTTTATTAAAAATAAAGGTCTTATCCATTGCGGTTAAAGGTGGAAGGCCCACTTTAGGCGCCCCGGTGCGTAGGGGTGCAACTTAGTTGGGGCGGAAGCCCCCGAGAAGTTCCGATTATATAGTATTCGTATAGAAAATTTTGGAACTATAGGGTTTCGACCCTCAGAAACTAGTGACTTCCGACCTCGGTGACTTTCGACCCCCCGAACCTTCGTGTCAAGTTTCGCCACTGCGATGCCCTGGGCCTTAATGCAAGCGACGTACACACAGTATTAAATTACATTTTCAGGAGTTTTAAACATGTTTTGGGATTCTTGGGGGTTGGTTTAGGTTGTTTTACGTTGATTATAGATTGTTTTGGTCTAGTATAACTGTTTTAGACATGTTCAGACAATTATTTGCTAGAATTTCATCGGAGCTTAGCCTGAAAAATGCGTCCGAGAGCCTGAAAGTAGGGTTTTTAAAGCGAAGTAAGAAAACTAAGTTCGAGCCCGAAAAGTGGAGTCCATCGTGTCTTAAACATATCACTTAGTGAGTTCAAGTCCAAAATAAACTAAAAAAATAAAATAAATTCACCTTAAAAAAAAGTTACTAACCTGACGTGAAATTCCCTTCAATGCCTTACGAAAATTCCTACTAATTTTCACTTGATTTTTACTTCCTTCAAATCCATCAAGACACGTGGCTTGATTAGTCATAGCTGCACTAAGCATTGTACGGAGATCATCGTACTTCTTTTCCGGTGACTTGGACAGATCCGACACAACAGTTCGGAGCTCCGAAACAGTTTCCAAAAACAATGTATGACAGTCTTCAAGTGCACGCACTTCAATGAGAGTCAAATTAGGAAGTTTCCGGCGTATGTTAGTAACATTAAAATCAGTTGACCGTACATCGGAAATGGTTTCATTAACAGTAGCCGATATAATATCCGGTAACGTCGTGGACGTGAGACCTGGTACGATCCTCGTTAACGTGGAGACGCAGAGGTCGTGGTAGAGAGCACCGTCGCATTGTAACACGGCCGTTTGTGTTTGGAGGCGTCTGTGAATGTGTAAGTTATGGTGGGGTTTTGATAATAATGGAAGTGGAAGGGGGTGTTTTGTAAATATGGAGAAGGAGGAAGTAAAGAGTGTGAGGAAGAGGAGGGCTGAAAATGGCATTAGGAAAAAGAGGAAACGACGGCGTTTTGGAGATTGGGAAGTGAGATTGGTCTGCATGTTGGTAGATGTGAAGTGTAAATGCTTTAAGGTGAGAGGATAATAATATGAGGGGTTGGTTGGTTATATAGGGGATGAACTACAGTGACCTGCACCCTTTGGTTTTAATATTGCATCCTCTTTTGCCGTTGCAATAATTTTGTACTATTGAATAAGCTCATATTTTTATAAAACTTATCACTAATAATAATGTCATAAATTTATTTTAATGTAGTATACACAATAATCATAATTTATTTATATTCATTTTATCAATTAACATGAGTTAATCTGATTTTTGAGTTCATTTGTATAAAACTTTTTGTTTAAAGATTTAACATTTTTTTTAAAACCATCTCATAGTTTGATATAACAAACTTTTATAACGTTGTGATCTCATACTATTAATGTAATCTAAATTGATGAAAAGAGAAATGACGTGTTATCGATTTGACTGTTATATTGTTATATCAGAGAAAACTATTTCGTGCACTGGTGGATCTTCCTACTGGCCGGACGAGGCCTTGGCCCGCCCAACTTTTTCGCTTAGTGTAAACTTTATCGAAAATATTTGAAAATTTTATATGTATCGAGTCCGGACCTACTAGATTAAGTCCGGCTCTACCAGATTTTTTTGTTTAAGATCCGACATTAGTGTCTTTGGCGATAATTTTTTCAGGTTGATTGTATCAAGTAATGATGGATAGAAGTTTAATGTGTTAATGAGAAAAAAATGATTTATTGCATACAAGGACAAAGATATGGATGTTTTAGACTTTTAGTTAATATTTATTTATAAAATTGTAATTATTCAAGAAAAAAGTAGTTTAACTTAAGATTACGTGGACAAAGATTACGTGCCAATAAGTTTGTGACAAATTTACATAATTAACATACGAAAAGGTAATCCATCCATAGTGGTGGAGTGGTGGAGAGGCCTTATGTTCACTTAGGTGATCATGGGTTCAATTCCCACTTCCAACATTATGGTTTGGTATCCGAGTGAAGATCGAATACGGGTGGCGCCGGTTCGAATCTGACGGGCGGCGAGGTTTTACCGAGTTCTATAACACTGTCGTGCCTTCGGGCGGGTGGGGCTCGGGTTTCCGCGCATCGGGAGAAGGCGGGGGCTGCTGGAGGTCGAGTAGTCGATTCTTGGGCACGGCGCCCCGCAAAAGGGTGGTTGCCACACATTTGTTCGCCGATCAAAAAAAAACATACGAAAAGGTAATCAAAGAAAGTCAAAGGTACACAATCTTTTGGAGAATTTTTAATTGTCCTATAAACCTAGGTGGCTAGGTAGTTATGCACACCGCATGTATGTTGTTTGGAATGGCTGGATCATACTCCGTACATATTTTAGTGGGATTACAAATAAATTGGGTTTAATGGATATCATCTAGGAGTTTGGCTTATGATTGTAGTTGGGTAAATGAGACAAATCGAACCTCAAATGGAGTGTTCATGCAATTTAAAGTTTTCAGCTCTATCTTTCATAATCTAATTATGCAAACCTTGGACTTGGTTAATGATATGTAGTTTTCTATAATATTTGTATACACATTATAAGTGATACACTTAGGGCTGTAAACAAACCAAACGTTCGGTGAACAGTTCGTAAACCGTTCGGCGGGAAGTTCGTTTGTGTCCGTTTGTTTAATAAATGAACGAACACGAACAAAAAATTCCGTTTGATTAACTAAACAAACAAACACGAACAAATGTCTCGTTCGTTCGATTGCGTTCGTGAACGTTCGGCAATGTGTTTGTTTGCGTTCGTTTATTTATATCCGTTCGTGTATGTTTGTTTATGTTCGATCACTAGTTAAAACTTAGGATAATTATGAACTTTTGAATTAGGAATATCATGTATTCATGCCTATGCCTAAGTAATTTTAGATAATTATGTCTAAGTTAGTACAATTTGACTTATCGACATCGTTTAGTAGATTTACTTTGTCTAACGGTTAATATTAACAATGTTTTATTAGTTAGTTGCATATTAAATGTTTTTTTTTGTTTGTTTGTGTTCAAGACCCATGTTCACGAACAGTTCGCAAACAACTGAATTTCTTAACAAACAAACACAAACATAGAATTATGTTCGTTAGTGTGTTCGTGAACGGTTCGTTTGTCCAAGAAACCTTAACAAACAAACACGAACAAAGCCTTGTTCGTGTTCGTTTGGTTCGTTTGCAGCCCTAGATACACTCAAGTCAATGAACGAAAGCTTATTAATCAAATGGTGGTGGAGGTTCAAGCTAGAAAAGCAATCTCTCTGGGCTCGAGTTGTTTCGGCTATCCACCAGGTACAAAACTCTTATTCCTATTTGCCGGTTAAGAGAGGGGTGTCCGGGTGTGGAATGCGATTTATAAAGTTGGTGATATAGTATTGGAACAAGACTTAAATATTCCGGTGCTCTTAAAAGCAAAGGTGGGTAATGGATCGGAAGTTAGATTTTGGGTTGATTGGTGGATTGGTGACGGTCCGCTTAAAGATATTTTTCCAGCTATATTTGCTATTGAGCGTGACAAGTCGGCGTCTGTGGCTGCTCGTTTGCTGAGCTGGGACTGGAAACGGGCACCGAGTGGTAACTCTGAATTGACGGCGGTGCAACAGTGCTGTGCACTTGTTGCTGGTACCTTGTTGTCTGAATCACGGGATTCTTGGGTTTGGGTTGGGTCTGTAGACGGGCTGTTCTCAGTCTCTTCTTGCAGGAAGTTGTTATCAAACTATGCTACTCCTTTCTACCCGTTTAAATGGTCGAAAGGGGTGCCAAAGAAGGTATCAATCTTTATGTGGAGGGCTGAACAAGATCGTTTGCCTACGAGAAAAGGGCTGCACAGGAGGAAGATCATCCACGGTTCAATGGAATGTAAGCTATGCGGAGATTACGACGAAGACGCTGATCACTTGTTGACTTCTTGCTACATTGCTAATTGGGTATGGCACAAGATCGGATCATGGACTGGAATACCACCAATCTTTGCTTTCACTGTTAGAGATTTGTTAATGATTCACAAGGATGAGAGGATATCGGCCAATAAACGAAGTGGGTACATGTTATCGTCTTAGCGGCTGCTTGGATTATATGGAAAGCTCGAAACGCAGCAATCTTTCAAGGCAAAAGGGTGAATTTAGACGGAATATTTGGCGAAATTCAAGCGACAACTTTCACTTGGGTAAATCACAAATTCAAAATGTCGGGGTGGACCTGGGAACGATGGAAAAAATTTGAGGTCCCAAGTACTTGAGGGTGACTTTTTATGGTGTCTTTGTAATAATGCTTTTGGTGATGTTTTAGATTGTGTATAGTGTCTTACTAACATGTATCTGTGTAAATACTTGGGTGAAATGAAAGTGAATTTGCTGATCAAAAAAAATAAGTGATACACTCATTGGGGCTACCAAGTCCTACCATACTAAGTTAATTGTATGTGACGGAGCTAAAACTCGTATATTAGAAAAGATTCAATTTAGGCATGACCTTGGCTCAAGTTTGTTTGAGTTTAGCTCAATTCTAGGCTAAATTGAGTGGCTTACGGACGGCTTGACTTATTAATTCGAATCTAATAACACCAAACAATTTGATGCGCAGTTTATACATTTCTTATATCGCGTAATATGAAATTAAGTAGGAAACTTTAACAAACCAAGATTTTAATGTAGTACTGAACTTTTAACGAGTACAAATTGCTAAGTTATATATAGTGTGTTTAGTAGCATAAAAAGCTAATAAAAGAGAATGAGAACTTGAAGAACCAATTCCGCTACTAAGACAAACTCAACAAAATGATCAAACAAATCGATTGCCACCTTATTATCTCATAATTCGCAGTATAGAAGTTGAGAGGGAGAGAATTTGGATATTCAGAGTGTGTTTGGGATTGAGTTTGAAGATGCAAAAGTGCTTTTGGTCAAAAGTGTTTATTGGCTTATGACTTTTTGAAAAAGAGTTTTAAAAAAAGTGTTTGAATTAGCTTTTGGGATGAGAAACGTCAAAAAGTCAATAAATTGTTGTTTTTTAAGTGTTTCGCTTAACTTATTG